>CM053788.1:488914876-489234876 GCA_028749045.1 Cupressus sempervirens | reverse complement strand
TTAAATCCGAGCATATTACTTCCTATAATAGAGGCATTGATCATACTATTATAAACCAAAGAACCAAGTTTAGCAAGGAATAATGTCTCCCAATTCTCCTGTGGTAATTTATCTTTAATAATAGAAAATAACTACATTAAAATTTCAGCTAAAATAAAGCAATCCAATGCATATCATGAAAGTTTTATTGGTTCATCTTCGAATCCACCTATTCTCAAATAGGTGAACTTGGGGGAAATTTTATGAAATAGATTTCATATTGTTGAACCAATTTCTAAGGTTCAAAAGACAATCTGGGCATGGGTGCTTTCTTTAAAGATACATGCACATTTTATATCAATACATCATGGACCTTCCTAAAATTCTCCAGCACTTTGTCTTTTTGCAGCAGGGGGCAATATTGATAAACTATTATTTCTTCATTCCAGACTTCATGAGGGAGAGGAGTAAGATCACTAATACATGCAATGTAGTATGTCAAGTATGAGGCCATGTAGAAACTTTCCCTAGATTCTTTTTAATGCTTTAGTTGCATCCTCAATGAATTAGCAATAATTTCAGCCCAGTCCATCCATTGTTCTCCTTTCAAAATGATTTCTATATAATGATACATCTAATCCTCAAAGAGGAAAACATTAGTTGAACCCTTAACTCGATGTAATAGCACTATAAGGTCATGAATATGAGACTTAAGATGATCCTTGGTGACTATTTTAGGGTACCTAGAACCTCCACCATAGTTAGTTTCAGTCCATTTCCTAGCTAGAATATTGTGGTATTTACTTGGAGTTTCTCAGTATTCAGCCAAGGATTGAATGGGAGAAAATGTGGCAAATGTATTTTCTAGTAGACGTAGTATAGAGGCAATGGTTTCTCTTAAAATTTATAGCACTTTTTCCCCATTGTTGTTTATGATACTTTTACTCCTTACATCATAATGATTAATGCAAATTTGAAGCAATTCGGGGCTCAAAAGGGCAAGGGGAAAAGCTGTGGCTTCAACTAGACCACTGGTTAGAATTTCCATACACCCATTTGATTCATCAGCATGCTCAAGGAAGTTTGTTTGCAATTTCTCCAATTTAACACCTTCTAAGTTGGTATCACATATGACAGGCCTTTTGCATTCCAAACGTCAAATGTTGCCAAAGAAATGTAACACAGATTTCATACTTAACAAATAAAGCAAGGCTTCAAACTGATTTATCTTGGAAAATACATAGATTGTAGTACAAAAAGAAGGATTTCTTTGTTCTCACTTGTGATCTGTCGAAAAAATGGTTTTCCTTTTCTTTCTCCTTAATAGCTTCTCCTTAAAATTCTTGATTTTTCACAAAGTAAACAAAAAGGGAAAGCCAAACTCATTTTAATAGGAAAGAGTACTTCCATGCAAAAGTACAGCCTCATTATGAGGCATTCATGACAAATAACTCATGGCAAGGTTCACATGTTTGAAGACCTTCTGACATGGCCCTCTTATTTTATAACTTCCTTTATGGTTGTATCAATAATGATTAGCCTCATAATGACATCCGTTCCTTTTTTTTGGTGAAAGAGTTTCCACTTTTGATCATAATGATGATTCTTCATATTTAGAATTAAAGCACCTTTTTAATTATTATCCTCTGACATAGAAATAAATGCCTTGTGAAATGGCAACCCACTTCTACAACATGATCCAATCTTGTTGAAAAGTCTTTATTGTGAAACAGCTTTGAATTACTTTGAACCGAGGTTCAAAGTGTTTCAAAGTGATTCAAAAGACTAACCCACTATTTTGGCACACATTTCCTGCAAGAAAATTGTTAGTGCAAAATCCTTTGATTGAACTACTTTGAACTACTTAAAATTGCATTTCAAAGTGGTTCAAAGTGATTCAAATGAAAAAAAAATGATAGGGACCATGGGGGAAACTTTGTACAACAATTCAAATGATTGTGAATACATGGAATGATGAAAGAATTATTTCGGTAACTAGATGGGAAAAATGTTAAGGAAGGATTTTTAAATATGGTGACTCATGGGATAACTAACAAGATGCAAGATGGGCCTTGGCTACTAGGCCATGTTAGTTACCCATGCACATAATGAAATGCAATCTCCCATAAAGCAAAGAAAGAGGGAAAACCTCATGGAAAAAACCCTCCCCCAAAAAGAGAGATGAAAAGGGATGCATAGATGGATGGAGTAATCAAGACCCCCCCGTTACGACATACATCCAGTATATACAATAGTGAATAATGAGTTAGACAAGACCTCATAAGAGGAAAAATTCCCCCCATAAGAAAGAAGAGGAAGAGAGACAAGGTAGTCCCATCCCAAATGAAGAATTCCTGGTAGTGAAAGCTGGTCCAAGGGTGTTGAATAATGTTCCTCCCCTTTGGAAGAAACAAAGGCAAAGTTACAATCTTGAAGATGCATGGTGGCCATGAAACCTTCTCAAGTATCCCTGTGTTGATGCTGACGTTCACCCCTTCTAACTATGCTAAAAAGAATGAATGCAGAGCTGGAAAGGATGTCTATTGAACCTATCCCAATGAACCATCTATCTCCTCAATTGACAAAGAGACCTCTGACAATTGCTATACATAAGGATCCACAATCATGCCAACCTGTATAGATTGATCATGTAGAGAATGGACATGAGGGTTAGAATGAGACCTTGCAACAATTGTAGAAGGATCATCGTCATCAATGAGAACATGTAAGTCCTCAAGGTTGTCTCCCAAATTCATGGTATGTGACTCCACGAACAAACCTGAAATTTCTGCCAAGAAGTCATCAACTAAAGTTGGAGTTGGAAGACAACATGTACCCTGCTATGTTGGACCTTTCACTATGGCAATATAAGCATGTGGACTATACTAATGATGTGACCTCTCACTGTAACTATTGATAGAACCCCACATGTTTCAATCTGTTGAAGTACTATTAATGGTGCCACTACTAGTTTCCACTGTGTATGAAGTGCAAAGAGGAGTATAGGATAAGCTAGGTGAACTTTCCTCAAAGTGAACATCCTTCTCCACAAAGATCTCATGAGTCTCTAGATCAATTAGTCTATATGCCTTTGCATGGTCTTCATAATTGATGAAAGTACAAGGCCTAGGTGTTGGTGCCTTGCATCCCTTGGAAGAGAGTTTTTCCCATGTTGGCCAACCAAAGACTCTAAAGTGACTCCTAACTAGTTTTCTGCCTCACCATGCCTCAAAAGGAGTCTTACCATCTAAGGCATTATGAGGAGACCTATTAAGTATGTGAGTAGCACTACTAATGGCTTCAACTTCAAGTATAGGATCAAAAGGCTTGGCTTTTATCATGCAACTTGCCATGGTCTTAAGAGTCCTAATCCTCATAGTTGCAACATTTGTCTTGTGCAGACTAAATGCTAGTGGATTTTGAAGATCAATTCCCTCAAGTCTGCAAAAGTTCTTAAGTCTTTGGTCCATGTATCTATTCTCATTGTCCACCTATAGAAACTTGATGGCTTTCCTTGATTTATGTTCAACATGAGTCTTGAAGGCTTGAAGCTTATGAACCACTTCATTCTTGTGATGAAGTAGACCCAAGTGAATCTTGAAAAGTCATCAACAAAAGTAAGGATGTAGCAGCCTTGGCTAACCGAAGTCACTACAAAAGGACTTGCTAAAACCATGTGAGCTAACTAGAGAACAACTAGTGCTCTTGAAGACTTTCCTTTATCATACTTCTCCTTGAGATGCATATCCACTAAACATGATGAACACTCACCCTTAGAAAAGCTGATGTTACATAGACCTTTGGCCATGTGTTTGAAGAAAAGTTGTTGAAGATGGTGGAAGGCAAGATGATCAAACCGCTCATGCCATAAATTTGTTTGTGAAGTAGAGTGAGTCAACAAGGCTTGAGAAGGAGACTTAGGCAAAAAGTGGGAGAATGAATAAAGCCTCTTGTCATGATTGAATTTCTCCACTGTAACCAATGAATCATCTCTAAGACTGCACACCATCACTAAATCTAGAAGGAACTCAACTTTTTGACCATCTCCAAGGTGAGTGATTTGGTAAATTGATAGGAGATTAGAGCTAAGATTTGGAATGTAGAGAAAATCTCTAAATTCCCCATTGTCCATTTCCACATGTCCTTTTCCTTCAACTTCCATTTCGGTATCATCTCCCACAAAGATGTATGGTATCTTTGACTACTTCAATGAAGAAAAGTCTCCCTTTGAAGAACCCATATGATAGGAGGCACCTGAGTCAAGTATCCATTTCGAAGAAGAACTTGTGTTTTCCATAAGTGCTTGCCCTTTACCCTTTAAAGAGGTTGGAGTTGAATCCTTGGAAGTACCTGGCATTTGAATTTTTTTCTTCTTGAGTAGGTTTTCCAACTCATTGATTCTTTTAGTCTTGTAATGATGCTCATCATGATTTCACTTTTTGCAATATGCACAATTTTTTTTGTCTTTTTCATTACTTCCCTTCTTGTTGGAAGAAGAATTTCCTTGCTATGAGGAGGATTTTTGTGTCTTAGATTGTGATTTTTTCTTCCACTGCTTCTTCTTGTTTTTGCTCTTCCCTCCTTGACTTGATTGATGCTCATCACTAGCCACCAATGCTTTAGTCTTTGATGTCATGAGAAGTCCTAAATCCATCAAGTGAGATTGTTCAACAATCAACATTTCTAAAAATGCATCAAATTTAGACTTTTGGTAAGCAGTGAGTATTAAAACTTGAAACAAAGGAAGTATACTCTAAAGGCAACCTCTTCAAGATGTGATGAATCAGCTTTTCATCCTTCATGAGATTTCCACAATCTTTAAGAAGTGCCCTATACTCATTGGCTTTATTGATGTAATCTTTAATTGTGCCAAAGTTATTTGGATCCAAGAGAAGTAGATCATCCTCAATCTAAAATCATTTTTCTTCATCCACCTTACCATACAATGATTCAAGTTTATCGCAAGCTGGTTTGGATTCTGTGAAACTGGCAATATGAAAGAAGAGTTCTCTATGTACATAACTCCTAATAATTCCTAAAGCCTATTGGTCTTGTTTTTTTCCAATCAATGAGTTCTTTAGCATCAGTAGGTTTGGTAATTGTACCATCAACATAAAGACTATAACCTTTTTCCATTAATCTACTCCATGCAATATCTTTCCATGTAAAATAATTGCGTGAAGTTAGAGGTGAACATTTAAAAGAACCCATGATGCAGAAATAAGAAGAGCACAAAAAAGAGACACAAGAACACAGTACACACCCTTGCTTTTCACTCAATCATAAGACCCCTGCAAAAAAGATGCTTTAGGCACTTTATAAGTAGTGTGTGTACAATGGGCCACTTGTCAAAATGAACAAAGTGGCCTTTCTAATTTTTCTTTTACAACTACCTTTTGAGGCCAAAATTTGTCACTAAGCACTATAGCTCAGATGTACAATAATTTTGAAAAGTAATCAAAGCTTTACAATGCAAAAAAAGCCCTAGTTCTGAAAGTGATAATTTTTTCCACACAACCCTAGAATCTAACTATAGATCTAGAAAGTAGATGAAAAATAATGCACTTTCAAAAAAAAGAAACCTGAAAAAGTGACCAAATGTTCCCGTACAAAGCGTTTGAAGTTGCAAAATGTAGGATTATGTAGGTATAGTTGCCAAAAACTACAATTTTTGAAAGATCCTTGCACCAAAACTAGAAAATAACACCACCACTGGAAAGTTCAAGAAATTATACCCAATTTCAAAAAGAATTACACCTAAATCAGAGTCTGAATGATCAAGTTATGGGCTCACAAAGTCAGACTACCAAATCAAAAAGCACTCTAGAGAGAAGTTTGATAAGAAAATTGCATGCTTAAATTTGACAATCAAATGGTCATTACAACAGTTCAAAATTGCATGGGAATGATGCTCAAATGGTCGTCAAATTCTTTCCTATGAAATGATGACATCAGCAAAAAAGCGGCCTAGGGTGACTAGGCATATGGATCCGTACGATGTGACATGTGTCTTGTACGAAATTTTCCATGTGGCACAAATGTGTATCCTACATGGAAATGTTGACTAGGCTATAGTTGACTAAGCAATAGCTTATGTGGTACGGACTTGTTAGTCGACATCCACATGTCTTGTTTGTGCAATGGAGGTTGTGGATGTGGCAGTTTCCTGCAGGAAATGTAAAAGTGCCTTGTGGCACGAAGTAGTGATGTTGCATGGCATCCAAGTAGGAAGTCAGAAAATGTGCACTGTTGCCAAGCATTAGATGCCGATCATCAGAGTTCTATAGACAGGAGGAGCACCAAAAGAAATACAAGTTGCAAAGTGGCTGGAAATGTTGGCAAGAACTGACTATTGAGTCATTGGTAATGAGTTTTAGCGCACTAAAAAAAATTAAATGGCACTGGAATTATTAAATGTGGGTGGGGGGACTATGGGAATAATCCCACATGCAGCCTATAGTGGGTCTTTGTGTTATTTTTAAACACAAAGTCAATCCCCCTAACTCAAAGAGCCATGTTATGTGGGAGCACTCTGGGTTCTGGTGAGTGTAATCGCTAGTAGGTTTGGCCACAGATTTAATGTAGTCATATTTTGTTGTATGTGGTCAGATTTAAAAAATTTGATGCTGGATAATGTACCTGCTGATAAATACTATCCACCTGAAATAAAATACTCCTCTACGCAAGGCCAAGATTTGACAACCCAGTACCTATGCAAAAAAAATTTCCTGCTAGCTCGACTGGGCAAAAAATTTTGAAAATAAAATTCAAAAAATAAAATTGTAGAGAATTAGAAATGTAGATCCAAACTAATTAAATTGTAGATATGAAAAATTATACCCATGTTGCAAATTCGAGCCTTTACGTGCCAATTTGCAAAAAAAATCCCTCATAGTTGACTTTAGGCTAAGGTAGCTAAGTTTATAGTTGATCTCCACTAAAACAACATTTTGAACACAATGGCGAGGTTAGATCTGGCTCTAGATGCTCTCAATTTCTATAGTACTCTAGATTTAGGCTAAGGTGCTAAAGCAATAATGGTCTCAAATAGCTATGTGATGATAAAATCTCCAAGCTCTAATACCATGTAAGAATTTGCCTTAGGGCCAAATTCACCCAAGAACTAAGAACTCAAGCACAAGCACAACTATAGACTAGAAAGAGAGAGTATGATCAAAATGACGATATATTCATTCAATATGCATTAACCTAAGTAAACTTAAGTTTAAATAGTAAATATGCATTTACGCCAACAATATATATATGGGCTAAGCACATACTTGATACCTATGAAATTCCTAAAACTATTGCTACCAATCTTGCTTAAGAGTTTCTAAACTAGATTAAGAACTTCCAGATTTGGTGATAAATGTTTTCTATTAAGAAAAATTATAAGGAAATCTGGCACTGCTACTACCATTCTACCAACCATATCATACAACAATTTCATTAAACAAAATATAGTGGAACATACCCAAAAAAAAACTTTGTTCCAAGGGAATAATATGGAAATGAAGTATTAGATCAAACTTTTCAATATAATCAAGCCACCATAGCATTTCATTAATTCTATACATGCATCAGCAAGATAGCCTTGACGCAAGCTCACTAGCATGGGAGTAAAAGAAATAGGTCATTCACCATGTAAATTTAGGATTTTTGCCTAAGAGATGTTTTGCATGCAATGCCAAGAGTTTGTCATCAATTTTAGGTATGCCACAGGATGGAAAGCACCATTTAAGTGTTCCATTTGAAATGGTTTCAAATATTTTCAAGACTACAAGCAATGCAATTTCAAAAAATACTAAGAATTTTAGAAAGTAATTACACATAGCAACCATAGGGTTTAGTCACAACAATTGAAAAACACTCTAGAATAAGAAAAGAGCTCTTCTATTGCAAATTGTTGATATGGTGAAGGCCAATGGTCATATCATCTTTCCCTCCAATAAGTGTGTCTCTTGGTTTCATGAGACTTTCATATGTAGTAGTATTGGAGCCTATTTATATGTTGCTCCTATTCATTTGTAATCATCTTTTATATACATTAATCTAATACTCTGCAATCTGGATGTAGCCACTATTGTGGTGAACTAGGATAAATCTAGTGTTGTGTATTTTTTATTGTGTCCACTTTTTCTCTATTTTTTAAATCCTTTCAATTAGTATCAGAGCACGAGGTGTGCAAATTGAAAAGCATTGTTGAATTTCTGGAAAGATGGAGGATACAAAAATAGAGAAATTCACAAGCAGGAACTACAGCCTGTGGAAAGTGCAGATGCACTCTTTGTTGGTTAAGCAAGACTTATCAATCACAATTGAAAGAAAGTATAAGAAACCAACTATAATCTTGAATGAATATTGGAAAAGGATGGATGAGAAGGCAATGGCATCAATTTTTCTCTCGCTATCAAAAAACGTCTTGTTCAATGTCTCAAATGAGAATACAACAAAATAAGTTTGGGACAAACTTCAAAATATGTATCAAACAGCATCAACTGCAAACAAAATCTTCATTATGAAGAAGCTCTAAAAACTGAAATTGAAGGAAGGGACCATGATGTCAAATCATATAAATGATTTGAACACTCTACTATGTCAAGAAACCTCGGTTGGTATGACTCAAGACGATGAAGCCAAAGCCATCATCTTGTTATGTTCTTTACCTGACAATTGGGATTCTGTAGTTATAGCTATATGATTTAAACACTCTACTATGTCAAGCAACCTTGGTTGGTATGACTCAAAATGATGAAGCCAATGCCATCATTTCGTTATGTTCTTTACCTAACAGTTGGGATCCTGTTGTTATAGCTATAAGCACTTCAAACTCCACAAAGTCAAAGCTGGCCTATGATGGATTTGTTTCCACCTTACTAAGTGAAGACATGAGAAGAAGTACAAAGACTCCTCATTTGGTGATGCTCACACCAATGTCAGCACCGAGCAAAGGGGAAGAAGCCATCATAGAGGTAATAACCATTATAATAAAAGGAAATCTAGATCACCCAATCATTCAAGGTCAAGATGTAGGAATGGAGAATGTTGGTTTTGTGGTAAGCCTGTCCATACAAAGAGAAATTATCAGACTTATAAGAAATCACAAGAAAAGGTGAGAAAAATTGAAGCAAATACAACCTATGAGCAAGATGAAACTATTTTAATTCTTACTACAAGTGACTAAAAACCAGATTATGGGGTGATAGATTTTGGAGCTTCCTTCCATGTCACTCCATGTATGGATTGTTTCACAAATTACCATAAAGGACAATTTGGAGAGGTATTTCTTGGAGACAAAAAATCTTGTGAAATAATTGGAAAAGGTGACATTTTTTTATAGCTGGAAGATGGAGGACAATGGTTGTTAAAAGATGTTCACCATGTTCCGAAATTAAGGTGAAATCTAATTTCTGTTAGTCAGCTTTTTGCACAAGGATATTATCCATCCTTACACTTGGATACTTGGAAAGTCACCAAGGGTTCGAGGATCATTGCCAAGGGAAATAAAGTTGGTAATCTTTACCTTCTTGAAAAACCTACTAAAGTAGGGGTTGTTATGACAGTCATAGGTAGTGATGCGACACTTTGGCATCAAAGGTTAGGCCACATGAGCAAAAAGAGCCTTCAGGTAATGCTCAAAAGGGATCAACTACTCGGTCTCCAATCAGCAAACTTGGAGTTTTGTGAATATTGCCTTTACAGAAAGCAAAAGTGGGTCAGCTTCTTGAAAGATTAACATGATCTTATGGAAAAGCCATTGGAACTTGTACACTCAGATGTCTTTGGTCCCGTCGAGGTAAGTTCCTTAGGAGGTGCAAATTTTTGTGTTACTTTCCTTGATGATTGTACTAGGAAAGTATGGATATATATAATGGCTAATAAATCTGGAGTATTTTCTAAGTTCAAAGTTTTCAAAGCTCTTGTTGAAAACCAAAGATGTCACAAGATTAAATGTTTAAAAATGGATAATGGAGGTGAGTTTTGTTTGCTAGAGTTTGATAATTATTGTGTAGATAATGGAATTCATAGGGTAAAATTTTTCCCCTACATCCCTCAAGAAAATGGGGCAACAGAAAGACTCAACTGAACTATAATGGAGAAAGCTCGGTGTATGCTTTCAAATGCAAGTTTGGGAAAAGAACTATGGGCTAAGGCATGTAATACAACTATATATCTAATTAATTGGAGTCCTTCAAGGTCGAACTTTGGAATTCTAGAAGAGGAATGGCAAGGAAGAAGAGTTTCATACTCTAATCTTAGAGTATTTGGTTGTCAAGCTTTCATACATGTGCCCAAAGGAAAAAGAAGCAAGTTGGATCCTAAATTCAAGCCTTGCATATTTTTTGGATATGGAGAGGATTAGTTTGGCTTCAGACTTTGGAGTCTAGTTGATAAGAAAATTATTAGAAGCAGAGATGTAATTTTTAATGAGAAAGCATTTCCTCATTCCAAGGATGAGATTCCTACCAAAAAATGCATCCCTCTATTTTATATGATGAACAATGGTACGAAATTACAGCATAAGCACTATGTTAATTCATCTTAGACATCATAATTTGGAAATTCATCTCACTCCTCTATGACCAATGAATGGTAGGTACTAGGACAAAATAATTTGATACAAACTGATACAATGGATGCAATCTCTTACCACTGCATAATTGTTTCTCTCCACATGACTATAGAAGTCTTGACAGTCCCAATTTTGAAATGAATGAATGCCATGGTGGAACAAAGGAAGATCACCATCTCACAACAAAGACAATGACTACGAAATTAATTAAAAAATAGAGCTATGATCACATGGAAGATACGCGGCAACACCATGGAAAACAGGATGATTATCCTCACATGGAAATCATGCCTCATAGTAACATTGAAAACCTAGAGGACTTCAATGATACTAACCATAACAGTGGTAGCAAAGACTTCTTCAAGTTTAACACCCACTTTGGGCACATGAGTGTTAATACGCAGGTAGTAGAAGTCAATCCTCTCAACAGTTAGATTAACACTCGCCTTGGGCACTGGGCTATTAATTTGTATGGAACATTGGAACATTGCCTGCATGGTGCATTCCATACACAATTTGAAGTAAATATGCAAGTTGCATAAGTTAATCCGTGGATGCAATTTGCAGAAGTAAATCCATAAGTGACAATTAGTTTGCAGGTTCAAACACCTACTTTGGGCACAAGCCATGGTATTTCCACTAATTGACCTGTGCTATACTCTGCTCCTCATAGCAACACTACAATGGGCATGTATCAATCCCAACAGGAGTCTTCACGGGATCTATCAAATCTACCTCCTTTGCAGAAACTCTCGTGTCCAAGGGACTTTATTGGTGAGCAGCCAAACATAATTCAAATGGAACTCGATGATAGACTCTCTATCCCTCATGAGTCTAGGACGTCCAACATGGATGTAAGGAATATTAAAGGAAATAAGGAGCTCACCAATTCAACTACTATCAATGACCAAAGTCTAATACAAGAGTATAGAGGGGGTATTCAAAATTTTAATCAACAAACTAGAGTAATTGGTTCTCCATTTGAATAAGTTCAAACAAAGAACAAAGAGCCCCAAATGAGAAGGTCTACTAGAGAAAGGAGAATGCCAGCTAAATTCTCAGATTATGACTTGTTATTTGTTGGAGAGGCAGAGCCTTCAATTTTGATTTCCGAATTCTCTAAACCAACAACTTATAAATCTGCACTCAAAGATGTCAACAGTGAAAAATGACAAGTAGTGATGCATGAAGAAATGGATTCTTTACTCAAGAATCAAACTTGGGATTTGGCCTCTCTTCCACCAAATTGAAGACCACTCAGAAATAATTGGGTATATCATCTAAAAGAGGAAGTGGAAGGCAGCAAACACTTCAAAGCCAGATTGGTGGTAAAGGGATTTGATCAAGAAAAAGGGATAGATTTCAATGAAATCTTCTCACCTGTTGTCAAGATGGCAACTATCTGCACTATTTTGGGATTAGCAATAGCTTGGGATCTTGAATTAGAACAACTTGATGTGAAAACCGCATTCCTACATGGTGATGTAGAAGAGAAATTGTACATGGAGCAGCCTCAAGGGTTCATAAAGAAGGGACATGAACATCTTTATTGCAGATTAAATCGGAGCTTGTATGGCCTCAAACAAGCCCCAAGATAGTGGTATGTAAAATTTGATCACTTCATGGCTGAACATAATTTCACAAGATGTGAATTAGACCCATGTGTCTACTTCAAGAAACTTTTGAGTGGTGAGTTTGTTATTCTTCTTCTTTATGTCGACGATGTGTTAGTAGCTGACACAAATAAAAGAATATTTAATGAGTTGAAGGAGAAATTGCCAAGAAAATTTGCAATGAAAAACTTAGGGGCAGCCAAAAAGATTCTTGGCATGACGATCACAAGGAATAGGAAAAAGAGGAAAATCACTTTGTCTCAAAAATAATACATTGACAAAGTTGAAAGATTTGGCATGATTGATGCAAAAGTCACTCCTATTCCTCTTGCTGGTCATTTTCAATTAAGTTTTGAATTATGTCCAAAAACACAAGAAGAAAAAGCATTTATGGAGAAAATTCCTTACAAATCAGCAATTGGTAGCATTATGTATGCTATGGTTTCTACTCGCCCCGACATTGCTCATGCAGTGGAAGTTGTGAGCAGGTTCATGAGCAATCCCCGAAAAGCTCATTGGGAAGTTGTCAAATGGATACTAAGGTATCTAAAAGGAACTTCAGATTACGTCTTACATTTTGGAGGAAACAAAGTTCAACTACAAGGTTACACTGATTATGATCTTGTTGGAGACTTGGATAAACGAAGGTCTACCACTAGTTATACCTTTACGTTTGTCAAAGTTGCGATCAGTTGGGCTTCACGGTTACAACATTGCATTGCTCTTTCTTTAGTCGAGGCTGAATACTTAGCTCTTTTTGAACATGCAAGGGAATTGATTTTTCTTCAATGGTTTCTTGGTGACTTGAAAGTTCATCAAAGTAAATATAATATGTTTTGTGACAGCCGCAAGGAAATCTTCATGGCACATAATCACTCATCACAATGTTGCTCCAAGCACATTGATGCACATGCTCACTTTGTTCATCATGCAATCGAAGATGGCAAGTTGAAAGTTGTCAAGATTGACACCAAGGTCAATTGGACTAATATATTCACAAAGGTTGTTGCCAAAGAGAAGTTCGAATGTGCTAGAACTTCTCTTAGGCTTGTGAAGAAAAGATAAATCATTCTTTGAGCAGGGCATTGGGTGATCAGTTATGGCATTGGTTTTCCTTCAGGTAGGAGTTTGTTGATATGGTGAAGGCCAATGGTCACATTATCTTTCCCTCCAATAAGTGTCTCTTGGTTTCATGAGACCTTTCATATGTAATAGTATTGGAGCCTATTTATATGTTGCTCCTGTTCATTTGTAATCATCTTTTATATATATTAATCTAATACTCTACAGTCTGGACGTAGCCAATATTGTGGTGAACCAGGATAAATTTGGTGTTTCTACTTTTCCTCTGTTTTTTAAATCCTTTCACAAATAAATGAACCACCAAGTAAAGAAAAACCTGGTGAAAATGTAGCCAGTAGTTGTTTCTGCCCAAATGCCTCGAATTCCTCTCTTTGACTCAGCTTCTCACCCTCCTATTTCCTCTGCTCTTCTCCATTGTTCCTTCCTCACATGCTTTGACTGTCTCCAACTCTTCCTTCCCTTGCCTCTAGATTTTTCCAGTAGTTACAGTCCATCCCATTCTCCTAAGGGCCCTTCTCTTCTTTCACACACCCCCACCTCCCCCACTCTTCCAACCGTCACTACTATTTCCTTCTTGCTCTCTCCAAAGACTTCCCTCCAAAAATTCTGAGAAAGATCCATTTTCAAAATTAGCAAGAGCCCCCAAATCAATGCTCACAACCTCATTTTCCTCCATTGTTGCAACTTCCTACTGAGAATTCCTAAATGATGATGCCCTCTGTTGTTTTTTGACCCAATTTGGGTGTATTCATGTTTTTAATTCTAAGGTAATTTCAGAATACACGAGCATACATTTACATCAGAAATATATTTTATTTTCTAGAGGTTAAAACATCAAAAGAGGTATAACACAGCTAGGCGCTCATTATTTAAAAATAAATAAAAAATAAGACATGTTTATCTATAATATTGAAATATTGTTTAAAAGAACAAGTAACAAAACATACAAACACTTAAATATTTCTATGAAAGAGATTCGGAAAAAAAGAAAACAAACAAAGGAGATATACATATATATCTATTAAAATTTAACACATTATTTCTAAGTAATTGTGTGTCGCTACACAAGGCAATTTACCCATCCCCTTCCGAGAGGCTAACCCTCTCTACCTCAACTACACTCTTGTCTCATCGATCCTACAACCACTCAGACACTCGCAACAAGCAATGAGTTAGTGACCAAGATAATATGCTCAAATATAAAACATTAAAATAAACTTATAAAGGACATAATATGAATCATATAATGAAAATCATATAAGAAATGTAATGCATCATCCCAAACATATATTCATTTATGCACCATATTAATCATAAATCCCATTGGATAAAGGAAATTAAGTCCAAGACAGAAATTAGCTTAAATATTCTTTAATTGTTGTCAAACGAAAAAGAATTGACCGGTCTAACTTTGACTCGATGAGGCATACTATCAAACACGACGTGACAGAAGCACATGACTCCATCATTTTTTATGCTTTGTGACAAGAACCATATTTATTAGATTATATGCAAAGAATTTTCGACAGCCTATACAGAATTAAAAAAGGAAAAAATACGATAGTAATGGACAAAGTATCTGGGGTGGAATAATTAGAGATATGTGCCTCTACCTCGAACAGTCTATCTTCAATAGTTTGTGTCTCTACAGCAAGTTGTCTAAACTGGATAAAATACAATGATAATCGTGCCTGCAACGTGCCTTAGCACCAAATAACACAATTTGTCATTGACAGAGGCTGACAACATTTCTTTGTTTAATCATGTGAATCCATAAAATGTTCTAGTCGTGTATAACGGTGGCAAAAGCTAGATTCAACAGATTTGTATCGAACTGAAATGCCAAAATCCCAGATCTGTATATGACAGGCATCATGTGTCGTGATTTCAATCGGTATTAAATATTTAAATAATTAAATATCGTGATTTGACTTTAAATTATGTTTGTCTTCTTAGGTTGGTACATACATTTGTAAACCAAAGTGTTTCGATTGTTGAATAGATCTAAAAAGCAATGAGAAACTTACTTGTAGAGATAACAACTTAATATAGTATAATTGTTTAACTCCCAACATGAGATGATTGTAGAAATATTTTTATCCTCTTCAAGTTGCCACTTACTTTCATATATATGTTTGTTGCAACAATATATTTCTTGTGAACATGAGTAGGCAACTCCTCACAATGCCTATATCATCTATACGATAATGTTGGCTTTTCTCCAAATACAATATTATCATCTCTCTCTCTCTCTCTCTCTCTCTCTCTCTCTCTCACACACACACACACACACACACACACACACACATGTTTATTTCTAAAAAGAAGAAGATAGTTTTGAAGAGGTCTATGTACACACAAAAGAGATGCAACTCCCCAAAATATTGTCACATAGGTTTGTGACACAAAAAATAATATCATTATATTGATGAACTCATGTTTATAGATCCAATGTTCTATTATGACATTTAGTCTAATAATTATAATAAAAATAAGTAAGATCTAGACAATAACAATACAAACTAAAGGTTTTTTTTAGTGAGGGGGGTTTTCGATCTTCATATGATCAATCTCTTGTATGGGTTTTTTGGTAGGTTAGCAGGTGGGAGTTTTTATGCTGAGATGGACACTTATCATTTTGACTATTTGGCAGATGTCATACCCATGCTAAACTCTATTGTATTTATTTAGGTGATGAACAAAGTCTTTCTTGCTACCTTTTTTCTCTAGGGGACTTTTTCAAACTAGTTTTTATATAATATGAATATTAAGTTTTGTCAAAAAAATACAAACTATAAAAATGTTGAATACATGAAATAACAACTAACATTACCTCAAATCCTTTACATACCTATTTAATTGTTGAATGGGAATGACCACAAAAGCCAAGGGGGCTTCATCCCGTAATCCAAGTAATCAATGGGTTCTCATCCACTCATTGAAAAAAACCATGGATTTTTCTCCACAAAAAAAATGTCAAACATGAGGTGTTCTAAAATATATATTCAACATAAAATATTGATGTCTCAAATAAACTATCTTTCTAATAAATTATATGTTGTTAAATACTCAAAAGAATAAGATAATCAACCTAGATCCAAACTTATTTCAAAATCAAAATTTCCATTAAACATGCTACCTCAAGTAAGCCACAATGTTGATGACAAAATTCTCATAGTTGATGAGTTTCTTCCCAAATATTGTTATCCCTTGGGGCCAAACTTTCTCAAGGTTTGTCAATTTTGATGAGGCATGGTATGGGGGTTTCCATAGTCCTCACCTAGTGAATCAGATGTTATTGACTTTAAGCACCAATTTTCTAATATTGATAAATTTCCACCTCTAATATGATTCCTGTAAAATCTAAATATAATTTTCGTATGGAATTTTCAATCTCAAGTTCTTTATGATTGGTCATGATATGGTGATGCAATGAAATATCATCCAGAATTCCCCATAGTAGATGAGAAAGAAGACATAGAATAGTAATACTACTACAAAATATATATACTGCTTCGATGATTTAATTATGTTCAGATCAAAAAATTATTCTAAATAATAGCTGCTCATTCACGATGTAAAATCTTAGATTTTAATTTCTAATATTTATAGTGTATTTATCTTTAATTACAAATGAAATGGTTGAAAGCCACATGTAAGCTAATAACACTTCTAAAGTTAAGTGACAATTTTATTGGAATAGAGAGGACTCTCTAACAATTGTAACCCGGGAGCCAGTGATTTGACATGAATCCCATACTAACACATTTTTAAAAAAAAATCAGAGGGCCTGCTTTACTTAACTTTAAAAGTACAAATTAAGCAGTTGATTCCTGGCCATTCCAATATATAAAATAGAGATGGGCATCCAACAGGTGTGAGGGTTTATTGTCCTCTTGAATAATTTTATACACTAGAAAAACAAGTGAACGGTGGAAAGAATGGTTTTAATATTAAGACATTGATTATCTATTCATATTTAAAGTCAAATCATCAGAGAAGGATCAAATAGAAAAGTTACATAATATTATGAAAGTGCCTATATATTTTAATATAAGAAAAATGTGAAGTTGGTAGATGATTAAATGTGACATTTTGTGCGAGCACAAATGAGCATAAGTAAACTCTGTAATACAAACTTCCTGACAGACACTAAAGATAGCCTGACAAAATGTTTATATCATCCTTACCATTCATTTTTTTTCCTACTTTTTTCAATTCTAAAAATATGGCTTTTACCCAAGGAAATTGGTCTGGGTGTTGGAAAACTTAATGCAGTGTTGATGTTTGCCCCTGGAGCCAAACGCCCACCTACCACCTGACGACTCAAAATAGATAGAAAACATGAATGCGGTAGGTGAGATTTTTGAATTTGGAAATGAGAGGGAAAAATGTTTTTAGGTCAGAAGACAAAGGGAATGTTTCTATATTCATTCATTGATAAGCAAAGAGTTTAGCAGATCAAGCAGATCAGATTAGAAGTTGCAAAGAAGAGCAGTGGAAGAAGGTCAACAGATCCAGTCGTCAAAGTGCAGAGAAGGAAGTTTGTTTATTTCGTGCCTGTAGTTGCACGTCTTCTCTCTGATCATTCTGTAAGTTTATTGTTCATTAGATTCAACCTGTGAAGCAGTGATTGCTCCAGGCATTTTTGTATGCAGCCATTAGAGCTACAAGTTTAAAGTTTGAAGTATTGAAGTTGTTTGAAGTTTTAGGGTAAATTTAGGGTTTTTTGGTTGAAGCCGAATGCTCCCAGATCTTGTATTTTTTTAAATCAAAGTTAAATACTAAGCAAGCAGGCATACTCGAATCTATTGTTCTTCCTCTCTACATTGCATTTGAGAAGATCTTTGTTGAATATTTTTAGTTCTGAGTCTCTGATTTTAATCGTGAAAAGTTTCACGTGATATCCTGGTCGCTCGGCTTGGTCCCTATTTCTCCACAGTGGAAGCCAAGCTCACTCGACACCTTCCCTTGCCGAGCTCACTCGGCACCTTCCCTTCCCGAGCTCTCCTCTTTGTGCCGAGTTCACTCGGCACCTATTGCCTGTCAGTCGGCACCTTCATGTGCCGAGCAAGTGTCGAGTAATTTCTGGCACTCAGCACCTTCCTGTGCCAAGCACTTTTCTTAAGTGCCGAGCAACCTACCACTCGGCACCATCAAGTGCTGAGTAAAACTGGCACTCAACACCTTCATGTGTCGAGCAGTTTTTTTAAGTGTTGGGTATAAATTTTAGGTTTAGGGTTGTGAGTTGTTGAAATATTAATTTGTATTTTTCTCACGTGGTATCAGAGCTTTGAGGCCCCACATCCACAGTGAGTTAGGGCATTTGTTTTTCTTGGGATATTCATCATGGCAAGAGATGCAGGAAAGATATGGCAATAGCCACCATCATTTAATGGGCAGAATTATGATACATTTGCAAAGAAGATGAAAACCATAATGGTTGCAAATGATTTGTGGGAGTTTGTGGTAAATGAATTCAGTGATGTGACTGATCCAACTCAGTATGCTACTCTCACAAATGCACAGAAGACTCATTTGAAAGAGTCAAGGAGGAAGGATGCAAAAGCACTAAGTTTGATTGAAGCAGCAATGACAGAGTCTATATTCCCAAAGATTGCAGCAGCAAATTATGCAAAGGAAGCGTAGGATATCCTTGAGACAAACTTCAAGGGGATTGATAAAGTCTGTACAGTAAAGCTACAGAATATAAGGAGGGAGTTTGAGAACCTTCAGATGAAGGAAAATGAATCAGTTGCAGACTTCAATTCAAGGACTTCCAATGTGATTAAACAACTGAAGTCAAATGGAGAAGACTATCAAGAGCAGAGGATAGTGGAAAAGATATTGAGGAGTTTACCTCATAAATATGACCATTTGGTCATGACCATAGAAGAGGCAAAAGACCTCACTACTTTGACAATGGATGAGTTGATGGGTTCTCTTCAAACCCATGAGTATAGGATCAATAGATCCACATCTTCTTCTACCCAAGAGCAAGCATTCAAGGCTTAGTCAAATCCAAAAGGAAGGGGGAGAGGAAGAAATGGCTTAGGCAGAAACTCTAGAGGCAGAGGCCGAGGTAATGGAGGACAAAGAAATGCTGCAGCAGAAAGCTCAGGAAGAGCAGATGGAGCAAGTACCTCACACAATACTTTAAGAGGAGGTAAGAAAAACTACAACTCAAATAAGAGTAATGTAGAATGCTACTACTGTCATAAATATGGGCATTATGCAAATGAATGCTGGAAGAAGCAGAAAGATCAGTCAGGACAAAAAAATGTGGTTGATGTGAATATGGGAAGTGAAAACACTGCCTTCATCATGTGTAATGTTGGTGAAGAAGGAAGCCTTGAGGTTTGGTATCTCGATAGTGGATGTAGCAACCACATGAGTGGTAATGAAACCTTGTTTTCATTCATTGACAAGAGTTTCAAATCAAAAATTAAGATGGGTAAAAATGGAACCCTACCAATTGTGGGCAAAAGATCTATTATGGTCCGCACCAAGAAAGGTGAGAAAAAGGAAAATACAAAACGTGTATTTTTCCCCAGGTATGAAGCACAATTTGATGAGCATTAGTCAACTCATTCAAAATAGATACAAAGTGCTGACGAAGAATGAAATGTGTGTCATTCAAGAAAAGGATGGGAGCAAGAACCTACTTGCAGTAGTTCAAATGACAAAGAATAGAATGTTTCCCTTGAGGATTGAGACATGTTTCTCATCTCAAGTTAGTGTTGCACCTCCCACATAATCAGCTCTAAGGAGTGTGATTGAAGACCCCTCATGGCTATGGCACCTCAAGTATGGTCATCTTGGCTATGCTGGTTTAAATTTATTGTCAAATAAAAGAATGGTAGAAGGTTTGCCACATGTAAGAAATTCTTGTGACAAGTGTGAGGCTTGTATTTTGGGTAAGCAACATAGGCTTCCCTTTAATTCTGGAAATTCTAGGAGGGCTAGATATCCACTAGAATTAGTGCATACTAACCTAGTCGGTCCTATGCAAGTTACTTCCATTGGGGGGAGTACTTATTTTATGACATTTATTGATGATTTCAGTTGTAGGACATGGGTGTATTTCTTTAAAAATAAATCTCAAGCATTTGAAAAATTTGTAGAATTTAAAGCCCAGGCTGAAAGAGAATGTGGACACTATATCAAGGTCCTAAGATCAGATAGAGGAGGGGAGTATACCTCCAATTCTTATATAAACTTTTGCAAGAAACATGGCATTAAGAAAGAGCTAACAGCCAGCTATACACCACAGTAGAATGGAGTGGCTGAAAAAAAGAACAGGACCATTGTTGAAATGGCAAGGAGTATGATGAAAGAGAAAGGTCTCCCAACTGAATTTTTGGGAGAGGCTATGGCAATAGCAGTTTACCTAATTAATAGGTGTCCTACAAAGGTAGTCCGTAATAGAATTCCAGTGGAAGCTTGGTCACGAATAAGATGGACAGTTGAACACCTAAGGGTGTTTGGATGTGTTGCATATGCACATGTGCCTAAAGAGCAAAGGCAAAAATTTGATGACAAATGTGTGAAATGCATTTTCACAGGGTACAGCCTAGAATCAAAGGCATACAAATTGTATGACCCATTGAATAACAAGATGATGCTTTCAAGAGATGTGGAATTTCTTGAAAATCAGTCTTGGTATGGTTCAACTGATGAGTCACCGAGCACTTCTAGTAAAGTGCCAATTATGAGTGAAGAAGATGCTGATGAACATCAAGAAGAAGGAGTGAATAGAAGAAAAGGCAAGAAGATTCATTCCTTTTCAGGCTCCTCTAGGCATGACCAAGTGTTGGTGTCGAGTACCAGTGAAGACCGAGCTAGTCGGCAATGCAGTAGCAATGAAGATTCTAATCCCACACTCTCCTCCCTGTTACCAAGAAAGACCAAGAGTCTTAGGGAGATATACCAAGATGAAAGGTATGAAGATTATGATGAGAGTGTTAATTTTGCATTATTTTCTCATAGTGATCCAGTATATTTTGAGAAAGCTATTAAGGAGAAGAAATGGTGTAATGCCATGGATGAGGAAATAGATGTCATAGAAAGGAATGAGACATGGGAGCTAATTGAATTGCCTCCCAAGAAACAAGTGATTGGAGTGAAATGGGTCTATAAGACCAAATGCAATGCTGAAGGCAAGATTGATAGGCATAAGGCAAGGTTGGTAGTCAAAGGCTACAAACAGCAGTATAGAAGAGATTATGATGAGACCTATGCCCTAGTTGCAAGAATGGAAACCGTGCATGATGTCATAGCAATTGCAGCTCAGCACAAGTGGAAGGTATTTCAAATGGATGTGAAGTCCGCCTTCCTAAATGGTGTACTGAAAGAAGAAGTATATGTGGAGCAGCCACCTAGTTATGAAATTGCAGGTGAAGAGAACAAAGTATATAGATTGAAGAGATCTCTCTATGGGCTCAAGCAAGCTCCACGGGCATGGTACAGTAGGATTGACTCATATTTGATGAGCAATGGCTTTAGCAAAAGCAATTGTGAGCCCACTCTTTACATCAAGGCAGCAGATGGTAATGTATTGATTATTGTCTTGTATATAGATGACTTAATTTTTATTGGAAATGATAAGGTTCTAATTGGTGAGTTCAAAGAGGCCATGAAAAGTGAATTTGAGATGACAGACCTAGGTCTCTTGAAATACTTTCTAGGCATAGAAGTAAAACAAATGCATGATGGAATTTTCATCTCTCAAGAAAAGTATGTAGGGCAGATCTTGGAGAGATTTAAAATGCAAAATAGTAAGGCAGCCCCCACACCAACAGCAATAGGTTTGAAGTTGAGCAAGGAAGACTCTAGCAAGAGAGTGGATCCAACACTATACAAGAGTATAGTTGGAAGTCTAATGTATTTGACTGCAACTCGGCCAGACCTAATGCATGCAGTACGTTTGATTTCCAGATTTATGGAAACACTAAAGGATTCCCATTTGCAAGTGGGAAAAAGGATCCTAAGGTATGTGAAAGGTACCAAGGGATTTGGGATTTTGTATACTGCATCAAATGAATTCAAGTTGGTAGGTTATATTGATAGTGATTGGGCTGGAAGTTTAGATGATAGGAAGAGCACTTCCGGATGCATGTTTCATATGGGATTGGGTACAATTTCATGGACATCCAAGAAGCAACTTATTTTTGCTCAATCTACAGCAGATGTTAAATACATTGCAGCAAATGCAACAGCATGTCAAGCAATTTGGCTAAGGAGGATCTTGACAGATTTGAATGAAAGGCAAGAGGATGGAACCACAATTTATTATGACAACATCTCATCAATTGCATTGTCCAAGAATCCAGTCTTCCATGGGAGAAGCAAGCATATTGAAATTAGATATCACTTCATCAGAGAGTTGGTGGAGAATGGGGATATCAAGATAGAATTTTGCAAGTTAGAGCAGCAGCTAGCAGATATTTTCACCAAGCCATTAGGCATTGGAACTTTTGTGCACCTAAGACAGAGTCTTGGTGTAGTTGATGTGGATCAGCTGTGATCCTTGTTTTGTTTGGCTCGGGACAAAGGGGGAGTGTTGGAAAACTTAATGCAGCATTGACGTTTGCCCTTGGAGCCAAATGCCCACCTACCACCTGATGACTCAGAATAGATAGAAAACATGAATGCGGTAGGTGGGATTTTTGAATTTGGAAATGAGAGGGAAAAACATTTTTAGGTCAGAAGACAAAAGGAATGTTTCTATATTCATTCATTGATAAGCAGAGAGTTTAGCAGATCAAGCAGATCAGATTAGAAGTTATAGAGAAGAGCAGTGGAAGAAGGTCAGCAGATCCAGTCGTAAGAGTGTAGAGAAGGAAGTTTGTTTATTTCATGCCTGCAGTTGCACGTCTTCTCTCTGATCATTCTGTAAGTTTATTGTTCATTGGATTCAACCTGTGAAGCAGTGATTGCTCTAGGCATTTTTGTATGCAGCCATTAGAGCTGCAAGTTTAAAGTTTGAAGTATTGAACTCGTTTGAAGTTTTAGGGTAAATTTAGGGTTTTTTGGTTGAAGCCGAATGCTCCCAGATCTTGTATTGTTTTAAATCAAAGTTAAATACTAAGCAAGCAGGCATACTCAAATCTATTGTTCTTCCTCTCTACATTGCATTTGAGAAGATCTTTGTTGAATATTTTTAGTTCTGAGTCTCTAGTTTTAATCGTGAAAAGTTTCACGTGATATCCTGGTCGCTCGGCTTGGTCCCTATTTCTCCACAGTGGAAGCCGAGCTCACTTGGCACCTTCCCTTGCCGAGCTCACTCGACACCTTCCCTTGCTGGGTTCTCCTCTTTGTGTCGAGTTCACTCGGCACCTGTTGCCTGTCAGTCGGCACCTTCATGTGCCGAGCAAATGCCGAGTAATTTCTAGCACTCGGCACCTTCTTGTGCCAAGAAATTTTCTTAAGTGCCAAGCAACCTGCCACTCGGCACCATCAAGTGCCGAGTAAAACTGGCACTCGGCACCTTCATGTGCCGAGCAGTTTTTTTAAGTGCCGAGTATAAATTTTAGGTTTAGGGTTGTGAGTTGTTGAAATATTAATTTGTATTTTTCTCACACTGGGACCAATCAAAATTAAGAAATTAGAATGTGTAAATGAATTTAAAAATACTATGCCCAAAACCTTAGCTTAAAACAACATGCTTTGCCATCAAAATTAATACTACCTGGAACATTAGTTCGTGCCTTGGACTAACATCTGAGACTAAACACTAAAATCTTCTGATAGTTTTTAATGCTTCCATTGACAATATTTATTAGGTTATATGCATAGAATTATGGACCGCCTATACAAAATAAAAAAATTGAAAAATATGATAGTAATGTACATAGTATATGTGTCTCTACCTCGATCAGTCATCTTCAATATTTTATGAGTCTTTGCATCACTTTCGCCGCCCATACTTCAGAAGGGTACAGCAAGTTGTTTAGACTGAATAAACTATACAATAATAATAATGCATAATAATGCTTGAACCACGCCTGCAACGTGCCTTGGCAGCAAATAAAACAATTTATCATGACAGAGGCTGGCAACTTTTTTTTTTGTTTAATCATCCAAATCCATTAAATGTTCTACCCATTTATAATGAAGGCAAAAGCTGGATTCAACAGAGTTGTGTCGAACTATAATAGCAAAATGTCAGATCTGAATTCGACAGGCATCCTGTGTTGGACTATTCAGTAATTAATTTTATTTGTACAATATTTCATTATTTTTTTAATAGTGTAAGTTAATAATTCATTCATACCAAAATGTCAGATCTGAATTCGACAGCATCATAAGTTGGACTATTTAATAATTAATTTTATTTGTACAATATATATATATTTTTTAAAAGCGTAAGTTTTGTATGGTAAGTTAATAATTCATTCATTATTAGTTTTTTTTGTTTTATTTATTTATTTAATTAGTTCATCTCTCATAAGAATAAATAGAACACTTAGCACTCATTGGATCTAGGTGATGCTCATAGGGGTGAAGCACCGGGACTTAATATTACAATTTGACTTGTTGATTATCTCCTACTTATCAATTGATGAGCTTAAGGGGCTTTCTAATGAATGGTTCATAACAACACTTGGTGAAGGTTTTGCAAATGAGGCTGCAATAAGAATGGGTTTAACCATGGAGGAAACTTCATAGTTAAGCGCACTCAAATTGAAGTAGTACTAGGATGGGTGACCTCCTGAGAAATCTTCATGCTTCAACTCTATGAGCATCACCTAGATCTAATGAGTGCTAAGTATTCCATTTATTCTCATGAGAGATAGATTTGTGTTGAATGACTACTCGTGAAATGTGGGTTAATGCATTTGACTCAAAATCTACATAGTTAAATCTTGATAGAAATATCATAATTTGAATTAGTGTGGAAATTATCTCCTACTTATCAATTAATGAACATAAGGGGCTTTCTAATGAATGATTCATAAGGCACAAAACTTGGTGAAGGGTTTGCAAATGGACTTAGAAGCAGAGTGCATTTAACTATGGAGGAAACTCTATAGTTAAGCGAGCTCAAGCTAGAGTAGTACTAGGATGAGTGATCTCTTGGGAAGTCTCAATGCTTCACCTCTATGAGTATTACCTCAATCCAATGAGTGCTAAGTATTCCATTTATTCTCATGAGAGATAGATTTGAGTAGAATCACTACTCATGAAACATGGGTCAATGAGTTTGACTCAAAAACTACATAGTTAAATCTTCATAGCAATACCATAATTAGAAGAAGATAGTTTTGAAGAGGTATATGTACACATAAATGAGATGCAACTCCCCAAAATATTATCATATAGATTTGTGGTGTGCAAAAAATACTATTATTAAATTGATGAACTCATGTTTACATATAATATTTTATTACAACATTTAGTCTAATAATTATAATAAAAATAAGTATAGAGAAGATATGTCTATTCAATCAGGAAACCCCAAAAAGAGAAAGGTCGAGGAGGAGCTATAGCCAGAAGAGAAAAAAGATCAGACCCCACAGGCTTTGGGGCCCTTAACTTCTATCTCTCCATCTCCAGAGATTAAGGATATAGTGGGGAGATAGTTATGAAAGACAAAAGGAGGTCAGGGAGAAATTTCAACACCCAAATAGTGAAGATGGGGATTTTTAGGGAGAAAGTGAATCTGTAGGTCCTAGAGGATATAGAAGGAAAAGCCCACTTCGATGAGCTCATAGACCCTGCTCTAGTGGCAATTTTTGATAATGCAAGGGAAATAGGGCTCAATCTGGTCAACAATGCCAAAAACAACATGATAGAAAATTTTTGTTCTATCAAATGGTTGTTCCATGAGATTGAGTCGCTCAAGGAGAAAAGGAGCTTGGAGGAAGGCCACAGGATGAGCAACGACCAAAGTCACCTTACTAGCCAGAAGGATCATATCTTGCAAGTTGAGAAAAGGGTGCAAAAGATGGAGATATCAACTAAAACTTGGCTAATCAGGTGATTGCAACCCTAAACACTCTGAACGAGAACATCAATAGTCTAGGTGAATCATTGAAAATTGTAGGAATTAGTAGGGAAAAGGGTGAAAAGGCCAACTCAGACTTTAGGAAGATTGGGGGTGAGATGAAAGGGACCAAGGGCTAGGTGGAACAAACCAATGACTTGAACCAGGAACATGCGAGCACAGAGATCCAAAGTGCAAATGAGGAAACATAAAATCAACAGGATCTAGATAGTGAGAAATAATTGCTATTGGTCTATTTTTTGCTTTATACTTTATTTAATTAAGTGTTACTATGTCTACTGGTCGTAGGCCAATCTTTTGTTCCTAGCTTTTGTTTCCTAGCTATGGGCCTATTTTTTGTTCTAGCTTTTATATGCAGCTTCATAGGGTCTAGACTTTATTTAATATTATTATTTTAGATATTATGTAAAAACTCTTGGGTTTTAGGATCCCTATAAAACCTATTTTTCTTAATAAAAAATAATAACACTAAAAACTATAGGTTCTTTAGTCATAGGGATTTTTGGATTTGAATATGATCAATCTCTTGTATGGGTTTTTTGGTAGGTTAACGGGTGGGGGTTTTTATGCTCAGATGTGAACTTATCATTTTAAATCTATTTGGCAGATGTCATACCCCTTCTCAACTCTATTGTATTTTTTTGGATGATGAACAAAGTTTTTCTTGCTGGTTCTTTTTTTTGGAAGCCATTTTACAACCATTTTTTTATATTATATAAATATTAAGTTTCACAAAAAAAATAAAAACTATAAAAAAAATTTATATACATGAAATAACTCATGAAACAACAACTAACATTACCTCATTTCTAGAAAGGATGATATGGACATGGATATGGTGGTTCTATACACTAGTGGGAGGACAAGCTCGACAAGAGACATCGGAAGGATGAAAGCCCAAGAAACCTTAGAAGAAGAAAAGAAGGGAGTCATCATCTGAGAATGAAGAGGAGGAAGGTGAGGAGATGGAAATGGAAGGGGACACAAGTACATTTGCACTTGTTTTTCTACCAAAATTTTTGACCAAAGCTATGATTCCATCTTTTTTTTTGTGATAATCCCCACATTGGTCAAAATTGAGTTAAGTTTTCCCAAGTTGGTCAAAATTTTGACCAACTCAAGTCATAACAAAAAAATGAAAAAGTATATTATATTATTGCACATTGTGTTAGTAAAAGTATGAGTGGCAGCAACAAAATTGGGGCTTCATTCACGCATCCAAGGAGCTCATAGTATTTTGTATGGTTTGAAAGTTTGCAAGTTTGTGAATGATGAGTAGGTTATTTTGTATGGTTTGGAAGTATGTAGGTTTGTGAATGATGAGTAGAAAAAGTATATTTTTGGGCTTCATTCATTTGAAAGTATGGTTTGCGAGTGATGAGTAGTAAAAGTATATTTTGGGGCTTCATTCATTTGAAAGTATGGTTTGCAAATGATGAGTAGTAAAAGTATGGTTTGTATTTTGTATGGCATACAATGAATCCTAGGCTTGGAGTTGGAGGAATTCCATTGTTTTAGGTTCTTCTTCTCTTCCAAGGCTCGATGCATACATTTGTGCTTTTAGATCTTCAGCTTTGGAGTTTTTCAATTGATTTATGTTTTAGTGACATGCAGGTCCTCGTAATCCAAGCATGGCAAGATGATCCCATTTCTCTCTCATCTTGGTATTTCCGAACTTCACCTGTTGTTTTCAATAACTTTTCCTAGTTTTATCACTACTGTGAGGAATTGTGTGATAATGTAACTAGTTGTTGCTTGCAATTTTCTTTTAGGTTTTACTCCTGAGGCATAGCCTATTCTAAAGTTTGTGAAATATTAAAACAGTTGATGGTGTTGTTTACTTTTCTTCTAAAAATCATGGTGAATTTGTATACCTATGCTTTCTTTAACCTGTCAAAGGGCTCTCCATTTATTAGAACTAGATATTTTCTATTATGAAGAAGACTAGCTTGAACAATGTATATGTGACAAGCTTGACCTTGAATGCAGAGGACACTGCTAACAATTTATCTCATGCCATGATATTGTCCTAGTTTGTCTTTAGTAGCTCAATTTGTTGTTAATTTTTTGTCTTTTTTGTGAGATTAGTCATATTATTGGAAAATGATAGACTCGAGGCAACAATAAGATCATGGGTGATCTTTAAATGATCTTGCATTACCTCAAATGAGGTAGCAGTAATGCTTAAATTTCATTATTCTCATCCCTTAATTGACTTTCCTCTTTTAAGAGATTATGTTGATATCTATCACTCAGGAGTAATGTAATGATGAAGTACATATATCTGTATTTAGTGTCTTTGCACTTGCTTTTAGATCTTCACTCACTTTCTACATTTTGTCTTTAATTTTATTGGTAAGAAATGGAATATCACACAACTTATTATACAATGTTAAAACATTTTGCACAATTGTTTCTAACTAGGTAACTTGGGTAGACAAACCCACTTTCTATATAGCAATCTTTCTTGCAATCATTTCCAACACTTTATGTTCATATTTCTTCTTCATATTTCTTCTTATCTCTTTCCATCATCTTAGACTTGGTATCCACATTAGATTCATTGATCTTTTCAACAGTTGCACCAATTTCTCCAAGATTGGAGTCTTCTCATTCAATGTACTATTTGGCACAATTTCCATCAATATGTCTTCCATATCATCAAACATTCTTTCTTAGCTTTTCTAGACACATTTCACTTCATACAACCATGGCATTTGTATCCAAACTATTTGGATTGCAATCAGGTATAATTATCACTTCATCATGAAAGAATTTATTTGGGAAAGTTGGATAAATGTTCTAAAAGAAAGAGGCAACAACACTTGTACAAGTAATTGAGAATGGAGAAGTGATAGATGGAATGGAGGTATAATTGGTTGGAGAGTGCATAATTATTTTTTATTGCTAACACAATTCTGAAGGTGATTAGTAAAAAAAGGGGAAATGGGAACAATAACTTGCAGGCATGAATAGCTTTAATTATATAGATCTTGAATGGAAAGCTTTGGTCATCCTAGTGAAATATAACATCATTTCTTCTATATGCAAGGAGAC
Organism: Cupressus sempervirens; assembly: GCA_028749045.1. Taxonomy (NCBI): domain Eukaryota; kingdom Viridiplantae; phylum Streptophyta; class Pinopsida; order Cupressales; family Cupressaceae; genus Cupressus; species Cupressus sempervirens. The sequence continues at coordinate 489,205,562 of CM053788.1, read as the reverse complement.
ATGCTTATTTCCTTGTAAATATATGTTAGACTAAGTAAGTAAAGAGGAAGATTTGAGTTTTGGAAAGAGGGAAGACAACTGAAGAAATTTTCCATTTATGCACACAATGCAGAGTTTGCGAGCTTTGACTTTTTAATCAAAAAAATAAGGAGAATTTCAATTAGTGCATTTAATTGTAAGCTTTCCTTATATGTGAATTCACAATCTTTCTTTGGTGATTTTTTAATCTAGCTATCATTATATCTATTATGGAATCTATGAATTCCAAATATATTTATTTAGAAGGTATCATTGTTCATTCTCTTTATTATCATTTATAGGTATGTATTGAATGATCCGTGTTATCTGTTTTTGCTCCCCTAGTCTAATTTTATAATCGCATTTGTGTAATGACCATTCAAAAATGTTAGTTTTTTTGGTCAAAATTAATGATTACATTTGAGTCATGACTACGCATAGATGTTAGCTTTGTCTTTCATGCTCTTTGGTCATTAGCATACCCCTATAACCAAACTATGCCAATGGAGTTGCACCTCTCAAATGCAATGAAGTGGTGATCTCCACAATTGTTGATGGCATTGGTCTTTATCAATCAAGCTAGTAGAGTTAAAGATCAACCTTCTTTTAAATAAAGGAAAATATTTTTACCAATTGGATTCATAAACTACCCTTGCATTTCTTATTCATGCTTTTAGTATTTCACTAAAATTCATTTTTGGTTAAAACAAGCTTTCATCCATCTTTGTGTCCTGTATTGAAAGTTAGTACCATATCTCCTAGCAAAACTTCATGCTTTGACCCACATCAAGGAACTTGACCCACATTTTTTTGGGAAACTTTTGGGGAAAGTTTGTCAATCTATTGAACTCAAAATAAGCCTGGATCCATTGGTATACAAAGTCAAAATTATAGCTTTTATATCCAGCACAACACAAAACTATTTTAAATATTTTAACTTCTTTTACCATATTTAATTGAATTTGATTTGGAAATGTGTCATCATTACGCACTTAAATATCTTTGTTCCACCAATTTAACCAATGAACCAAGATGTCATATCAAGAAATTTCATTCATTACCACTAAATTCACTGAGGAATCAATCCAACCTTATCAGCATTCAGGCAATCCCCAAATCTACATTCTTCCAAAGAAAAAAAACTAGCATTGCCATGGAAAGAAGCATAATGGTAGTCATTCTCAATTGGAAATCTAATTGTGGAAAAACTATTAGGAAAAGAACCACATGTGGTAAATTTTGTCCTTGAGGTTCAACTGTGAATTTCATTGTGAAATATCAGTTAATAGTCAATGAAAGATATGTAAAGAAGAACATCGTGAATATTACTTAATCATCTCAAATGTGCTAATGGAATTTCTAGATTTATTTTCATGTGCTGACCAATTTGTTTAGTCTAAATGGTCTTCTAGGATACCCTTGCTCTTGTGTGTAAACTTGAGTCATTATAGCTCTTCGTTCTTCCCCCTGTGTTTTGGTTGATTTCCATACTTCTTGGAGAAGATCATAATGAAAGTTCTTTTTCATTTAGTTCATTTTAAATGAATTTCAAATATATGACCCTTCAAGGAATATATTTGATATTTGGGTTCTTAAAATAGAATTTAAGATTTATTTTAGGGAACTAAAACATACTTCAAGCATCTTAGTATTCTTTTCAGATCCTTCTTAGCCCTTCTGGATTTCATTTAATATGATGATTAATGACGGAGTTAAAATATTATAATTACTATTGAAGTTAGAATTTAGTAATAATATATCTTTACACATTTTTCTAGAATAATAGTCATGCCACATTTACAATAGCTACTGGCATACATTATGAGAATCGATTGTATGTGGTCTTTTATATTGCAAAGCTACAAGACAGGGAATTCATCAAACACACTAGATAAGCTTTTAATGGCAAGTGTCATGCTGGTCTACATCATTCACAACTCTGAGATACTAACATAAACACATCTAGATAAATGATTTTCTAAATAATAACATACCATTATAATCATATATATTCCTAAATATGTTACTAATAATACTTTGTATCTTTTGTGATTGATATTGTTGCATCAGTGAACAAAGTTAACTTTCTCACTTCACAAGTTGTGCTTACTATAATCTCTTAATGTAAAAGAAGACAATTCACTGTAAAAGTTAAATGCATACATGATAATGTATGAATCCATATATTTCTTCTACATCTATAGGGTGGAGTACAAATTTTTTTATTAGTTATTAGGTGATGATCAATACAAGTTGTGTTAGAGAAAAAAAGTGCAAGTCCAGGTGAACTACTGTTGAGATACAAAAGCCAAAATGATTGGAAATGTGAAAGAATGAGAAGTCAAATTGTAATGCATTGATGCACAAGATTGCCATACATGTGTCATGGAATGAAAATGTTTCTAAGTCAAATAGTGGGAATGATTAAAAAAAACCAATAATAACAAATAAAATATGAATCAATTAAATAGTATTGGAACTACATAGCTGAAGATACCTCCTATTACATTTTGAACCAGACTTATATAAGAAATTGATCAAAATAGAGAGTAGAGAACTTAAAAACACTAGACACAGTATTACCCTAGGAAACCCCTCCAACTTGGGGGATAAACCCAACTACACCCAAAAAATCACTTCTATTAATGAAGGATCAAAGTAACTAATTTACAATATTACCAAACGCTAGACTTAATTGAAAACAATAATCAGTTGCCAATGTGAATACCATCAAGACATATATATATATATATATATATGTATGTATGTATGTATGTATGTATGTATGTATGTATGTATGTATGTATGTATGTATGTATGTATGTATACATATATATATATATATGTATGTATATATATGTATATATCTATTTATACATATATATACATATATATTTATGTATATATATATGTATATATATATATGTACATATATATGTATATATATATACATATATATGTACATATATATATAGATACATATATATATATATATACATATATACGTATAGATATGTATGTATATATATGTATGTATATATATATATGTATATATATATGTATATATATATATGTATATATATATATATGTATATATATATATACATATATATATATATACATATATATATATACATATATATATATATATATATATATATATATATATATATATATATATATATATGTATGTATGTGTATAAATATATAGATATATATATGCTTTTCTTGACCCTTCATCGTCTTCATAATGAAGGGTTAGGCAATTGCAACAAAGAATGACCTTCCAAATTTGCAAATGAAATGAAGAGACACTCACAAAAAGATAACTCCAAACGTGCTATAACATCAAATCCACTAGATAGCCATTAAATGGAAAGTGTTATGGTGGGATACATCCTTCACAACTCTAATATTTGGCTAACATTAATGCATCTAGATAAATGATTTCTAATTAATAGCATACCATTTAATCATGTTACCAACAATACTTTGTAGCTTTCTGTAATTGATATTGATGCATCAGTGGATAAAGCTCACTTTCTCACTTCACAATTTTTGCTAACTATATTCTCTATGACAAGTTACTATGTTAGTTGAATGCATATATATTAAAATATGAATCGATATATTTCTTCTACATCTACAAGGTGGAGTAACAAAAAAAAAAACTTGTAGGGTCATGATAGATGAAAGTTGTGTCATAGTAACTAAACTAATATGAAACTCTAAAAGTGCTTTTTGGTATGGGAAAGAAAGTGTCCAAAAAAGTGCAGGACCAGGTGAACTACTATTCAAAATGTGGATCATGAAATATGATCTAAAATGTGGATATTAAAATCGAAAAACATTTCTTTACATAGAACAGATTAATCATGAAAACCTTATTAATTTGAGTGTTTATTATATTTCTACCCACTCCTATAACTTTACATTTACATAAATGAATAGGGGAGTGGTGGAATAATGATCCCATTGAAGTTGAAGCTGAAGCAAATGAAACTGGAGGTGCACCCAATATTTCAAATGCTTTCACTATAAATGGACAACTAGGAGACCTCTATTCATGCTCAACATCAAGTAACCATTTTCTTTTTATTAGAAAAGGATTTGGATTCAATTGGGTATAGCTCAATAGATCAAAAATAGTTAATTCTAAACAATTTTTTCATTTCTAACTAAACAAAATCAACATAGTGGACAATAAAAATTTGTGTATGTAGGAACAACAAGGTTCACTATACAATAGGGCGAAACATATCTTCTTTGTATTGTCAATGCTACAATCAATAATCACCTCTTTTTCAATGTTGCATCACACAATCTCATGGTGGTATCAGTGAATGCCTCCTACTCAAAGCCATACACAATGGACACTCTCATGTTAACATCTGGTCAAAATGCTACTTCTAGGTCTCTTCGATCTTTTCTTGGCAAGAGGATGATCATTAGTCTTTGATTTGTTACTACTAATGTCTGATTTGTTACTACTCATGTCAACATTGTCTTGTTCTTTAATATAAGTCATTATTAGATCATGTGGCAACTCTTTCTCATCGAGCTCAAGATAAGCTTTTATTCCATGTCCAGGAAAGGCACATGAGTGAGCTTTCACTCAAATAATAGGAGCTCGTATACTCTTTGTTGCAATGGTCAAACCACCAAAGGAAATTCCATACATCATACATTTGTTTAATCATTGTTGTATAACACCAAAGGGACAAGATATCAATTCTTAAAGGTCTCTCTTCAATTTGCATGCATATAATTGGCATGATTGAAACAAAAAAAACATGGTATAGGGTAAAATCAAATTAAATAATAGATTTATTAAAAAAATTGAAATATGAACCCATACTCGGCTCATAACTACATATAAATATATGAACCTTGCAAAAGTGGAATTCATGACTATTTAAGTTTGCATGTGTGTTGTTTACCAAAATAAGAGATACCTCAAGTATAAGACAAGATCATAGAAGAACTAATTTACAATTTGAAGTAATGGTGACAAGAATTGAGGGGTAAATACCAAGCTTACTGGAATCAAGTTTATATTAGAATTAAATGCTATAGATTTTAGAGAAATCCAACTGTGAAAACTTCCTCATCCCTAACCATCAAGATGAGCCTTTAAGCTTGTATCTCAAATGTAGATTGCTTTCTGTCAAATCTATTTATTGTATTGTCATTCCACCTAATTTCAACTAGGATGTGATGTCTTTGTAGACTTAGATGTCTATCTTTTTCATTCTACATGAATATTTTTCTAGAATAGTCTTTGTAGATCTGGAGTCTCTTACGTGAGGAGGTTGAAATCTGGTTTGTTTTGACAAAGGGCAATAAATCTAGAACTAGTAAAGAAATATGGCTGAGTCTAATTTCTAGCTTTGTGTAGTTAGCTTCAAGCCTTCTCTTATTTATGGTTTCCCTCTATATATTTCCTACTTTGCTTTGGAGCCACGGATTGTGATAATAAGCGTATTATAAGACCTTGCAATATAATTGTATGTTACACTCTTTTGTGGGCCCTTCTTTGATAGCCATGACCAAACCAATTCTTTGATCACAACACAATACAAATAGCATTGTAAATACTGTGGGATTGCAGCAAACACAATGGTCCATAATGTATGTTAGCTTGTGTTTGTCATTATTTTCAAGCCATTAGCATGTGATAAAGTTGTGAAATAATAACATTCTCATCAAGATTTCAAAATGTGAGATTTGAACATTAGAACTCTATCAATTGTTTGATAGGACACTTATCCAACTCAGGAGATAACCAACTTCTTCTTATCTTGAAGCAAAACAACTAAGACTTGGTGTGTGTATCAATACAAGATATAGTCCTTTGTGAAAAAAGATGAGTTTAGATCTAGGTGGGATTGTTATGTGGGATCCTTAGTGAGGCTTTACTATAGACAGGTCAAGGTTTTCAAATCAAAGACTTGTAACATAAGTTTCAGCATCCTGTCACCATGGTGATAGGACCTTATAACAATGGAGCAATTTTAGTAGCAAGAGCTTTATTGATTACTTTTAACAACATATTAGTGCATGTGAATAACATTAAACATTATTGTAATGACAAAGGTTGATATTCACTTTTTTATATGTGTGGGTATGATGTTCAAGTTTTAAATAATAATGGCTAGTTATTGAGACAAAAACTAGATAGTTCAATTTTCAAATGCTAATGGTTTAGTTTTGTGAAATAATTGATTGTTTCAACTACCCAATGAAGATTAAAACACAGGGAACTTTGTTTGAAAGAGGTTGGAATGTGCACTAAATGTGAAATAGTTTTTCTACAAATATGATAAAAAATTTAGTCAGTAAATGTTTTAATTCATCAGATTAAATATGATGTATTTTCTATTACATAAGTAATGAGTTTATGAGAGTTCCATTGATTCCGATTGAGATACTTTGCTAGAGTGTAATTTGATATAATATAAAGATAAGGTACAATGATTTTTTCCCTAAAATCATTGAGATATAAGAAGATTGTAGATGTTCAGATTGTTCCAAACAAAGAGCAGTGAAGTTAATGTTATGAAGTGAAATAAAGTGATTCTCTATACATAATTTTTTTAACATGTATGTAGTTGGTCCTTCTACTTGGAAGGGATTGGTGCTCCTAGAGTTGGTGCCTTGAAAATCTATTACCAATGGCTAGTGAGGCATTAAACATGTAATCAATGAGATTCCAGTGAGGCTTATTCAAGGTATTTTCAGAGTGTTATTTTCTAGTGTAAAGGGTTTTCCACTCATAAATCCATGTGTCATGGTGTGCATATATGTTTCTATTGTTTTGCAAATTGGTACATGTTTTATGATGATTTAGTATATTATTTTAGTACTTGGTAAGTCTATTTTTTTTATACAAAGGAAGCCTTGTCTTTATAGGCCACTGATTCACAACCCCCCCATCTCAGTGGTCAGTGTATTCCAAAAAAATATGGGGAAGAGATATGTCCATTTGCTCAATAATTTCTTTTGAATGACTAATGTTTCTTCTATGACTTCATGAGAGGATACAATCAAATCATATTCCCAAGTTTAGATGTCAGACTTTCTTGAGCTTTATCAATAATAAATATTTTCCAAAGTTGATAGTCCGCATTTTCTCATATCATTAGGTCTTCTTACTCCTTTTTTATTATAGTATTCCATAGGGCTTGGAGCAAATTTAAAATTCAATAACCAAAAACTACATAAATTAAATAATATTATAAATGATTATATGAAATGAGGATGTTTGAGTAGCTATTAAATGCTTTTATCTCATATTTGGTTCTCTTCACATGGAGAGAACCAACTGTACTAGTAATATCAACATTGAGTCTCAAAATCATGTAAGCTAAAAAATCTCATTGGTATAAGAGTTATATCATGATGATTTGTCTTTATTATAACATTCTTAATTCTACTTTATTGTTCTTGTTTACACTCATGTCTTTCTAACACACTTTCATGAATCTTGTTTGCTTCTGAATGGTTTTAGGTTTTAACAAAAATACTATTAGAGGTTCCTAGTCTTTTGTTTTTTTCTACATACGCATTGCTTGTTTTGTTCTAGGTAGAGATATATTATTAGGAATGCAATCAAATTATGTTTTTATTGTAGTACTTATGTATATTTAGTGTCCTATCAAAACTTAAATACTAAATAAAATGACACTGGAATGGGATCTTTTGTTGTAGACAAGAAGCTTTTCTACTAATATGCTTTGGCCTACCTATGCAATAGTCAATGGTATTGTCTATTTTGTATAGGTATGTACTTAATTTTAATTTTTCCTATTCAAGAGGCACTCTTACAATGTATAAACAAAGTTTGAACAATATGATGACTATTTAGAAAATTGTTTAGCAGAATGTTTATTTCTTGGCTGTGACATCTGATGCATCTTCTTTTTGAGATATACATAGGGATAGATGATAATGACATTTTTGAGGCAATTGGAAAGCTTTTCTTTGTAGGTTCATTTTTTTTACTTTATAATGAAATGTTTACCATTCTATTACATTAAAAGGAAGTGATAATTATTCATGATACACGCTAAATTCTATCTCTATTATTATTGAAAGTATCAAATTGTATTTCAAATCACTATAGAGAATCTTATATTATAAGAGGGTTGTTTCTAACTTAGATACACATGATACCTGTTGCTGTGTCATTGTTTGCTACAATTGGTTTCTTGATTTATGGAGGAAGGCAATGCGATATAGCAACATCTGTATGCATTTACATTTACCTATTTAAACTTGTGGCTTGAATAACATGATTTAGCATTGTTGTATTTACTTTCACATTTTAAGCATCAATGCTATTTTTGTAGGCTCTTTTTTATGCTAAGGCATTTCCCACTGGAATCAAGAGGGTGCAAAAAGAAGCTACATGAGGTTTGCAATTTCTCTTTTAATCAACTCCATGATATTTGAGATACTGTAGATGATATTTCTATGTTTTAATACAAAAAAAAGAAATGAAACAAAATATGTTGTTTGAGTTGGCTTATATCCTCTGTCTTTAGAATCTGCAAAATTCTACAAACAAATTCTAGATTTTAGTGCACATCATTCAATTTCTTAACTGTGTTATATGCATTCCCTTGATCACACTTGTTTATGCATTTCATTTTTCTTTAAATGATGAAGACTCGAGTCATCTATATTTTACTATGAGAAAAATTAACATATTTCAATTTTGGCATATATTGTGAGCATTTCCATGTCTCATAGTAAAACTGCTTGTCTTGTCATTTTGCTTGACCTTTTTATCTCAAGATGAATGTGAGTGGCTCACTAATATTATATCAATTTATATTTGAGCATGCTCATAAGATCTCTATATTAAGGAATATATTTTTGGGTTGGCTTTTACCACCCTTGTAAAATGTTGGGCTCAATCATTCTGTTATGGTTGTCCAAACACCTTGAGAAAGGTTCTACTAGGTATACTTTTTCCTTTCTCCTAAGATTGTGTAAGTTGACCCTCTCAACCATGGGCATCCTGCCTAAGAATGGTATTTTATTGATTTCATTTGGAATCTAGTACTACAATCATCCTTCGTTCATTCTTGGAAATGGCTCCCTTGTTACTCGTGATAAGCATCACAACTGCTAGATGAAGGCTCGCCCTTCAAATCGCTTTCCAAGCAACCATAAAGACAACTGCTATCAAACCATTCCACAAATTGTGCTAATGATGTTTCATAGAGACCACTTTGGGGATCTCTAACATAGCAACTAGGATTCGTCATGGATCTCAAATAGAAAGGATGTTAATGTCAATATTCAAAATCCAGAAAATGTGTCTTTCTTGAACACCAGCACTAATTCTATTGGAGGGTCACTGGGAGCTTTTGTTATCAAATGTCCCATTGGCCATGATAGGTTCATGACAAATTTCTAGAGTTCCAAGTAGCCACCTAATGCTAGATGAGGGCTCACCATTAGATCAACTTCAAAATCGCTGAACAGATGTGCTATACAATGGCAATTGCTACCAAGCCTCTTCTAAAATTGTGTCAGTCTAAGAAGATGATCTAAGAGAGAGTCCATGGGCAGGCATTCATTGGGGGATTCAGCCACACTATTTTTTTTTAAACCTCATAGTTTGGTTGAAATTTCCACCAATTCTTGAAAGTTTTTGACCAAACATTGGTGGAAATTTTGACCAATTCCTGAAAGTTTTCTACCAAGAATTGGTTGAAATTTTGACCAATTCTTGAAATTTTTCAACCAAACATTGATAGAAATTTTGACCAATTCTTGAAATTTTTCCACCAAGAATTGGTTGAAATTTTGACTATTTCTTCACATTTTTCAACCAATATTTGGTTGAAATTTCAACCAAAAATGGCAAATCAAAGTTAGCAGAGACAAAAGCGTTTTGATGAATGTATTCATCAAAACTTTGACCAACCTACAAGTTGGTCAAATTTTTGATGAGAAAAATTGAGATGAACTAATTGTTCAAAATTTTGACCAACCTGGGTCAAAATTTTGACCAAAATTCATCAAAAATTGAGTCCAAATTTACTAGTGGGAGGAAGAGGTTTTGAGGAAGACCCCAAAATAAAAGAAGAAGTGATCAAATGAAGAGGACACTATAGAATATACAGAGGACAGGGAGCACAATTCTATCAACAATCTAAACCTAGGAAAGTAGTAGGGGTTTGAGATTGCCACCAACCCCATAGAAGAACAAATGAATGATAAAACAATGATGATTATTGCCGCTACTAAAGGGAGGGTGACAACTTGGAAAAACATGAACATGGATAGCATTCACCTAGGGATAGTGAGAGATATTGTCAATCTACAAATTCATGAGGACCTAAAAGGGAAGGTGGAACTCTAGAAGCTCATTGACCATGCAATGTTGATCGTGAGTGACTTTAGCAAGGAAGATAACATCAATGTTCTAAAAAATGCTAAGAAAATCATGATGGACAACTTAAGGTCCATTAAATGGTTGTTCCACAAGATTGTTGAGGTTAAGGAAAGAACGAGTCTATTGGAAGGAAAGAACATCACTATGGAAGGGGAGAGAGATGACTCCAACCAGTATATGGACATTGTTTCCTTCTATGGCCTAGAAGCTAAAGTTTTGGATCTTATCAAAAAAGTGGATGCCACTCAAGCTACTCTATGGGGCATAGCTAACCAAAGCTACCATATCCTAAAAACCTCAAAGCTCTAATTAGAAGACTAGAAGGAAAGGGAATGGAAAAGGAAATGATCATTGTAGATGAAGGTTATGTTGGAGCTAAGATGGATGACCTAGGGGGAAGGACCAAAGCTAGCAAGAAGAAGAAAGTATTCGAGTAAAACAATGAGCTCACTGAAACCAAAGAGGTTTCTAGGAAGATGGACACTCTAGAGGAGGAGGTTGTGGACCTCCTTATGAATACATATGGATTGATGTTTTCTTAGTTTTGTTTGTCTCTTTTGTGTTGTTTTGGGCTTTCCTTTTGTTGATGGCCTTTCTTGCTGGACTTTTTGGTCACTATCCTTTTTCTGCACTATTTTCTGTTAGCTTGGTCTTTTAATGTTTCAATATCTTGTATTGTAAAGGGTTTCAAGGTCCCTTCAAAACCTATTTTCTTTATAAAAAACAACTAACATTTCCTCAAATCCTTATAAAACCTATTTAATCATTGAATTAGAATGATGAAAAAATCCAAGGGGGATTTATCTCATGATTCAAGTAATTAATGGGTTCTCATCCACTCATTGACAATAACTACAGATTTTTCTTCCCCAAAAAATATCAAACATAAGGTGTTCTAAAATATACAGTCAACATAAAATGTGGATATCTCAAATGAACTATCTTTCTTAATAAATTATATGTTGTTAAATTCTCAAAAGAATAAGATAGTCAACCTAGATCCAAATTTGTTGTAAAGTCAAAATTTCAATTAAACACGCTACCTAAAGTAAGCCACAAAGTTGATGAGGAAATTATCATAGTTTATGAGTTTCTTCCCAAATATTTTGATGTATCTCTTGGGGCCACACTTTCTCAAGATTTTTCAATTTTGAGGAGGCATGGCATGGGGGTTTTCATAGTTGTCACCTAGTAAATAAGATGTTATTGACTTTAAGCACAAATCTTTTAATATTGATAAATCTCCACCCCTAATCTAATCCTCATAAAATCTAAATATAATTTACATATGGAATTTCCAATCTCAAGTTTTTTTATCATTGGCCATGATATGGTGATGCAGTGAAATATCGTGGAATTATCCTCTTTATTTTTCCACAAGCCCAATTGTCACTTTGAGATTAAATAGGGTGGGATAAAAAAATATTTCTTTACATTCTCTCTTTTTTTTAAAAGAAAAGGGTACATAATAGGTCCCTCCATTTCAAAATTGGTTTTCATTAAACAAAATTCTAGTTGGGTTGTTAAAAATTGTCAATGTTTTCCTTATTAGCATCTTCAATAGACACATTCATCTAACAAATAATATTTATTTTAAAAAAAAATTCTAGTTGGGTTGTTAAAAATTGTCAATGTTTTCCTTATTAGCATCTTCAATAGACACATTCATCTAACAAATAATATTTTTTCACTAATTCCTCTATATTTATCAATCATGACTTCTAGAATCAATATTAGAATTTTTTCATCATCTAATGGAGTCAAATGTATTAAAGGGATGGTATGTAGACCCAATACCATTTTCGAGCATAAAACATGGAAGCTATGTATATTTTCTATGTACAAAAAGATCTACATCAGATGCAATTTCTCCTAACTTTTATATTCTTTACTAAGGTATATAATTTTTGGGCTTGATATTTGACTACCCACTCTTCTTAATTGAAGACTACCTATATGGTTTCAACCTAAAAAGAACCATGTCACGCACCTCAAATGATCCCTTGGTATATTTATAGCCACATAAATCATTTTAGATTATAGATTATCATTGAGTAACATAAGAATGTCTTGGTTTTCATTAATTATAAGAGTTATTGTTAGCATGTAATGTTACTTCTAATGATCAAAATAACCAAAATTAGTGTATTATATCCATATAATACTTCAAATAGAGATATAGCAATGGCAATATTATGAATAGTGTTGTGGTTATATCCTCATAAGTAAACCCTCCTCCTATTGACCTAATGTATAATATATGAGGCATCGTTCCAACCATTTTTTTTAATTTTAGTTTTCCTATTTGTTTGTAGATGTAAAATATGGCTTAGAGTAAAGTTGTTGAGATAATGGGTGTTGCACACATTGCATAATTTTGTTATTGTTAGAATATTTAGAATAACTGAGGAGGGGAGGGGGGGTTAAATAAGTTATCCAAGGTCCAAATGTACCAATTGAAAAAACACTTAAATTTTTTTAGATCTTCTCATTTCATTGCTTGACCTCTTCTATAAACTATTTTCAACATTAACTAGTTGTCCACTATTATTTAAAATAACAAACTTGCAAAATTTAAACTTAAAACATCAAAGCATCACAATAACATTCACACAAGTTTGACACATAGATTTTACATGGAAACCCAATTTGGGATAAACCGCTAACAAAATGATGCCAATTTTCACTCTTTTGAAGTGAGCCATTGCAGGAGCCAACCCTATTAAAGGTTACAATACAAACTATTAAATGTGACCTTATTAAATGATTTAATAATTCTGTTAGGGGTGGCCTTGTTAGAGGAATTTAAAACATTCCATTAGAATGTCACCTAGTTAAAGGATTTACACAAACTATTAGGTCCTTATGACTATTAAGTTAACCTTGATTAAAGGATTTCAATTATTATTCAAAATGGTTAGAAATTAACAATAGGTTTGATCTATTTAGTACAACTCACTTTGCATGTGTAGATCTTTGTTCAACTCTTAATATTGATTCACTGATTGGCCCTTCATTGTCATCTTCAATCTCTAGTTCACTTGGAAACCCTTCAAGCAATCAACCTTCACTTCTTCTCAATTAAGCCCTCTACTCAAATTTGCTAGTCAACAACATTAGTAACAATTTGAACTCTTTGGAACTCTTTCACACACACGTGCAAGATAACATGCACACATACTAGCCATCTCAATTCACCTTTGTTCATCCTTAAATAGGTAGTTCTAATATTTTTCCATTTAATCAACATTGTAGATCTAAGGGTTCATGATTTGATCCATCAGATACAATGTATCTAATCACTATTCTATTTATCTCTTATTTTCTAGAAACTTATCCTTGAATTTATCTCTTAGATTGTTTACCTAATACTCTCCTAGATAAATGATCCAACACATTTTCCATATCCCAAGGAATCAACTTGGTCTATTGGAAATTATGATTTCTCACAAACAATTAAAATGGTTTTCCATGACCAACACTAAGTTCTAGCACTTGGTCATCACTGAGTTTCTTGGTCACTATAGAACTTCTTTCTTGATATCAACACTATTACTTAATCAATACTAATGCTTGGTCGACAATGAATTTTCTCAACACTTACTATGGCTCGATTGACACTAGCATCACTCAACATGTGCATTGAAATTCCTTTTTCTTTTACTTTGTTGCTCGGTCAAGCCTACACAAGTGATCTATCTTTTCTTGTACTGTCAAGACTTGAACATCACTATCTTCTCCTTTATCAATATGATTTAAACAATTAATTTGTCTTATCAAAGTCCAACTAATCAAATGTCCATTTGTATTTTCCTCTTCATAACTCAACCTTTCCTCTAGATGCTTTTTTCATGAACAATTTCTCAAATGCTCTTTATCAATCAAATAGATATGAAATTTAGATCAAATAAAAAATTGTCTCATCAATAGATTTGACATCAATGACAAGACAATATTGTTTTAATTGTAGTTTTGAATAATTTCCCTCTTCAGCATTGATGGAAACACCTCAAAATCCCAACAAAAATATTTGCAAAAATACTTTAGGTTACCATACAATCCAAAATGTATAGACTTCAACTAACACTCTCAATGTATCAAATCTTTTGATTAATATCCTTAGTTTCATTTTGAACTCCCTCTAAGTAATCAATTTCTCTTTCTTGAATGATCTCCCTCTTTGAAGATAATCTCTCCCATATTGCAATCTCTCCCTCTATCTTTCTAGTATTTCTACTCATTCTTGTTGTTATTGTGGAGAATGATCATGTAGTAGGGATTGATTCTATGGTGCCTTCTCTGGTAGTTTCCTGATAAATGGGTTTATAGGTTGAAGGAGGAAGATGGAGGAAAGAAAAGGTATAAGGCCAAACTTGTGGTAAAGGGTTTTGCATAGAAAAAGGGTATAGATTTTGATGAAATATTCTCCCCTATTGTAAAAATAATTTCAATTAGAACTATACTAAGTCTTGTGGTTGCAAATGACTTGCATCTTGAACAACTAGATGTCAAGATAAATTTTATCCATGGAGATTTGGAGGAAGAAATTTACATGTAGCAACTAGAGGGATGTGAGGTCAAGAGTAGGGAGAATTTGGTGTGCAAGTTAAGGATAAGTCTGTATAGCCTAAAGCAAGCACCTCATCAATGATATTTAAAATTTGATAGTTTCATGGTTGAACAAGGGTACCATAGATGTCATTTTGATCACAGTGTATATTTTAAGAGATTGGATAATGGGAGTTACATTATCCTGTTACTCTATGTTGATGAAATGCTTGTTGTTGGGTCTAGTATGCAACAAATAAATGAACTTAAACATAAATTAGTAGGGTCATTTTCTATGAAGAATTTGGGTGTTGCTAAGAAAATCCTTGGTATGAGGATTACGTGGGACAAGAAAAATAGAAGTTTGAATTTGTCCCAAAGAAGGTGTTGAAAAGATTTAATATATAGGATGCAAACACCTTTGGTAAGTCATTTCAAATTGACTAAGGAAATGTGCCCAAAGGCACAAGAAGATGTAGATAAAATGTCTAACATCCTATACTCGTCAGTAGTTGGTAGTTTGATGTATGCAATGATATGCACACAACTTGGTATTGCTGATGCAATGAGAGTTGTCAGTAGGTATATGAGAAATCTGAGTATGAAACATTGGAATGTTTTCAAATGGATTCTTCAATATTTAAAAGGTACTACTACAAAGGCATTATGTTTCATAGGATCAAGTTTCGTTCTAAGTGGATTGTTGACTCTGATCTGGTAGGAGAAGGGTATGTTTTCACTATAGGGGTTACTATAGTCAGTTGGATTTCTAGATTGTAGAAGGTTAATGCACTTTCTATTGGAATCATGGATGTTGATGATACTTTTATGGGGGAGTATTCTAGAAACATGGTTAGATCATTATCATGATGATATGTTACATTCATGAGAGTGTTTTTTATTAATGTCAACATAGTAGTTCTCTATGGTATCTAATAGAAGAACAACAGAAAGATCAAGTTGGTACAAGTAGATAGTTGAGCATTTCCACTAAGTGAGGTTCAAGGGAGATACTACTACCTTGGAAGCATAAGATATTAAGTTTGGAAGAAGTTATGCAAGTTTTGGTGAAGATTGTTCTGAGATAGAGTTTACAAAGGCATGTTATGATAAACTTGTTATATCTCTTAATAAAGTTGTTATTTTGAGAAGCTGAAGATAAAGATATGAAGAAGACATTCCAAAAATGACATAGCTAATATCACTCATCATAATATTATATGTATAGAAAGTTATTCAAGTTACAAGGTAGAAGATTAATTTTATCACTAAGTGTAACATGTTCTTAGTGAGGTCCTATAATAATTAATTGAGAAGGTGTAATAGCCAACTCGAGGAATTGTTTTATGGATTTGATATAAAGGAAGGAAATTTTCTTTATCATGATGAGATGAGATGATGTGTATGAATGATTGCAAAGAGTAGAATGTAAAGATAAGAAAACCAGAGCGAATGTGAAGGAAACTTCATTTCCAAGGTTTTATTGTGTGATTTGAAATTTGTGATCTAGTGTACAAGGTCTGATAGTGATTGGTCTAGTGGATAGGATAGAGGAAAGAAGTTAAAGTAAAATACAAATAATTATTCTACAAGGAATAGTTGAGATATTAGTTGGATAGTGAGTTTAGTGGTCTTGCCCTAGAATTTGTTTGGATAGTGGGTCCTTTTGTCTTCTACAACTCATAACAAGGTTGGCACAACTCCTAATAGGGTTGGAGTCTTCTAATAAGGATTCAAAATCTCCTAACAGGGACTCATATGTACTAAATTTTTCAATTAACTCCTAATAGGGTCGATCCTCTAAAAAGGAATTTATATTAGTACATCATCTTGTAAAAATCATTCCCACTAAGGTTTTCCCTCTGATCAAGGGTTCCCCTAGTTACCATTTCTGGTGTAATTATGTATGTGCATCTTATTATGGTTGTTGGTTACTTTCGTTGAATGGTTAAAATTATTTAAGGTGGATGAATGTTTGAATTATTAGATAATCAACCCCCCCCCCCCCCCAGTTATCTTGGTGGACTATTGTTTCTAACAATTGGTATTAGAGCCTTAGGTCCTTGAAGATAAAGTTTAACAACTTTGGAGATCCATGGTGAACATATTCAAAAAGGATAGTCTAAATTTTAATGGAACAAATTATGAAAAGTGTGTTGATCTCAAATTGGTTTTGACAAGTGAGTGTCAACACACTTAAGCATTTACTTAGTTCATGATGAACCAGTAATACATGCCGAGGACAACATCTAAATATTAGAACATGTCGAGTTACAATGAGTGCCAAGCCATTCATGTGCCAAGTCACTCAAGTGCTAAGCAGATAGACCATGTCAAGTGATTTAGGAGCTGAGTAAATAGTGGATGCCAAGAAAATGTAGGTGTCAAGTCACAAAAAAAATATAGTGTATGTTGAGCATCAAAGACTTTATATCTCGAGTGACACAGTTTGGACATATTTGTTTGTAATGGCACAAACAACTATGTAAACCATTTTTGAGCCAACTTAAAGATAGATTATGATCTTTTGGAGATAAGGACGAATCTCTATTTGGATTCCCTATGTAATTACATGTAGCCAATCAAAAAATGGGAAGGTTTAAGTGACACTATGGATGAATCTCATCCATAGATTCATACCTAACCCTAAGTCTTATAGTCTTCTTAAGGAGGATGAAACCCTAAACTATCTAGTGAGTGTGTAAGGGGTTGAAGGAGAGTATGGAGAAGTTTGCATCCACAAATAGAGCATTCATGGAGACTTAGAAGTTATGAAGAAAGAGTGGATTGTAGAATCAATAATAGAACAATAGAGGATAGAGAGAAGGATACAACATTGAGACATCTAATCAAGAAGGATCAAGAAGATGAGTATTCAGAGGTGATCTTTTATCACATAAGAAAGTGCCAATTGTAGGATCTATCCAAGCTAAGGAAATTAAAAATCTCAATTTAGAACAAGAATCACAAGCCATATTGGTACGTGAAGTGGTTGAGAAAAAGAAGAAAGCCATGGAAGACAAAGCCATGATTGAAGAAGAAAAAAGAGTTTTGGCCAATAGACTAGAAGAGAAGTCAATAGAATTGACCAAGATTTCCAACATGCAATTGGATACTCTAAGTCAAATGATGAATTCCAACTATGAACTAAATGTCAAAGGTATTGAGATAACTACATTAAAGTTGCAAAATGAACAACTGCAGAATGACCTAAAGAGAGAAAAGGAATTTGCTAAAAGTTTTAACAAACCAAATGAAGCCATAAAATACTTTGAGAAATTACTAAAATCTCCTAGATCCAACAATGATACATCTAGATTGGGATACACAAGCACTAAAGAAGGAGAGTCATCCAAAATTGTTGAAGAAAGGAACAACAAAGGTAAGAACTCCAAACCTACTTGTCATAATTGTGTTAAGAAAGGACATACTGCTAATGTGTGTAGGAGCAAGACTACAAATTAGAATGCTAAGCCTAAGAACATGGTTTATTTCCATAAGTGCAACAAGCAAGGTCATTAGGCACATGAATGTAGAACAAGAACCATGAACACACAAATATTTGAAGGTTATTGTTACAACTGTCAAAAGTATGGACATAGATCTTTTGAATGCAGATCCAAATCCATGTGGTCATCAAACAAGGAAAAAAAGGTAAGGAACAATGGAAAATCTTATAATTGGGATTATAATACAAGATATAGTTTTCATTATCGTCAAGAAAATGGACATGTTCTTGAGAACTATATTAGGACACACTACAGTGGTAACTACTAAAGGTTGTTGAGTCAAACAACATGTTTCAACTATTTAAAGACTAGTTATGTCAGTAAATATTACCAAGTTGTAAATTTTATAAAACCAAAGGCAAGAAAAATGTTGAAGACATCAGAGATGTGGTGAATAAGACATGGAAAAAGAAAGATGATTGCAACACATCAAATGGAGAAGGGATCACTTCACCCAATGGGTCAAGTGATCACACCTCATCAAACTAGGCAATCAAGAGCTATGTAGGATTGATATTCAAGTCTTATATCATACATCCAAAGGATTTAGTACTAAAAAGAATACATCGGCAAAAATAAAGATGCAAGATGTTATTAGAAATTTAAGACAAATTTTTAAGTTTTTCATGTTGTTGCCAAGCATGAAGTATTTCCTATGTATGTCAAGTGGAATGTAAGGAGATTCCAAGCTCATAGTAGCTACTAAGTGATGGAAATATCAATGGATTTCAAGTGATTTTGAAATTGGTTGATGCTAAGCTTATAGTTGTGTAAGCACTCAACATTAAATGCAAGGTTTTCAAAGGGTATATGATTAATTTTTACTCATTATTCATCATTTTAAATTTTAGAAAGAGTGAGCAGAGTAGAAGGTGATTTAGAAACCCATTCAAAGTGTTTGTAGAGATTTTAGTAGTGATTTCATGCCAACTCATTAGATTTCACAAGGTATTTATCAAGAGTCGAGCTACGCAGTTTCAATTTCATAAACCCTAGTTTGACAAAATGGCATCTAGTTTGAAAAATGTTGAAGGGAAGGAAGTTTTAAATGTTCATCTAGTTATTAATGAAGTTAAGAAACCCATGTTTAAAGCCATTCCTGACATTGCTTACAAACAAGATCCTTTTGGTGCATTGTCCATGATCCTACCAAGAAAGATGTGAGGAGATGTTATAATTGCAAAATTGGTAGCATTTGAAACCTAGAGATTAAGGATGCATATAGCAGGCTATGCGAAAATGATGTTTTGAAGGAAGATTTCCAAATCATAGAGAGAAATGGTTTAACACAAGCCCTAGATTTTCCTAAAATGTTTCAAACAGAGTGGATAATAATAGTACTAAGCCAAATTCATGATGGTTCCTTATGGCTAGAGGGAGGACCTATCAAAATATCTAAGATAATAATTCATAGGGTTACTAGTTACCCAACCCTAGATTAACATAAGACACTTAGAAGTGATTCCAAGGAAGTAATTGAGAAGAACATTGGAGCAAAATGGAATAAGAGAGGCATGACTATAGACAAAATCACTGATCCATTGCTAGAATTTGTTGTAAGGGTAATCTCACATAAATTCTATCAATCTAGTAGAATGAATAGTTAACCCTGTATAGATGTGGATCTTGGTTACAAGATTGTAAAGAAAGATCATACATATGATTTGGCAAATATATAATTGCAACTATTAATGGAGAACCTTGGAGCAATTAGGAAAACCAAGAGTGCACAATGCAAGTTTGGTTCCATACTAGCTTGTATATTCTTTATGTACAAAACAAATTCCCCTCATTTGGTACATTAGGATGCAAAACCAATAAATCGGTTGTAGTGTAGATCAATGAGTATATTGAGTAGCCAGGAGAGAATTTTGAGTCATTGATGACAAGTTACTTTGACGATTTCAAGAAGCCAATGAAGGAAAGAATGAGGATACCAGTTTCTTTAATTGAGAAACATTATAATGATATTTTTTTCTTGTTGATGCTGACCACACATTTGTACAAGCTGCCACACCAAGGGTAAGATGGTTGAGGCCACTTGGGTATGAAATTAATGTAGATGAAGCCTCAATAGCCATCATAGCTCTACTAGTAGAGGAAATAAATAAAAGTGCAAAGATAGTTGGCAATTATGAGATGGTAAAGTTAAAGATTACCATGGAATTAAAGACTACATCAGCTATTAAGAAGAAGGACAAAATGGTAAAGAAGTTGAAAGCCAAGTTTGGAGACAGTGCCGAGGAAGAAGAAGAAGAAGAAGAAGAAGAGGATGAAGAGGAAGAAGAAGCACACGCACCTCTAGCATTGACCCAAGCCATGGAAAAAGATAAGGAAGAGGAGGAAATTGAAGGTGCTAAGGTAGAAGAAGCTAAGGAATCACCTACTCCTGCTCAGCCAAAGAAGAGGAAGGCTAAGGCACAACATGCGGCAAGGTCAAAGAAGATTGTCAAACCTAGCCCAACCAAGCCCACTACTCCTACGACTAGAGCCATCGCATGTGCAACTACTTAGAAGGCGAAGGAAAAGATGATGATAATAGAACAAGGAGGCGAAGAAAAAAGAAACAAAGAAGAAATTATGTGACACAGCTAGATTCTAATGAAGAAAAGACAAAATTAGATCACAGCAACCAATTCAAGGTGGTGAATCACAATCCTCTCTTAGATCTTGGAAATTTATGTGAAAATGTTAAGAATTATGTAGACATTTTAGGGTTTTCACATATAGATTTTGAAAAATTGGATAAGGTAGAGAAAAACCAAGTGGAAGAGGTATTATATGCCATGATACCAAAGTTTAAGACAACTCCACTAGAATTTGCCAACTCTATACCTAAAAGTATTTATGACATAGTTGAGCAAAAATGGCATTATTGTCTAAATTTGGAAAGACAAATTAGGGAAACACAACTAGCCCAAGTAATGCCAGAGTTGACTAAGGGATAGATTGCTAAGGTTGTCAAGAAATATGTAGTTAGGCTCACATCTAAATATAGAGCCTTTAGCATTCTCCAAAATAATATTGTGGATGTGGTTAATAAGTCAACACAAATATGGAAACTCATTTATGAGTTAACCATTGTTAAGAAAGGAGAAATTGACCCTTGAGAGGTTAAGGGTGATAATAAAGATGATGACAAAGAAAACATAGTTGGAGGAGAGATAGAAATGAAAGAAGATGACATGACAATAATTGAGAAATAGTAAGAAGAACAAAGTGTGAGTGACACACAAGTTTCAAGTGTCAATCCTCCCCATGACACAAGTGTAACTACTAAAACTATAACTGCTAAGGATGTTTCTTATCCATTAGCATGTTGGCATAAAGGTATTTGCCATTAGTGACTACACTCATTATACAGTTCAAACCGAGCATCGAAGACACAGTTCAAATTGAGCATCGAAGACACGGTTCAAATCAAGCATCGAAGACACAGTTCAAACTGAGCGTCGAAGACACAGTTCAAACCGAGTGTCAAAGACACAGTTCAAACTGAGTAAAGTTGCACTTAGTGTTAACCGAGTAAAGATAGAAGTAGTGTTAACCGAGTAAAGATGGACGTAGTGTTAATCGAGTGAAGATGTACTTAGTGTTAACTGAGTAAAAGATGGACACAGTATTGACCGAGTGAAGAAGGACTCAGTGTTAACCGAGCTCAGTCGATTAACAAAGAAATTAGTTTTTATCGAGTGACACTATATCTACCGAGTCACCAATGGTTACCGATTTCTAGGCAACGTTGTATGACTAGTATGAACCGAGCCCCTACCTCTACCGAGTGCATGACGATGCCGTGTAATGTAGTGGATGCCGTGTATCAGAAGGTCATCAAGTCTGTTTGAAGAACCCAAGTTTATTTTACTATTTGGCCGGCTCAGTTATATTTTGTTTACTTGTGTTTAGCCGACCTTGCATCTATAATTACTGAAATGGTATATATATGTGTATAATACAGAGTTGTAATTGTTGTAATGGATAAGAGACATGTATGAATATGTACATATTGTGATACAAGAGACAGATGCGAATTCAGCAATAGAGTAGTATATTAGCAAGGTTCGCAAGGTGCAGTAAAGATTTCATCAATCACAAGAGGTGATTATTGAAAAGGATCTAATCCAGGTATATGTAGATATGATTGGTTCATCCTAACAGGTGAATCATGTAAAAATCCTCTAACAAGGTAGACTTAACAGTCTTTGTATAAATCTCCTAACAGAGTGCATACTTGTAAAGTATGTTTTAAATCCTTTAACAAGGTGGATCTAGCAATCCTTTTTGCTCCTAACAGGGCAGATCACCAGAAGTGATCATTGTATGCCTTAATCGGCTAACTTCCTACTGCAAAAAAGAAGCTTTGTGGGTTTCATCCCCACCCCAGTTTTACTTTCTATTTTGGAAGGTTTCTGGGTCACCAAAATCTCTGTGCATATGTGTTATGAATATTTATTTATCTCTTGCATGCATCAGATTAGGTGAATGAATGATTTTCTAGTTTATGCTGAATTAACTTAAAAGTTGTATTGTTACTGATTCACCCCTCCCCTCTCAGTAACTTGTTATATCTTGAATATTTCCAACATAGCATAGAACATCAATCCACTTACTATAGAAGACTTGAAAAAGATTCTAGATCAATCTACATTGCAAGCTAAACTTTGTGAAAATCTAGTTTTGGTCAGTCTAGATCAATTGCAAAAGGCTATAACTAATGTCACAAGGGAAAAGGTGAATCCACAAGAACCACCTTTTGTCATCCCTTCAATTACTAATGTACAACCTTTTTTTATAATGCTAAAAGATACATCTACTAAGGTTGATACAATTGTTAAAATTGATATTATTGAGAAGAAAGTAGAAGATAAGGACACCACTATAGGACAATAAGAAATAGGACAAATAGATTCATATGTACCTACAATACAGGAACAAGGTACTAGCCAAGTCATAGTGATTGACTAAGGCAAGTCTAAAGAGAATGATCTAACACCAAAGGTGAAGGAACAAGAAGTCATTCAAGCACTGGTAGCCTTACTAGCATCTGACACTCCTTCTACACAAACTCTTTAGAAGCTGGGCACAAAAGCTATTCCATTGCAAATTTTAGTGCCAAGCCCAAGTTCATCAAAGGTTGAGAAGGTAATTCCTTATGGAGATATAACTCTTGATGAAGAAATTATTATTCCAAAGTATGACTAGGATACTATGACATTGGGACAAATAGGCATATTGCAGTAGGCCTTAGAAAGGAAAAAGCATCAAGAAATGCTTAGGAGAGAACATAGGAAGAAGCAAGCACTTCAAGATATTAAGGACATCTTCTAGATGCATTTAGTCCACCGACTCCTAAAGAGACCAAGCCACTAATAGAAAAATTGATAGATACAGTGGAAAAGGCCAGTAATGAAGATCTTGATACAAATAGAAAACTTTTAGAATGGTCAAAAAAGAAGTTTCAAGGTAAGGTGAATGAGAAAATATCTAGTGAGATAGCACTAACTCAAGTTGCATTGCAAAAAAATTTGAAGAGGTGAACAAGGTACTTTAGAATATATTATCATTGTACACAAAACTATGTAATCCTACACTTTTCACTCAAGAGACTAGAAGTCACATTCTGAGTCTAGAATGTAGAATTACTACATCAGGTGCAAGCCTACAAACAAATCTAGCTCAGAGGGAGAAGCATTTCGGGACATTGCTTCAGATACAAAGTCAATTAGCTATATTGACAATAGATGAGGCTAGCATAAGAGCCAAATTGACATGTATACAAGCATCCCTCACCCCACATATGGAGATATTGCATATGGGGCTAGGCTATACTAAGACCCTATTGAAGAAAGACCCCAATCTTTCTACTTTAGATGGTCTAGTATACCTTGCTACAGAGCTTGCAATCCAACCCAAATCATTTGATATTGCATGTGACAACTAGGATGCAGCCCTCAAGATCACAATGGATGTCCATAAATCCTTTTTGGAAAAACACACTATAAGTGTATAGCCTATTTGACATCAATGTCAAAAAGGGGGAGATAGAGAGTGGGGGAGATAGGAAATAAAGAATGAGGGAGATAGAGAATATGGGGGAGATACATCATTGGGGGAGAAAAGAGAAAATTGAAGAGATATTAGCCAAGGGAGAGCATGAAAGAGTGTTAGTGCATTGAAGTCAAAGTGTATTAGTAGAGACACATTTAGTCAAAAAGGAGCATAGTTTTTGGATAGAGAACATGCATATTAACTTAGGGGGAGTTATCAAATTTTGAGGTATCTATGTTATTGCAAAATTTTGAAATTTTGAAGTTTTTTATATAAGTTGAATCATGGATATGTTATGCTCGAGAGATTATGGTTGATTATGTATATTTAAGTGTTTTTGATAGTAATGTCAAAGGGGGAGATTGTTGATCTCAGATTAGTTTTGATGAGTGTCAACACACTTAATCATTTACTTAGTTCATGTCAAACTAGTAATACATGCCAAGCATAACATGTAAATATTAGACCATGTCGAGTTACAATGAGTGTCGAGCCACTCATGTGCTGAGTCACTCAAGTGCCAAATAGATAGACCGTACCGAGCAATTCAAGAGTTGAGTAAATAGTGGATGCTGAGAAAGTGTAGGTGCCGAGTCATAGCAAAAATATAGTGCATGTCGAGCATCACAGACTTCATATGTCAAGTGACATAGTTTGGACATATTTGTTTGTAATGGATTAAACAACTATGTTAACCATTTTTGAGCTGACTTAAGGATAGATTACAATTTTTTGGAGATAAGGATGAATCTCTATTTGGATTCCCTATGCAATTACATGTAGCCAATCAAAAAATGGGAAGGTTTAAGTGACAATATGGATGAATCTTAGCCATAGATTAATACCTAACCCTAAGTCTCCTAGTCTTCTTAAGGAGGACAAAACCCTAAACTATCTAGTGAGTGTGTAAGGGATTGAAGGAGAGTATAGAGAAGTTTGCATGCGTAACTAGAGCATTCATGGAGACTTAGAAGTTATGAAGAAAGAGTGAATTGCAGAATTGGTTATAGAATAATAGAGGATAGAGAGAAGGATACTACATTGAGACATCTGATCAAGAAGGATCATTAGAGGTGATCTATTATCACGTAAGCAAGTGCCAATCATAGGATCTATACTGAGAAATTCTGATAGGTGATTTTAGTCAAATCTCTTAACAAAGTAGTCCTAGTAGGCTATATGAAATCCTTTAACAAGGTGCTTACTTAGTTGTAAGTTGAAGTTCTCTAACAAAGCACACTTCTAGTAGGGTGTTGAAATCCTCTAGCAAGGTGAGACCTAATAGTCTTTGTAAGCCTTTAATAGGACAGACCTTTCACAAGGTAGATCATGAGTCATGGTCAAAACATTGTAACCTTAATTAGATACACTTTACAACTGTAGTAGTGAAGATTTGTGGGTGTCATCTCCACCCCAATTTTACCTTCTCACTTGGAAGGTTTCTAGGTAATCATATCTAGTGTTATGTGTGTGATTGCTTATATGTTTACATGATTTAGATGCATATGCTTTATATGTTAGTTTAGTTTACATATTGAATGCATATGATGAATGAATGGTGAAAATTTTAAGGGTCCACGTTTAAACTCTTGATTCACACCACGTCCCCACCCCCACAACCCCCCTCCCCTCAAAAGTTTACTCTTTCGACTTGTAATTCCAACAATTGGTATCAGACCCTTGTTTTCAGAAGCTTTGAGGAAAGATCTTGAAATGGAAGTCTACAAGTTGGAAAATATTTGTGGGTGCCATCCCCACCCTAGTTTTACCTTCTCATTGGAGGGTTTCTAGCTAACCATATCTAGTGTCATATGCGTATGATTGCTTATGTGTTTACATGATTTAGATGTATGTGCTTTAAATGTTATTTTAGTTTATCTATTGAATGCATGAGATGGATGTGTGGTGAAAATTTTATGGGTTTAAGTTTTAACTGCTGATTCACCCACACCCACCCCCCCCCCCCCCCCCCCAAACACCAAAGAAGTTTACCTTTCCTATTGTAATTCTAGCAAGATGGAAAGAAAAGATGAAGACACATCTACTGTGTATGGGTCTAGGCTATTGGATCTTGATAGAATTAGAAAAGATAATCATTGCTAAAAAAGATTTGGAAACTTGTACCAAGGAAGAAAGGAAATTTTTCATGTGCGACATGAGAGCTAGAGAAGCATTATTGTCTACACTTCCTAAAATTGAGTACAACTAGGTAAAGTCACTTATTACTTATCATATGAATTGGAAAGATTTAGAAAATAGTTTTGAAGTAGATGAACATTCCAAGAAATTTACAAAGATGGATTTGTGCATTTAAAGATGCTAAAATGATGGAAGATAAATCTATAAGAACATATGTAAGCAGAATATCAGAAACTACAATAGGTATTAGATCTCAAGGAGGAACCAAGAAAGATGATAAGGTGATATGGAAGATATTGAAAAGCTTAACGCCACCATTTAAGCAAGTAGTTCAAATGATGCATTTGTTGATCTCTTGTACCAAATATTTCACAAAGGATACATTACTTAGGAGACTTGAAGCAGTTGAGAATGAGCTTAGGGCCCAAGAATTGACCAGAATTCAAATATCTTTTAGTGCCCTAAATATTCAACCTTACTTATTGAGGAGCACAAGTGCTAAAGGAGACTTTGCTAGCAATATAAAATATGACAAGGACAAAGAGATAGAAGGAGTAGCTCTTCTGGTAAGAAGAGAAAAGGATGGTAAGGAAATCTTTAAATGTTGGACTTGTAATGAATTTGGTCATTATGCATCTAAGTATCCTAAAAGAAAGAAAAAGTTGAGAAAAATTTTCAAACCAGGAAGAGATAGAGAGTGTTTGTATGCAAATGAAGAAGATGATTTTGATGAACAAGTAGTAAGTGCTAGTGATGATGAAATAGGATTTGTAGCTATTAAAGAAGAAAGTTCAGAGAAAATGGCCTTGGTATCACATGTTAAAAAAAAAATCTAATTAGATAATCGACAGTGGTTGTTCACATCATATCACTGGTGATATGAACAAGTTTTTTGACTTCAAAAGTCATGATGGAGGCATTGTCACAGTTGGAAACAATGCAACATGCCATGTAAAAGGTATTGGATCTATAACTCTTGATGGTAAGACTAACACTAAGGAAATATATATTTTTGATGGTTTGAAACACAATCTTTTGAGTGTTGGACAACTAGTGGATAAAGGTTATCAATTACAATTCATAGAGAAGACATGCATGATTAGAGACAAGATGGAAAGGTAGTTGGAATAGGAACCAAATCTAGAGGTCATGTATTTTAGTTGAATCCTACTAAAATGACATGTTTGGTTACAAAGGTAGATGACAATTGGTTATGGAATAAATGGTTTTTTCATATAAACTTTGACAACATTGTGAAGACTAGTAGTATGTTTGTAGTTAGAGGTTTTCCTAAGATTGTAAAGCCTACAAACACAATTTGCAAGGAGTCTGTACCAACAAAGCATAATAGAACTTCTTTTCCTTGCAAGAAGTTTACTACTATAGAAAACTTGGAGATTATACATACAAATTTCAGTGGTCCTATGAAGACTAAAAGATTCTATGGTGACAGATATTTCATGATTTTAGTTTATGACTTTTCTAGAATGATGCGGGTTGCATTTCTTAAAGAAAAATCTAAGGCATTTGATAAGTTCAAGATATTCAAGAATAGATTTAAGAATGAACTAGGTATGAAGATTAAATTTTTAAGATCATATAGAGGAGGAGAATTTACTCAAATGATTTTAACATCTTTTGTGAAGCTAATGGAATCAAAAGACAGTTGTCAGCTCTGAGAACCCCTAACTAAAATGGCATTATAGAGAGAAGAAATAGGTTAGTAACAAAAGGAGCAAGAGCTATGTTAGCTAAGAATGATGTATCCAAGATTTTTTGGAGAGAAGTTGTGAATACAATAGTCTACATTATGAATAGAGTGTAAGTCAGGAAAGACACAAACAAGACCCCTTATGAACTATGGTTTGGTCACTCACCTACAATTAAGTATTTCAGAATTTTTGGTAGTAAATGTAAGATCAAAAAAGATGATGATATTGGTAAGTTTGATGCTAGAAGTGATGAAGGAAAATTTCTTGGTTATTCATTGAAAATAAAGGCCTATATATGTTATAATTAGATAACTAAAAATATTGTTGAAAGTGCAAATGTAAGAGTTGATGAGAAATTTAGAATACAAGAAAGAATAGTTGATTACAATTCAGATGATGAGAATGTTGTTACTAAACATGGGAATGATGAATTATTCTTTGAGATTAACAATTATTTGTAGAATGAAGGAGAGCTAAGATAGGAAAAAATCTTGGAACCTTCAATAGAGCTAGGAGTTGAGATAAAAATTCCTCCTTCTAGTAAGAATATGACAAAGAATCATCCACCTTAGTAGATCATCAAAAGCAAAGATAAAGGTGTGATGACAAAACATAGAATCAATGAAGAACTATGTTTGATATTTCAAGTTGAATCAAAGAATACAAATGAAGCATGTAAGGATGACTATTGGAAGCAAGCTATGAAAGAAGAAATTGATCAAATAGTGAAGAATGAGACATCAGGAATTAGTCCCCAGACCAACAAACAAGAATGTGATAGGAACAAAATGGGTATTC
This sequence comes from Cupressus sempervirens, assembly GCA_028749045.1. Taxonomy (NCBI): domain Eukaryota; kingdom Viridiplantae; phylum Streptophyta; class Pinopsida; order Cupressales; family Cupressaceae; genus Cupressus; species Cupressus sempervirens. The sequence continues at coordinate 489,176,379 of CM053788.1, read as the reverse complement.
AAGAATAAGATGAATAAACAAGGTGAAGTTGTAAGAAACAAAGCAAGATTGGTATGTAAAGGTTATTCATAGCAAGAAGGACTAGACTATGATGAAACCTATGCTCCTATGGCAAGAATAGAAGTAGTAAGGTTATTCTTAACATATGAAGCATATAAGTAATTCAAACTATATCAGATGAATGTCAAGTTGGCATTTCTGAATGGAGAATTAGAAGAAGAGGTATACGTAGAACAACCTAAACATTTTCCTTTAATAGATGACAATGGCATAGTATGCAGATTAAAGAAAGTATTCTATGGCTTGATACAAACACCCAGAACTTGGTATGCAAGGTTGGACAAACATTTGACAAAATTTAGATATAGAAATAGTATGGTAGATAGTAATCTATATTGAAATAAATTGATGATGGATTGATGATTTTGGTAATATTTTTTTATGATATCATATTTGGAGGAAATGATGATGAAGGTGACAAGTTTGCAAAAGAAATGAAGAAGGAATTTGAAATAAGCATCATAGGAGAAATACAATGTTTTTTAGGATTATAGATTGTGCAGAACAAAGAAGGAATCTTTATTTCTCAAACTAAGTATTTGAAAGATCTACTAAAAAGGTTTGGTTTGGAAATATATAAACCCATTGGAAAACCTATGGTAATTGGACACAAGCTATGTGCAAAGGATGAGACATCTATTGTTGAGCAGAAGAAGTACAAATCTATAATCAAAGGATGGCAATATTTGACTCACACAAGGCCGGATATAGAAAATGTAGTTGGAATTGTTGCAAGATTTCAATCTGACCCCAAAGAAGCACATTATGCAGCAGTCAAAAGGATATTTAGATACGTAAAAGGAACACCAGAGTTTGGATTGTGGTATGACAAATCTAATAATTTTATTTTATATGTTTATACTAATGTTGATTGGGTAGGCAATATGCATGGCAAAAAGAGAACTAGTGGTAAAGCCCTCTTTCTTGGAGGAAGATTGGTTTCTTGGCTAAGTAAGAAGTATGACTATACCTCACAAAGTATAGTAGAAGCAGAATATGTTGCAAAAGCAAACAATTGTAATCAAGTTGTTTGGATAAAGCAGATGCTAAAGGATATAAGGATAGAATTCAATGAACCGTTTGTCATACATTGTGACAACACAAGCATAGTGAATATATCTAAGAGTCCAACATTGAATTCTAAGACTAAGCACATTTCTATCAAGTATCACATGTTAAGAGAGAAAGTTGGAGCAAAGGAAATTAGATTGGAGTATGTAAGCACTAAAGAGTAGATTGCAAATATTTTCACTAAGCCTCTTTCCAAAGAGACTTTTGAGTATTTGCAAGGTATGCTAGGGGTTATGCTCCTTCCTACATCAGAATAGATGATGTAAGAGTGCATCAGTCTAGTTTAACAAAGAACTATTGTTTGTTTGGACTAAATGTTGATGCTTCCTATGTGGGGGAGTATTTGTGATGAACATAGTCATCTAGGACTCTTGTTGGATATTGTTTTTAACAGTGTCTTTTGTCACTTGAACAGGTTAGAGATAGTTGTTACAGAGATTGATGGTTGCTCAAACCTTGAAAATTGAAGTTAATGGGGGAGAAGTACAGTATGAAAAATAGTTTGGGAGAAGTACAACATGAAAAATAGTTTGGGAGAAGTACATCATGGAAAAATAGTTTGACATACAGCACATTGAAGTATATCAATAGGAAAGAATGATTGATGAAGAATATTTGAAAACAAAGGTTAGCTATCTTTTATAGTTGGTAATTTTGGAACTAGATGTTTTTCATCTATGTTGTCGTCAATGCCAAATGGGGAGATTGTTGGAAGCATGAATGTTGATGATACTTCTATGGGGGATTATTGTAGAAACATGATTAGATCATTATCATGATGATATGTTACATGTTATTAATATCAACATAGCAGTTTTATGTGCTATCTAACAAAAGAATAGTGAAAAGATCAAGTTGCTATGAATAGACAATTTAGCTTTTCCACTAAGTGAGGTTAAAGGAAGATACTACTAAGTGTCTAGTATATGTAACTAACCTTGGAAGCACAAGATATTAAGTCTAGAACAATATATATGAGTTTTGTTGAAGACTATTCTGAGAGAGAGTCTATAGAGGCATGTTTTGGCAATCTTGTTATATCTCTTAGCAAATTTGTTATTCTGAGAAGCCAAAGTTAAAGATGTGAAGAAGACATTTGCGATATTACATAGCTAAGCTTGCTCATCATAATATTAAATGTGCATAAAGTGTTAGATTGTGGTGACTGATCAGGGAAGTACTGTAAATACTCCATAATTTCTCGATGGGGTTTGGGGCTAGGTCGGGCCCTAAGCAAGGGTTTGGGGGTGGAGCCCTCGAGAAATTCTTTTGGGTCTATTTTATCAACATTTTATGGCTGACATGTTGTAACTAATTTTAACCCTAAAATGGAAAAAATAGTTGTATAAAAGGGCTTAGGGTTAGGGATTGTTTCATAAGGTGTGATGCAAAAATTGCTTCTTGTAGTGGTATTGAGTTGTAAGGGGTTATAGATTGTAATCAGGTTGTAATCACTGGATTATAATAATATTGGACCTATTTTTTGGTGGTCATAGCCCAGGGATTGCGTGAACCACATGAAATCTTGGTGTCCTATGTTATTTTATGTGTGATCTATTATTTTCTAGTATTTTTTATATTTTCATGTAATTATTATTTCTATTTGTGGTTTAATCCTAAGAAGTGGTATCAAAGCTAGGTTATTTTTCAATTATCCTCTATAGGAAAGTCTCATGGTTGAGTGGAAGCAATGGAAAATGAGGGTAAGCTGAGGGTTGACAAGTATAATGGGTAGAATTTTCAATTATGAAAGGTGCAAATGGAAGAATATCTTTATCAGAAGGATTTATGGAAGCCATTGGATGGAAAAATCAAGAATCAAGGATCTATGACAAATGATGACTGGGATCTTTTAGACAAAAAGGAACTTGGAAGCATTCAATTATGCTTGCCACCATCAATGCCATTTAACATTACAAAAGCAAAGATGATAGAAGAGTTGATGGAAACCCTAGTGAAATTGTATCAAAAGCCGTCCACTTCAAACAAGGTATTTCTCATGAAGTGTTTAGTTAATATGAAAATGGCAGAAGGTGGATCTGTTGTAGATCATTTAAATAAGTTTAATACTATTACTAGTCAATTATCTTTTGTAGGTACTAATTTTGATGAAGAAATTAGGGATCTCTTAATTTTGTGTTCTTTGCCTAAAAATTGAAATAGCATGGTAACAGCTATGAGTAATTCCAATTCTAGATTTGATACTTTAAAATATGATAATGTGATCAGTTTTATTTTGAGTGAGAAAACTCATAGGAAATCCTTAGGTGGATCAACATTAGGAAGTTCTTTGAATGCACAAATTCAAGGCAAAATGATTGAGAGGGGAAGTAATTTTGGAAATCATGGGAAATCAAGAGGAAAGTCAAAAGGGAAGAGGTCTAAATTGAGAGGACCAAATGACTACTAGTATTATGGGAAACCAAGACATGAGAAGAAATATTGTTGGACTCAAAAGGAAAATGAAGGGGAAAAGAAATATGGAGACAAGGAGAAAAATATGGTAAGTAAAAAATCCGAAGAGGATGCTTTGCTTTTGTATTTAGAAAGTGTTGATGATTCATGGGTTCTAGATTTTGGTGCTTCATTTCATGCTACACCTCATAGAGGTTATTTTACTAATTATGTCCAAGGGGATTTTGGGATTGTTTATTTGGGGGATAATGAACCCTATTAGATTTTTGGAAAGGGGAAAGTTAAGATTCAGTTGCAAAATGGGAATCATTGGCTACTACATGAGGTAAGACATGTTCCAAGGTTGAGTAGGAATTTAATTTCAACATGCAAACTTGGTGATGAGGGTTGTGTAGTTACTTTTAATGATAAAAATTTGAAAGTTTCAAAAGGTTCCCTTGTAGTAGAAAAAGATGTGAAAGTAAGCACCTTATATCTTTGCATAGGTCATATTGTTCCTTCTACTTTGATTGTTTCAAAGAAAAATGAATTTTAGGAATAATTGTTGCAATTGAGTAGGGAAAAGAAATAACTATTGTAGATTCTAATATAGTGTTGTGGCACAATAGACTTCGGAAAATGAGTGAGAAAGGTATGAAATTACTTCATTGAAAGAAAGTTTTACTAGGTCTAAAATGTGTTAATATGAATTTCTGTGAAAGTTGTGTGTATGGAAAACAAAAGAGAGTGAGTTTTGTGAAGACTAGGAAGGAAAATATAAGGGAGAAATTAGAGCTTGTGGATATAGATGTATGGGGACCAACTCAGGTATCTTCCCTTGGTGGCTCTCATTATTATGTTACATTTATTGATGATGCAGCTAGAAAAGTATGGGTTTATTTCCCTAGACAAAAATCTAATGTTATTCAAACTTTTAAGAAATAGAAATGCTTAGTTGAAAATGAGACTAGTAAGTAATTAAAATGTCTCAGATTTGATAATGGTGGTGAGTATTGTAGTCATGAATTTGAAGATTATTTCTCCACTAATGGTATTCGTAGATAGAAAATTGTTCCAAAGACTCCATAGGAAAATGGAGTGGTTGAACACATGAATAGGACTATAATGGAGTGTGCAAGGAGCATGAGGTTGCATGTTGGGTTTCCCTTAAATGAAATGTCCCTTCCTCTAATTTTATATCATATTTCAAGCCTCTAATCAAATCTTTAAGATCAAACAACCAATCTTTCAAAGATCAATCAATTTCTCAATAAACCCCAAATCGGGTATGTCAGAAATAGTGCCAAAAATTTCACAGCTTCACATATTATTAGTAAATCTGAAAGTGAAAATTTTTATAGAAATTTTAGCAGAATAACAGCCTACAAAATGAAATTTTTAGATATGTATAACATTTACATAACAGCTCCCAAATGGAGGACAAAAACAATGCTCATCGAGCTCCCAAAAACAACACAAAATAGCCGAAAACACCACAAAAGCACTGATAATCTATCACAGAAGTATAATCATGAAAAAATACATATATTCAGCTCTATTTTATCATCTAAAAGTCTGAAATACAATAGCAACCCAAACTGATATGAAATACTCAATTGGAAACACCAAACTCTTGCAAAAAACACACCCGAAAACCCACAAATCTACACTGTTCAGCACAAAGGCAAACTCTGCATGAGCATGCACATGGAATGGATTCAAACTCCCATATTTAGCCTTCTTGGAAACCTAAAAACTCTCATTCTTGGGTATCCTTTTCCACAGGTTTGGCAGCCTCTGAAGAACAACAAAGCAATGCGCAAAAATCAAGTTTTGGAATGAGCCCAAAATGCCTCCAAACCCCTTAAAAGAGGGCATAACCCTAAATCACGTCCAAGAGGGGTTAAAAAAACATATTTTAATAATAATTTTCATTTATTAGTCCATTAGCTTCCAAATATTATCCCATTTTTCCGAAACTTCACCTTTTTGGGCCTTCTTGCCTTAGCAAAGATTATTATTTTTAATTATTTGAAAAGGGGACATGACAAGTCCTCCCCTTCCAAATATTGCTTGTCCTCAAGAAAAAGTTGAACAATAGACCAATCAATCCACCTAGATCCCAAATGTATTCATGAACTATACTATTGTCAATTAACATAGGCTCCTGCAATATCCTCTGTAATATAACCAAGAGGAATCCATAATCAAACTGACAATTACTACTCAACCAAACTCCAAAGTCACAACTTCCACAGTCAGAAACCCACGAGACACAAACTCTTAGAACATCAAAACTCAAGTAAAGTGGACAAATCAAATTGCCAACATAGTAAATACCATCAACGCATCCCACTGGCCTATACGAAATGTACAATCCAACTCTGCAACAATGGTGAACGCTCCCGAATGAAACTGTACCAAGTATGGAGAATCCACACACTGTACAACTCCTATAGTCAACACAACTTTGTAGATCACCAGCCACTATCTCATAACCATAACTCCCATGCACCCCTGATGGTGAAAAGCCATCACAAGATAAATAGCAAGAAATGGAACCCAAACCAAGTTTTTCTGCCATCAACTCCTTAGCACAAGGATCAAATGCTAACTGATGTACATACCCTGCAATATAATGTTGATAAAAAAAACCAACCTTAGTCAATAGCTCACCATGAACAAGTGATACAACCCACTGTGACTGATCACCAGCTAAGTGAGGAGATGTCATGGCCAAAGGAGTAGAATCAATAACAACACTCACTGAAGCATCACTCCAAAACTCCTGCTCTAAGTCATGTATTATCAAGCTGTCAATTGCAAGACCTATCACCATGTCATGCCCATTACAACTCTCATCTCGAGGCATCAAACTATCCCATAATTGATGATAAGCACTAGGAACCAAAGTACATCTCTGTATCATCATCTCATCAACATGGTCATCAAAGGTGAATTGATGAGCATACCTTACAATGTAATGTCAATAGAATGTGCCAATCTCAGTCAGTGGCTCACACTACAATCTAGATGTAACTAACTGCAATTGATCACTAACCAAGTTGGAACTGACTACTACCTCTGAAGACATCACCAAGGGAGTAGTATTACTAGTAGGAACCATGCCAACTATTGGCTCACCAACATCACACATGGTCTTTGATACATCATCTCTAGTCTTTGTGCCATTAGTACTAGAGGTCACCACCATGTCAGGCACACCACAATAATCTGTTACAGCACCCAACTCAACTAAACCTAACTCTAGTGGGGACAAACCCAATATGCCAATGTTAGTATCAAGGATGGATGCATCTCCATCTCCACTGTCTTTGACAATCTCGACCATGGACATCCTCAGATCACCAGACTCCATAGCTTGTGACTGTATAGAATCTGGTAAAGACTGTAGTTGCTCTAAATTCATGGTCACCTTAGCCAAATGAAACTATGACTCCTTGAAAGCCAACTATGTACTCTCAAGAATTTCAGAAGTCACCTCAAGCTGTTGAGTAAGCTCACTCACCTCATCTTCCTTGGCCAACAATGCATCGTATGTTGTACTGCCCCACTCCATAAGATAATCTCTATCAACTACCAACTGCATATAATCCTATCTCAAAATCTAGATAGCCTCCCATAAAGAGTGGAACTCTGTCAAGGAAAGATAACTGCCTCCCTGCTCATCACTAGTAGGAGAACTTCGTCCATAAATTGCTAACAACTGATGAGTAGCATCAAAATGCTGGCAAGCAATAGCAATGTCTTGCTCACTAAATCTCAACTTATTAGACACATGATGGCACTAGCTAGACTGTCTCCTACAAACCTCCTCTGATGCACTGTCCAAAGGAGTATCCTCAAAGTTACTAGTCTCTAGAGTATTACCATCCATATCTTGTGAATCAACTCCAAAGCTCATATCAACATATGGAGTATCAAAAACTGTAGCACTGATGTCTAACTCCTCTGTACCAAAAGAAACTGCCAAGGAAACTAAGTCTTCGAAACTACCCACTACATCCTCCTGGATGTCATCAATGCCAATATGATCCTGGGACTCATCTGTACACACTGCCAAATATGAAAGATCATCAACACATTCCAGCAAGTATGGTCGACTAGATATATGAACAAAGCCCAACATCGATGTATAAAAACTAATACCAGCATCGAACAAGCTGCTGGCACAAGAAAAGACAACACCATGTAATCTACTAATCAAATCCATGATAGCACCCAAATAAACACTGCTACCAAAAAGTGTTAAAGATCTCCAGTCAATTGAATCCCAAATGCCAATATAACAATATCGAGTCCATATCCGTGAACTAGAATCAACTGGTAACTCAAGAAAACTCCTCACCTAAGTAATATGACCAATACCAACTAACTCCACATACCTGTCATGATGAGATAATGAAGTCACAATACTATCTTTGTTCACCTTCAGCTGGCTGGACAAATCATGTGAAGTACTACCAGCCTCAACCTCATGTGACGAAGCATCTAACTATTCCTGGTACTCTTTCTCAGCAAAGTCATAAATGTTCAATGTCTGCTCATCTATACCAGGTATCTCACCATCCTGCACAACAACATCCTCATAATCATCATATGAACTAACTACGTTGTAGTCACTGCCTATTGTAACTATACCATCCTGAATACATGTGACATCACCCTTTGATGACCTATATACAATTGTCTCAATTTGAGTATCAAGTTGACTGTTACTATCAATCTGTGTAATATCCTTTCCCACCACCTTTTGTGGTAGAGTAGAATCTGAGACCTCTACCTAGCTATAAGCTATTTTTTCAAACTCCTCATGCAAGTTCTTGGTAATTGTGTCATCTGCCCTATGAGAAAATTTGCCAAATAGAAATCTAGTCAACTTATCCACCTTAGCTGGGTCGGACATGTCATTCATCATACGGTGGTGCTCAACCAATTGTTCAGACATGTCATGACTTATTTTCCTAAGTTTATCTCGAATGTCTAAATAACCATCCTTCTTACTATTTTGACTCTGGATATCAATTGTCCAAGATCATGTCCTTTGAGACTCTGTACTATACCTGTCCATTCTGGATAAAGTAGAGTGTAACCCCAATAGGTTATAACTTCTTCAAACACCAAGAACTACCATGAAAATGATTAGAAGTAGCATGGAACCATAGATTTTGACATGCAACTGATTAGAAGCAACATGCAACCACCAAATTCACCAAGAACTAACATGCAAATGATTAGAAGTAGCATGCAACCATAGATTTTGACATGCAGCTAATTAGAAGCAACATGAAACCACCAAATTCACCAAGAACTAACATGAAAATGATTAGAAGTAGCATGCAACTATAAATTTTTACATGTAGCTGATTAGAAGCAACATGCAACCATAAATTAAGACATGCAAGATTTGGGTAGTTGTCAAAACCGACATGCAAACTTCTACAAACCCTCAGGCTGGCAAGATCATATCTCTGATACCACTGAAATGTCCCTTCCTCTGATTTTATATGATATTTCAAGCCTCTAATCAAATCTTTACGATCAAACAACCAATCTTTCAAAGATCCATCAATTTCTCAATAAACCCCAAATCAGGTATGTCGAAAATAGTGCCAAAAACTTCACAGCTTCACATATTATTAGTAAATCTGAAAGTGGAAATTTTTATAGAAATTTCAGCAGCATAAAAGCCTACAAAATGACATTTTCAGATCTGTATAACATTTACACAATACCTCCCAAATGGAGGACAAAAATAATGCTCATCGAGCTCCCGAAAACAACACAAAATAGCCGAAAACACCACAAAAGCACTGATAATCTATCACAGAAGTATAATCATGAAAAAATACATATATTAAGCTCTATTTTAACATCTAAAAGTCTAAAATACAATAGCAACCCAAACTGATATGAAATACTCAACTGGAAACACCAAACTCTTGCAAAAAATACACTCGAAAACCCACAAATCTGCACTGTTCAGCACAAAGGTAAACTCTGCATGAGCATGCACATGGAATAGCTTCCAACTCCCATCTTTAGCCTTCTTGGAAACCTACAAACTCCCATTCTTGGGTCTCCTTCTCCACAAGTTTGGCAGCCTCTAAAGAACAACAAAGCAATGCACAAAAATCAAGTTCTGGAATGAGCCCAAAATGCCTCCAAACCCCTTAAAAGAGGGCATAACCCTAACTCACGTCCAAGAGGGGTTAATAAAACATATTTTAATAATAATTTTTATTTTTTAGTCCATTAGCTTCCAAATATTATCCCCTTTTTCTGAAACTTCACCTTTTTGGGCCTTCCTGCCTTAGCAAAGATTATTATTTTTAATTATTGGAAAAGGGGACATGACATTAAACATGTGGGTAGAGGCTAAAAATACTATTATATATTTGATTAATATAGGTCTCTCTACTCCTTTGGGTTGTGGTATTCATTGTAAGAAGGTGAGTTATTCTTTTCTCAAAACCTTCGATTTTGAGGCATTTTCTCATATCAATTCTGAAAATAGAACCAAGCTAGAAGCTAAGTCAAAGAAATATATATTTTTTGGATATGGCATTCATGAATTTTGTTATAGGCTTTGGAATTTTGAAAATCATAAAATTGTAAGAAGTATGGATGTTATATTCAATGAGAAAGTTTTGTATAAAGATTTGTTGTTGCAACATGAGAAGAAATAACATGATTATGTAGTGTTGGATGATACTCCAAAAGATGATGTTCCAACCATTCGTCATGATGTGCAACAATCGCAAGAACAAATATGACACACACTAGTGAATGTTAGACAGTGAACAAGGCTAATTAGACCTCCAGAAAAATTTCCTACCTCTTTGTATTCTATCTTACTAATTGATGCTGGTGAACTTGAATGTTATGATGAAGCTATGCAGGTGGATACTAAGATTCAGTGGGAGTTTGCAATGAAAGATGAAATGGACTCTTTTCTAAAAAATAAGACATGTGATTTATGCAAATTGCCTGAAGGTAAAAGGAATTTATATAATAAATGGGTTTATAGGTTGAAAGAAGAGGATGGAGGTAAGAAAATATTTACAGCATTGCAGAGGAAGAGTATGTTGTTGCTACAGAGGCAGTGAAGGAAATGATATGGCTTCAGTACTTCTTGAAAGAATTAGGACACCCTCAGAGGGATAATTATTTTTCTACAGATAGCTAGAGTGTCATTCATCTTGCGAAGATTCAACTCTGCATTCAAGGACAAAACACATTCAGTTGTATTACCATTTCATTCAGTTAATTTTGGCTAATGGACAATTAAATCTAGACAAGATATATATAGATGAAAATCTAGCAGATATATTTACAAAGGTAGTAACAAGGGAGAAGTTGAACTCCTCTTTAGCTTTCGTTGGTCTTCTATACTAAATAGGAATAAAATAATAGCAAAGTCCAGGGTAGTTTGATCTAGTGGGAGTCTTGTAGAGTAGCGACATAGCTATAGGATCAGTCTCCAAGTGGGAGATTGTTATTTAGTGTGGAGCCTGATCAGTCCCCAAGTGGGACATTGTTAGATTGTGGTGACTAATTAGGGAAGTACTATACATACTTGTATAAAAGGGCTTAGGGTTAGGGATTGTTTCATAAGGTGTAATGCAAAAATTTCTTCTTGTGGTAGTATTGAGTTGTAAGGAATTACAGATTGTAATCAGGTTGTAATCATTGGATTGTAATAATATTGGACTTTTCGTTTGGTGGATGTAGCCTAGGGATTAGGTGAACCATGTTAAATCTTAGTGTCTTGTGTTCTTTTTTGTGTGATCTATTATTTTATGATATTTCTTAAATTTGCATGTAATTGTTATTTTCATTTGTGGTTTAATCCTAATAGAAAGTTATTCAAGTTACAAGGCAGAAGATTAATGTTATCATTAAGTGTAACATATTCTTAATGAGGTCCTATAATAATTAATTGAGAAGGTGTAATAGCTAACTTATAGAATTATTTTATGTATTCAATATAAAGGAAGGACATTTTCCTTTATCATGATGAGATGAGATGAGATGTACAAATTATTGCAAAGAGCAGAATGCGAAGATAATTAGAGAAGAGAAAATGTGAAGGAAACTTCATTGCCAAGGTTTCATTGTGTGATCTGAAGTTTGATACTTGGATCCAAAGTTCATGACCTAGTCTAAAAGGTCTAACAATGATTGGTCTAGTTGACAAGATAGAGAAAATAAGTTAAAGTACATTACAAATAATTTTTCTACAAGGAATAGTTGAGCAATTAGTTAGATAGTGAGTTCAATGGTCTTGCTCCAGAAGTTGTTTGGATAATGGGTCCTTCTATCTTCTACAACTCCTAATAGGGTTAGCACAACTCCTAACAAGGTTGGAATCTTCTAAAAAGGATTCAAAGTCTCCTAATAGGGACTCATATGTACTAAATGTTGTAATTGACTCCTAACAAGGTCCATCCTCTTACAAGCAATATTTATATTAATACATCATCTTGTGGGCATCATTCCCACTAGGATTTTCCCTTTGATCAAGGGTTTCCCTAGTTAACATTTTTGGTGTAATTATGGATGTGCATCTTATTATGGTTGCTAAAGGAGATGATTTGGTTATAATTTTTTTTTGGAGGAATTGGGTCAGAAACAGGAAGATCGTCCATTGTACATTGATAGCCAGAGTGTCATTCATCTTGCAAAGAATTATTCTTTTCATTCAAGGACAAAGCACATATAGCTCAAGTACCATTTTATAAGGTCTATTTTTAAGAATGGCCAATTGTAGCTTGAAAATATTCACACAAGTGAAAATCTTGCAATCATAATAATGAAGGTAGTTCCCAAGGAGAAGCTAGTTTCTTACTCATCTTCTATTGGGCTTCTTGACTGATGATCATAGAGACAATACACAACAAAGTCTTTTATCCAGTGGGAGTTGCACATTATACATTATCATCTATTTTTAGTCTCCAAGTGGGAGATTATTTGGTGTGGAGCCTAATCAGTCTCCAAGTGGGAGATTGTTGATATTGTGGTGACTGATCATGCAGTGGGGGTTGATGTTGTGGTGCCTTCTCTAGCAACATTGTAAAAACCCTAAAATGGTCAATTTAGAGGTTTTCCTAAAACATTTTTATAAGTGGTTGAGATGCATAATGCATTGTAATGTTGGTAAATATTTTTTTGGATAATAGAAAGGTTGAAGGTTGTGTAGGTGGATGTAGCCTAGGTTTTGGGTGAACCACATTAAGTTTGTGTCTTATCTATGTTCTTTGTTTTTTCTTCTATTGTTTTTTGCATATGAATATTTATTCTTATATTGTTTTGAATCTATTAAATCCTAACAAGTCTCTCCCTCTTTGACAAAAATGCCAAAGAAACTATCTCTTTTCTTCATACATCTTGATTATGTAGAGAATTGCATATTAGGCATGAATTCTTCATTTTTCACCTTCATATGACTAATTTTTTATGGTCTTCTTCGTCTTCACTACTACCTTGGGCAACTCATAAAGAATAAATGTCTACACCAATGTGTAAGATAGTTTGTTCAGCACATTTGATGCAATGCTTCTCTCTAGCTTAAGTAGCTTTATTTAGAAGAATCACCCCAACTTACCTCTAAGATATTCATGAGCATCCTTAGGTAAAGCTTTAGTGAATATGTAAGAAATTTTCTCTTTTTTTTTCACATATTCCAATTTCATTCTTTTGTCTTGAATTAGCTCTCTCAAGTAATGATACTTGATAGCAATGTGTTTTGTCTTTATGTGCATAATGGGGTTCTTTGATATATTAATAACACTTCTGTTATCACAATAGATAACCAATAGATTAGTAATTTCTTCCTTCATGCCTTTCAACAATTTCTTGATCCATATAATATTTGAATAATTTACTTCTTTTGCTACATACTCAACTTCAACTATTGATTGGGGAATGCAGTTTTGCTTCTTGCTTGTCCATGAAACTAGTCTCTTTCCTAGAATGCACCACCGCTTGTGCTCTTCATGTCATCAACATTAGCTACCCAATAAAAATTATTAAATATCTTTAGTTCAAACCTACCATTATTCTTATAATACAATCCATAGTCTTTTATTCCTTTCAGATATCTTGGTATTCTCTTTACTATCATCATGTGGTTTTCCCTAAGACTTGCTGAAAATCTAGCAACTACCCCAATAACTAATGCAATATATGGTCTGCTATAAATAACATATTGTAGTTTTCCAATCATTTATATGTATTATGTATGTTTCACATCAACATAATTTTCATTCTTGGATAGTTTGTGTCCACTGACCATAGGTGTACCCACTAGTTTGGAATCTTCCATCCCGAATTTTTTTGGTGTATCCTTTATATATTTGGACTAAGAATGAAGATACCTTGTTTAATTTGATATAATTGTAAATTAAAAAAGAATTTGATCTCACCAAACATTGACATTTCAAATTCCTTCTTCATTTCATCAGAAATTTTTTTGCATAATGCTTCCTTTCCTCCAAATATGATATCATCAACAAAAATTTTAGATAACAATGCCTCATTGTTCTTTCTAGTCTTCAATTATAGGTTGTTATCATTTGTCCTTGCAAAACCAATATCTACCAAATAATTATGCAGTCTTTCATACCATGCTCTTGGGGCTTGTTTCAAACAATATAAAGCTTTGTGCAACTTGCATACCATGTTCTTCTTGTCAGTGTCCATAAATCATTTAGGTTGTTCTATGTATACTTCTTCTTCTAGTTTTCCATTCAGAAATGTAGATTTGACATTGATTTGATATACCTTAAATCCTTTATAAGCATAATATGCAAGCAGTCATCTTACTCCTTTGATTAATCTTGCTACAAGGGCAAATGTTTCCCCATAGTCGACACCTTCCTCTTGTGCATATCCTTTGCATACCAATCTATCTATATTCCTTGTGAATTCACCTTTCTCATTCAACTTATTTTTGAATACCCACTTTGTTCCAATAACATTTTTGTCTTTAGGTCTGGATACTAGAGTCCATGTTTTGTTCTTTTCAAACTATTTCATTTCTTCATTCATAGCTTGTATCCAATCTTCATTCTACAAAGCATATTTCACAAATTTAGGCTCAAAATCACAAAGCAAGGTGTCACTTTTGATTCTTTTTCTTGTCATAACACCATACTCTTTATCTCCAATTATTTGTTCAGGTGCATGATATCTTCTCACATATTTTCCTAACAAAAGATCTATCCTTTTTTCTTCAATAGGTTCATCTTGAAAAATAATTTCAAGCTCATCATCTCTTCTATGTTTAGGTTTTGTATGCTCAACATTGTCTTCCTATTGTTTGGATTCATCTGTCTGTGACTTGACATCATCTATCTATTGCTCAACACCCGTAGTCTATTGCTTTGCAACTAGTTGTTATAACTCTACACTCCCAGTCATTTGAGGATTTGGAGCTTTGATTTCTTGTTCAAGTGGATTTCCTAGAGCTCTTTCATTCACATATTTGAATGAACTATAATATTTAGGTTCTATCATACATTCAACTTCATTTTCTCTAAAAATTCATTAACTTTCACATTTGCACCTTCAATGACTTTGTTAGTGTTAGAATTCAAACACTTATAAACTTTATTCTTGGTATAATATCCTATAAATATTCCTTCATCACTTTTAGTATCAAGTTTTTCATTCCTATTGTCTTTAAGTATGTAACATTTGCTTCCAAAGACTTTGAAAATTTTACATTAGGTGCATAACCACACCATAATTCAAAAGGTGTAGCATTTGTACCTTTCTTAACTTGCACTCTATTCAAAGTATATACAAATTCTCTCCAATATTTATCTAACACATTTTTCTCCATTATCAGTCTTCTAGCACAATCCATGATTGATCTATTCCTTCTTTTAGCTATTCCATTCTGAGGAGGGGTCCTAGGTGCAGACATCTACCTTTTGATTCCTCTACCATTGTAGAATATGTTGAACTCATTGAAAATAAATTCACCACCTCTATCAAATCTCAGTCACTTTAGACTCTTCCCTATCTCCTTTTCAGCTTTGGCCAAATACTTCTTAAACAACTAAAAGACATGAGAGTTTTCTTAAAGAAATATCACAATCATCATTCCAAAGTAGTCATCAACAAATAAAATGAATATTTGTCTCCACAGTAGCTTTGAACTCTAATAGGTCCACATAAATTAGTATGAACCAATTCCAAAATGTCATCAGATGAATATGTTTTGCTCTTAAAACTAGACTTTGTCATTTTTCTCAATTAACATTGTTTACACATTGCATTGTCAAGTTTCTTCATTTGAGGCAATCCTCTTACTCCATTCATTTTACTAATGTTGACCAAATTTTTAAAGTTTACATGACATAACCATTTTTTCCATAACCAAGTATCTTAATATTGTACAAACAAGCATATCTCATCAAATAAATCTAGGTAGAACAAGTTACCTTGTTTGGTCACCACTTCCAATAATTATACCACCAACATCAAATATTTTGGCCCTTTGGTGATAGAATTCAACTCTACAACATGATGTTTTCAACTGTGAAACACTCAATAGATTATAGTGAAGTCCTTCAACTCAATAAACATTGTCACATTTAATTTTATCAATTAATTGAATTGACCCTTTACCTTTTACAAGACATGGAACATTATTACCAAATTTTACACAACCACCTTTGTATGGTCCAATGTCCTCAAATTTACTTATATCACTAATCATGTGATTAGAGCACCCACTATCAATTATCCATCTATCACTTTTGTACACATAATAAATTAAGCAATTTTCTCATTTTCATCAGAATCTTCTTTCATAGTAACATAGATTACCTCTTCATCATTACTTTCAAATTCAATATCAGTTTCTTCTTCAACAATATAATAAGATTTTTTACATTTTTCCTTGTAGTCCTTTCTCTTCTTGAAGTCTTTGTCATCTCCTCTTCCTTTGTACTTGCTTTCTTTTCTTTCATTCTTTTCTTCTTTGTCAGGACACCTTGCAACAATATGACCAACTTTGTTGCATGAAAAATAGATTATAAGAATTTTACCTTTATATTTTCCTTTGCCTCTTCCAAATCTCCTAGCTATCATTTCCTTAAGTTCATCAATTTCATCATCAAAAGTATCATTGTCATTTTTCACATGTTTTTCTTTTCATTTCTTACTAAGAACTAGTTGTAATTTAAAATCATATTCAATAGTACCAGGAGTGTAATTATCAAAATTTGACATCTCAAAAGTAGTAAGCTTGCCAATTACACCTTCTATAGTTAGGTTGTTACCTAGTGTACATCTTAGCTCTTGTATTGTAGAAACCTTAATAGCACAAATAGGAAGTAGAGTTCTTAATACCTTTTTGATCATTATTTCATCTTCAATATTTCCATTAGCTCCTCTAATAGCATTGACAACTTCTTTGATTCTTATACAATATTTTACTATGTTCTCACCTTTCGTCATTGTTGGTGTAAATAAGTATTCACTATTTACACTTACTTAAGTTTACTTAGGTTAATGCATTATTTTATTATTTTACATTATTTTATTATTTTATTTTGTGATACACTTAGGAGTTTGTGCACCTTTTTGAGTTGTCATGTTGACAACATAGGAGTACGCAACTCTATTTTAGCACATGGTGTATATAACATTGATTTGTGTGTCACACCTTTGTAGGCTTGTTCTCTCATCATTGCACATACTTTAGTGCTTAATGGAGGATAACCCATTTTTGGTGGACATGTGCCTAGTTGTTGACATATCATGTAGCTGATTACGAGGCATTCTAGATGTATCTCAAAGGCCTTTATATATAGCGACTCCTAGTGTACTTGAACATGGCATATTGAATATATCATCATTTTGATCATACTCTCTCTTGGTCTACAGTTGTGTTTGTGTTTGAGTTCTTAGTTCTTGGGTGAATTTTTCCCTTAGGAAAATTCTTACATGGCATTAAAGCTTGGAGACTTTCTCATCACATAGCCATTTTGAGACCATTGTTGCTTCAACACTTTAGTTTGAATCTGGAGTACTACAAAAACTAGGAGCATCTTGAGCCAAAGCTAACTTTTTCATTGCATCTGGAATGTTGATTCGATGAAAATTGACTATAAACTCGGTTACCTTGGCTCAAGGTCAACCGTCAGGCAAAAATTTTTTGCAAATCGGACCCCAGAGGACCCAATTTGTAGTTCAGGTATGGTCATTTTTAGATCTTGTTAATTTATTTTTGGATCTGTATTTTTTCTCTTCTTTTTGACTACAAATTTTTGAAAAAAATTTCCCTTTGGGCACCTGGTAGAGAAAAAAAATTTAAGAGAACCAAACTATCAAATCCTGGCTCTATAGTTGTGTGGCATTTTTTTTTTGTCATAGAGGTCTATTTTTGTGGGCAGCAACTGTACCTCTACAATTTTCATCAATCGTACTCAGCAAATCTAGACACTACACTACATATACTAGCAGATTAAAATCTAGCAAGGCTACCCATGGCCACCATTTCACAACTGGCAGCTATATTTACTCACTAGCTGACAAGTCAACGCACATCTCCATTGGAGAGCAAGATCGTGCCACCCTCACAAACCAGCAAGCTTTATTATCATACATTCCTATGGATTTTCATTTAAATAGTCCCTACTCCCACTGAGCACTGCATGTGGCACAAAACTCTTTAATACCAGTGATCACTTTTCCTTCGTCAGTCCTGTCGACAGTTTTTGGCATGGTTTTCAAGAAACGCAAAGGTTTCGGCAATGGTTTTCATGATCCTGGCAAGTCAACAAAAATTCTAGCACACATTGAGTTGTTTTCAATAGTAAACAAACCCCCAGCACACGAATACATCCCACACCACTGGTGGCTTGAGTTGTTTTTCGACGTCACTTTTTTAAAGTTTTCATCCTTGCAATTACTATTCTGACTATTCACTTACAGTTCCCCACCCACATTGTTAATAGCATATTATGATCATGCACCATATATTCTAGTACCACTATGAAACACTCCTTAGCACCCATGTGTAGATTCTAGAAGTCAATAGTATTACTTTCTATTTTGACATCGTTTGAAGAGATTTTGATGACTCTTGGCAGAAATCTAGTGACTTTATTTTTTCAAACTCTAGCACAAGCAATTCTGCCATGTGTGCCACTCATCCTCACATCTACTTGCCTATGCGGTGTGACATGTGTACTCCCTCCACATGGACTGAGAAAATTCCAAGTGGACTATTTAAGCTCTAGACACGTGTACTCTAGAACTGCCACGTGCCACGTGGAATCTAGCCTATTTACTACCACGTGGTCCAACAGCTACTTGCCACATGTCTAAAGAGACATGTCATACTCTACCACAACTTTTCCAGGTCAACATTGACTATACAATCCACATCAGCCTTTTGTACTATAGTTCATAATATATGGACATACAGTTAGCACCCAGTCACCTAACACGTCAACATGGCATTATTATGCTGACATCATCCTTTTGAGGGAAAAAATTTGATGGTTGTCTAACTATCATTCCCAGGAAATTTACAACCACAGCGATGGCCATTTTACCATCAAATTTAGACATGTAGTTTTTGCTCCAGACCCCTATCTAGATTTCTTTTCAGTTTGGCAGCCTGACTTTGCGAGCCTATTACTTAGACATTCGGACTCTAATTCAAGTGCATTTTTTTTTGAAATTGGGTAGAATCTCCTAAATTTTCAAGCGGTGGTGTTTTTTTCTAATTTTGGATTAAAAAAATTTTAGAAATTACATTTTTTGGTGATTGTACCTGCATAATCTTGCATTTTGCAACTTCAAATGCTCTATACAAGCACATTTGATCACTTTTTCAGGTTCCATTTATATTGAAAGTGCATTTTTTTCATCTACTTTTTAGATCTAAAGTCAGATTTTAGGGTTATGTGGACCAAAATCTCACTTTCAGAATCAGGCCTTTTTTTGGCATTGCAAAGCTTTGATTCTTTTTCAAAATTGTTATAAATTTGAGCTCCAGTGCTTAGTGCTAGATTTTAGTCTCATAAGGCATTTGTAAAAGCAAAGTTAGAAAATCCACTTTGTTCATTTTGACAGGTGGCCCATTGTACACGCACTACTTATAAAGTGCCAAAAGCATCTTTTTTGGGGGGGTCTATTGTGCTCTTTTCATTTCTGCATCATAGGTTTTAAATGTTGTCCTCTAACTTCACGCAACTATTCTACATGGAAAGATATTACATGGAGTAGATTAATGGAAAAAGGATATAGTCTTTATGTTGATGGTAAAATTCCTAAACTTACTGATGCTAAAGAACTCATTGATTGGAAAATTCAAGACCAATAGGCTTTAGGAGTTATCAAGAGTTGTGTACATGGGGATCTTCTCTTTCACATTAAAAATTGTTTAGACTCTAAAGAATCTTGGGATAAACTTGAGTCATTGTATGGTAAGGTGGATGAAGAAAAGGCATTTCAGATTGAAGATTATCTACTTCTCTTGGATCCAAAGAACTTTGACACAATTCAGAATTACATCATCAAAGCCAATGAGTGTAGGGCACTTCTAAAAGATTGTGGAAATCCCATGAAGGATGAAAATTTGATTCATCACATCCTAAAGAGGCTACCTTCTGAGTATGCTTCATTTGTTTCAAATTTTAATATTCATAGGTTAACCATGGGATCTGCTTACTAGAAGCCTTCATTTGATGCATTTACAAAGATGTTGATTGTTGAACAATCTCACTTGATGGATTTAGGACTTCTCAAGTCATCAAAGACAAAAGAATTGGTGGCTAAAGATGAGAACCAATCAAATCAAGGAGGGAAAAGCAATAACAAAGAGAAGCAAAGGAAGCAAAAAACACAATCTGAGACACAACAATCCTCCTCTCAACAAGGTAGTTCTTCTTCAAACAAGAAGGGAAATAATGAAAAGAAGGAAAAACTCTTTTTTGCATATTGCAAAAAGCCAAATCATGATGAGCATCATTGCAAGACTAAAAGAATTGATGAGTTAGAAAATCTACTCAGGAAGAACAAGATTCAAGTGCCAGGTACTTCCAAGGATTCTACTCCAACCTCTTCAAAAGGTAAAAGGCAAGAACTTATGGCAAATACAAGTTCTTCTTTGGAATGGATACTTGACTCAGGTGTCTCTTACCATGTGGGTTCTTCAAAGGGAGACTTTTCTTCATTGAAGCAGTCAAAGGTACCACACATCTTTGTGGGAGATGATACTAAAATGGAAGTTGAAGGGAAATAACATATAGAAATGCAACTTTGCTCTAAACATATGCTCAAAGGTCTACCTAACCTCAACTTTTCTAAGGAAGAATGGTCATCTTGTTCAGTGGATATGAATCTCAAGGAGAAGTATGATAAAGGGAAGTTTTCTAGAGCTCCAATTGTTCTTCAGCTAGTTCACATGGTTTTAGGAGGACCCTTTGTAGTGACTTCAATTAGCTAAGGCCACTACATACTCACATTTGTTGATGACTTTTCAAGATTCACTTGGGTCTACTTCCTTCATCATAAGAATAAATTGGTTCATAAGCTTCAAGATTTCAAGACTCATGTTGAACACAAGTCAAGGAAAGCCATCAAGGTACTAAGGGTGGACAATGAGAATAGATATGTAGATAGAAGACTTAAGGGCTTTTGCAAAATTGAGTGGATTGATCTTCAGAACTCACTAGCATTCAGTCCACATAAGATAGATGTTGTAGCTATGAATATTAGGACTCTCAAGACCATGGCAAGTTGTATGATAAAGGCCAAGTCTCTTGATCCTACATTAGAAGTTGAAGCCATTAGCAATGCTACTCACATACTTAACAGGTCTCCTCATAATGCCTTAGATGGGAAGACTCCTTTTGAGGCATGGTGCGGTAGAAAACCAATTGTGGGTCACTTTAGAGTCTTCAGTTGTCTAGCATGGGCTAACCTATCTTCCAAGAGTTGCAACACACTAGCACCTAGACCTTGTACCATCATAAGATATGAAGATAGTGCTAAAACTTACAGACTTATGGATCCAGAGACTCATCAGATCTTTATGGAGAAGGATTTGTATTTTGAGGAAAGTTCACCCAGCTTATCCTCTAATCCTCTTTGCACCTCATACACTGTGGAAACTAATAGTGACACCAGCGATAGTGCTTTAATAGGTTTAGACACATGGGGTTCTATTGACAGTTGTAGTGAGTGGTCACATAAGTCCAGTCCACATGCTTACATTGCCACAGTGAAAGGTCTAGCATAGCATGATACATCTTGTCTTCTAGCTACAGATATAGTTAACTTGGGAGACAACCTTAAGGACTTACATCCTGTCTTTGATGAAGGTGATCCTTCTCCAATTGTTGCAAGGGCTGACTCTAACCCTCATGTCCATTCTCTGCATGATCAATCTTCACAGGTTAGCATGATTATGGATACTTATGAACAGCAATTGGCAAAGGTCTCTTTGTCAGTGGAGGAGATATATGGTTCATTGGAATAGGTTCAATAGACATCCCTACTAGATCTACAGTCATTCTTTTCAGCACAGTTGGAAGGGGTGAGCACTAGCATCAGCAAAGGGGTACTTGAAAAGATTTTAGGGCCACCATTCATCTTTAGGATTGTAACTTTGGCATTGTTTCTTCCTAAGGGGAGGAACACCATTTTGCATTCTTGGACCAGCTTCTTCATCGAAGCGGCTTTCACTTGTTAGCATTCTTCTTTGGAGGGCAAGCCTATTCTACCTCTATTCCTTCTCTCATTCTCTTATGTATATATTGGATGTATGTCGTAATGGGGGAGTCTTGATTACTCCATCCATCCATGCATTCCTATTTATCTCTCTTTTTGGGGGAGGGTTTTTCCCATGAGGTTTTCCCTATTTCTTCACTTTATGAGAGATTGCATCTTCATTATGTACATGGGCACCTAACATGGCCTAGTAGCTAGGACCCATCCTACATTTCATTCTACTTTTCATAAGCTTAAGGGCATTACCCTAATTTGCACTTAAGGGAGGGTGTTGGTGTAAATAAGTATTCACTATTTACACTTACTTAAGTTTACTTGGGTTAATGCATTATTTTATTATTTTATTTTGTGAGACACTTAGGATTTTGTGCACCTTTTTGAGTTGTCATATTGACAACACAGGAGTACGCAACTCAAATTTAGCACATGATGTCTACAACACTGATTTGCATGTCACAGCTTTGTAGGCTTATCCTCTCATCATTGCACATACTTTCATGCTTAATGAAGGATAACCCATTTCTAGTGGACATGTGCCTATTTGTTCACATATCATGTAGTTGATTATGAGGCATTCTAGATGTATCTCAAAGGCCTTTATATACAGGCACTCCTAGTGTACTTGAACATGGCACATTGAATATATCATCATTATGATCATACTGTCTCTTGGTCTACAGTTGTGTTTGTGTTTGAGTTCTTAGTTCCTAGGTGAATTTTTCCCTTAGGAAAATTCTTAAAGTCATTTTCATCTCATCAAACTTACCTCTTAGGATTTCTAATTTGGCTCTCAAGACATTATCATCTCCTCCATAGATGGTCTTCAGTTTATCCCACATTTCTTTTGAATTATTGCATTCCTTTAGGTCATCAAACTCAACATAGGTTAGGGTTGAAGTAATCTCCAACATTGAATAATTATTTTATTTCTTTTCTTTTAGTTGTGGGGAAGTCATAGTGACTATTGTTATGTCCACGTATGCATTTTCTAGAAACTCCAATGCAGCATCACTAATACTGACTATATGCAATCTCATTAGCTTCTATCATGTAAGAAAGTTGTCTTTGTTCAACTTTGGTACCTCTCTCTTGTACATCATGATCTTTAGCTTTGAATACCTTTAAACTTCTCTTTTGCAAGAACCAAGGCTCTAATAACAATTTTTACCATATTTAGAATAATTGAGAGAGGGGGGTTGAATCAATTCTCCAAGGTCCAAATGTACCAATTGAACAAACACTTAAACAATTTTAGATCTTATCATTTCATTTCTCGAACTCTACTATAAACTATTTACAACATTAATTGGTTGTCCACTACTCTTTAAAATAAAAAACTTGCAAAATATAAACTTAAAACAACAAAGCATCATAATAACATTCACACAAATTTTCCACTAGGATTTTACGTGGAAACCCAATTTGGGAAAAACCATCAGCAACAATTTTCACTCTTCTAAAGTGAGCTCTATTAGGAGACAACCCTATTAAAGGTTACAATACACACTATTAAATGTGACCTTATTAAAGGATTTAATCACCCTGTTAGAAGTGGCCTTGTTAAAGAACTTTAGAACATTCCATTAGAATGTCACCTGGTTAAAGGATTTACATAGACTATTAGGTCAACCTTGATTAAAGGATTTAAAATATTGTTCACAATGGTTAGAAAGTGACATTGGGTTTGATCTGTTTAGTACAACTCACTTTGTATGTTTAGGATCTATGTTCAACTCTTAATACTAATTCACTTCCCTTCATTTTCATTCTAAATCTTAGATTTTCTTGACAAACCTTCAAGCAATTACCCTTCACTTCTTCTCAATTAATCCTTCTTCTTAGATTTTCCAGTCAACAACATTAGTAATGACTCCAACTCTTTGGAACTCTTTCACACATACATATAGTATAACACCCACACATACCACCCATCTCAATTCACCTCTGTACCTCCTTAAATAATTAGTTCTGATGCTTTTCCACTTAATCAACACTAAAGATCTTAGGGTTCATGATTTGATCCATCAGATACAATCTATCTAATCTCTATTCTATTTGTATCTTATTTTCTAGAAAATTTTCCTTGAATTTATCTCTTAGATCATTTACCTAATCCTCTCCTTGTATTAAATGATCTAACACCTTTTCCATATCCCAAGAAATCAACTTATTCAGCTAGAAATTATGATTTCTTGCAAACAATTAAAATGTTGTTCATTGGCCAACACTAAGTTCTGACACTCGGTCATCACAGATTTTTTTGATTGCTATAGAACTTCTTTCTCAACATCAAAACTTTCACTTAGACAACATTGATGCTCGGTCAACATTGAATTTTCTTAGCACTTACTATGGCTTGGTTGACACTAGGATCACTTGGCATGTATATCAAAATTCCTTGGTCTTTTATCATGTTGCTCGGTCAAGCCTACATAAGTGATCTATCTTTGCTTGTATTGTCAAGAGTTGAACATCACTACCTTCTCCTCTATCAACATGATTTAAACAATTAATTTTTCTTGTCAAAGTCTAACTAATCAAATGTCCAATTGTATTTTCCTCTTCATAACTCAACCTTTCCTCTAGATGCTTTTGTTATAAACAACTTCTCAAATCATCTTCATCAATCAAATAGGTACAATATTTAGATCAGATATCAAATTGTCTCATCAATATATTTGACACCAATGACAACACAAAAATTATTCCAATTATAGTTTCCAATAGTTAGATTATATTATTTTATGTTATTATGTAATGTTGCACCTAGGAGCACCCATATGGATGTGCAACATGTAAAAATTCCCATGAGATATACTTGATGAATTGTATTGTAACATTGTGACAATATTTGATACAATTATTTAATATTGGGGAAAAGAATTAAATGTCCAATATTAAATGTGGGGCCAATGGGTTAGGTAGCACATGCTTTAAGCACATAGTTTATGTAATACCACTTGGTGGTTTTGTGGGACTTACTATTTTATAAGTAACCACAAGGGTAGTTGTAGATACAAGGAAGAAAGGGAAAAAAAGGCAAGAGTTGAGCGAGACAAGGCTTGGTAGTTTAGCGAATGGGGGCATTTTTTAAGATTGGAAGCATGGCATGGGATGTTTGGATTCATGCTTGTTCACATGGATTTCTTGGTTGTGGCTATGGATATCAAGGCTTCCATGGTTGTATTACAATGGCGTTTTTTTTGAATAATACATGGTAATGGAGGCTTTTGGAGGATGAGTTTTTCCCTCAATGAGGGTTTCCCAAGGTATATCTTGTGTCACATTTTTGTGGGTATGTTGTCTAATTTCTTGCATTTTGATTTCAATTACATATTTATTTTAGATCTATTATGGGTTATGTGGAAATGGTTATATTTTTCATTGCATTTTTCCTTACAAAATCTTAGCACTAATGAGATGAAATAACTTCTAAAATAATAATTTAGTAACCTATTGTCTATTGATCCTCAAGGAAATCATGAAATTATTAGTTAGTATAGAACACTTAGTCATTCATTAGGAAAGGTTGGTTGGTCATTACTACAATTGATTTATCCTATACAGGTCAACAAATATAATGAAGGACATGTATATATTTCAGTTATTGTCAAGCTAGTATTTATTGTTGAGTAAGTCTATGGTTGATGAGTACTCTAGTATTAGTTGAGTTGTCAAGGAGCAGTGTATAAGACAAGTTCATTCTTATGCTGAGTTTGATAGTGACCAAGTGAAATGGTGTGTGCCAAGAAGAGTTGAAGCCAAGTGACAACATACAAATTCAAATATGGTTGAACATCAATAGAATTAGTGCTGAGTAAGCCAATTTTTACATGATTATTTTTAAAGGCACAAATATTGAGATTAATCATTTTTGGCATGCTAGATATGCTTTTTTATGATCAAGGAGTCAGTTATGGAGGTGATTATACATTGCAGATATGATCATTAATCCCTTTGCAAGTAGTTCAACCAATCAAAAAATTGCAAGGACTAATCAACAAAATGAATGAATCTAGATCATTGATAATGATCTATAACCTTCATCTAATGGATATTTAAGAAGGTTTATAACATAGTTTGTATGTCTATGGAGCATGTGTGATTAAGTTTTCAATTTTATGTGAAATGTGAAGGTAATCAAGAAGAGAAACCAAGCATTACAAAGAAGTAGTAAAGTGTAGAGTTCATGAAAAATTAGATCAAAAAATTAATCATTAGTTGTAAATAGGAGATTTTTTGTCATAATTATAGTGCAAACCAAAGGATCGGTATTGATATATTCTAGAAAGTTTTTAAATGAGTAAATATCTTAACAAAGTAATCACTTAGTTCTGAGGCAAAATTCGTTAATCAAGGTATACTGAATAAGAATTTTAATCTCTTAACACACTAGACCTTTGATAGCGTAGACCATTAGAAGTGCTCAAAATTGTAGCCCTAATAGGAAAACTTCATTGCTATAGTAGTGAAGACTTTGTGGGTGTCATCCCCACCATAGTGTTACCTTCACCTTAGAGGCTCTCTACATAACTAGATCTTTCTGTCATTTTTTATGAGTTTTTTATGTGTTCTAAATTTTTGTCATGCAAGTAGATATTAGATCTTATAATATATTGTAGAAAATGTTTGATTTAGATTATGGTGATGTTGAGATAAGAGTTAATGATGAAGTTATTAGATATGATTCATGTTTAAAGTGTTAAAGTTTTATTAGATACTAATTCACCTCGCCCCCCTCTCCTCTCAGTGTCTTACTTTCCCATTAGATTTCCAACAATTGGTATCAAAGCATAGTTCTCTTATAAAAAGTCTAACCACTTGAGAGACAAGATCTTGAAGATGGAAGCCTATAAATTGGGAAAGAAAATTGAGAATAAGAATATTAATTTGCAGATTGCCTTGGAGCAATCAAGGTTGCTAGAGAGGAATTGAGGAAGATCTTAAAATATAGGAAGGAGATAAAAATCAAACAAAATGAGTACAAAGAAGAAAGTGTTGAGGAAATATGAAATGAAGGATGATCAAGTGACACTGATGCAACAATAGAAGATTTACTAGAAATGAACAACAATTAGAGTGGAGAAATAAAAGAATTGAAAACAGAACATAAAATGATGTTAGTAAGGTTATGTGAAGTCATTGAAAAAGAAAAGGTTGAAGATGAAAAATCTAGGATTAAAGAAGACAAGAGACAAATTATTGCAAGGTTGGATGAAAAAATTAGTGAGGTACAAAATTTGGCATGTAAATGATTTGACATGGTCAATTAGCTATTGGGAGCTACTCAAGAGAACATATGAAAGGATCTTGAGATCATAAATCTGAAATCTAAGAATGATAGACTGATGAATGAGTTGAAAGCTAAGAAGGAATTCATTGAAAGGATGAACAAACCTAAAGAATTAATAAGGATGCTTGATGAGAAAATTAGAGCACATAGAAGACCTCATGATACTTATAGATTAGGTTATACTAAGAAAGGAGAGTCATCTAAGCAAGGAGAACAAATGAATGCAAAGCCAAAGAACAAGAAGACTTCTTGTTATCACTATGGAAAACTAGGCCACATAGAAAATATCTACAGGAGCAAGTTTGGTAAGTCAAGCCCTAAACCAAATTTAATAGTTATCGTTACAAATGCAATAAACAAGTGCATCAAGAACATGAGTGATCCAGGTGGGTTTTACCACTAAAAATCCAAAAGTTCCAAATGCTTTTAAAACTAGCATAGAATCAAAGTATGTATCGACAAAAAAAATCCAACACAGCTTGAATGGAGTCAATTGTAGTTCATTTTCTCAAGTTACACCCAGTCAAAGTTTGAAGAAAAAATGGTTGATAGGTCAAAGGTTGATCAAGTGTAGTTGAATTTTGTCAATTTGTTCAAAACTTTTCTTGGGTGAATTTAAACTCCTAGCCTACTCAACAAAAGTTGCATCCCCTTACCACTGCACAAGGAAACTAACATATTCATAAATGGGCACCATTATATTTACTTCCTTTTCCCATCACTTGTATTTCAAAACTAAAGGAAAGTGGCTACAATGGGAGTGGAACCTATTACCTCTCTCCCACTCAAAACTAAGAGCTGTCCTCCTAGCCAAAGAGCTGTAAAGGTACATGTTGTATTTGACTACAAAAAAAACTCCCTTAAATGTGAAAAGAGGCTACTAAGATTTCAAGGATTTGAACCCTACATCTCCCAAGAATATGAATAGGCCATCACCATTGCATCCAATCCTATCGGTGACAAAAATGGAGGCAATAATCTTTTTGAAAGTGATTAACATGGTTGATGTTTGAAAGAGGGAGGCTCGGGCCAAATTGACCCCTCTCTATATTATTTTGAATAAATGAGATAAAATATTATAACCTGTAAAGGAAAAAAAAAATGTAAAAATAGAACAAGTAATATTTAGGAGGATATGACACTATTAAGGAGATTTTATCCTTCTCAATTAGGGTAAGGTGTTATGTTAAGAAGATTTCATGTAAAAATAGGGGATTGACAATATTTTGTAAATAATATGGTTATGAACCATATTTGGTAAATTGCTTCTATAAAGGGGAGGGGGGGTGAAATGGGAGAGTGAGTTGGGGATTTTTGGAGTTGGATTTTTTGAGAGAAACTATTATGAGTGTTCTTTTGGCTATCAAATATTGTGATCTAGCTTAGGAGAGAGCTTGAGTCTCAGTGCAACTAGATGCTATCAAATTGGTACCAATTATTGTAATCTTGTTTGGGAAGTCAACATAGGATTAGTTACTCTATTTTGACGAACCAAAGACATAGTCCATTTGCACAAACTTCGTATCAATATCTATGTTATGTTTGCATTATTTTTTCTCCTCCTCTTTTAATTCTAGTTTTGCATTCTTAAAACTTAATTTACATTTATGTATTTTAAAATTAATTTTGCAATGTTTGTTTAACAAGTTCCTTTGTAAACAAACTAGAAATTTTACTAGAATTCAAAAGTAATTGTCATAGATCCTAATCAAATCAATGACTATAGAGAAAATGTTAGTAAGGCACCGACTACTTCTAGATTTGAAGGATAAAGTTATTCATGTCAAAAGTATGGTCATAAAGCACAAGATTGTAGATTTAATCCTAGCAAAAATTGAACACATAAGAATCCAAGCAATGTACCTAGCAAAGGTTACAATATCAATTAGGCTTATAATATATGGTACAATTTTCAATTATGTGGGAGTATGGTCATATTGCAAAAAATTGTATAAGGACATGTTGTGATGTGGAGCCTAATCATACTTGGAGGTTTATTCAACATAGTTTTCTCCCCATATTATTTCTACGAAGGTTTTTGGGGGCAGTGCCTCTAAAGCCAAAAATGACCTTATATTGTAAAAGGCATCAACTGCTATTTTCCTATTGAATGACATATTCTATCCCTAATTGCGTAAGTGAAAAAAGATTGTATAAAAAGGCTTAGGATTAGGGATTACATAATGTAATGGTGATATTGTAGCTTCTTGTGGAGGTATTGAGCTATAAGGGATTGTAGATTGTAATCACTGGATAATACTAATATTGGACTTGATGTTGGTGGATGTAGCCTAGGGATTGGGTGAACCACATTAAATTTGGTGTCTTGTGTTCTCTTATCTGTGATCTATTATTTTCTCATATTGGTTATATTTGCATGTAACTGTTATTTCTATCTAAGGTTAATCCTAATAAGTAGTATCAGAGCTAGAAGGTCATTTTTTTTAAAGCCAAATTGTCATCATTTTTTTCTTCTTTTTGTGATCTTATGTAGGAAGGTCTCACAGTTGAGTGGGAGTCTCATGGTTGAGTGGGAGTGATGGTAGATGAGGGTAAGCTGAGGGTTGACAATTTTAATGGGAAAAAATTTTAGTTATGGAAGATGCAAATGGAGGACTATCTCTATCAGAAGGATTTATGGAAGTTGTTGGAAGAAAAAACTAAAAATTAGAGAATTATGACAAATGAGGAATGGGATATTTAAGATAGATAGGCACTTGGAAGAATTCATTTATTCTTGGCACCATTAGTGATATTTAACATTATAAAAGTGAAGAAAATAGAAGAGTTGATGGAAACCCTAGCGAAATTCTATGAAAAACCCTTTGCTTCAAATAAGGTATTTCCCATGAAGTATTTATTTATTATGAAGATGATAAAAGGTGGATCTGTTGTAGATCATTTAAATGAATTTAATACTATTACTAGTCAATTATCTTCTATGGGTATTAATTTTGATGAAGAAATTAGGGCTCTCTTGATTTTGTGTTCTTTGCCTAAAAGCTGGAATGGCTTGATAGTGGTTGTGACTAATTTTGTTTCTGGATCTAATGACAAAATATGATGATGTGATCAGTGTTATTTTGAGTAAGGAAACTCATAGGAAATACTCAGGTGGATCTTCATCAATAAGTGCTTTAAACATACAAAGTAGAGGCAGAATAACTAAGAGAGGAAATAATTTTGGAAATCGTGGGAAATCAAGATGAAAGTCAAAGGGGAAGAGGTCTCAATCCATAGGATTGAGAGATTACTAGTACTATGGTAAAACAGAGCATAAGAAGAAAGATTGTTGGACTCAAAAGAACAATGAAGGAGATAAACTAGAAGGGAAAAAGGAGGAAAATGTGGTAAGTAACAAATCCAAAGCGGATGCTTTGCTTCTGTCTTTAGAAAGTGTCGATGAGTTTTAGATTCTAGTGCTTCATTTCATGCTACACACTAGTACTATGGTAAAATAGAGCATAAGAAGAAAGATTGTTGGACTCAAAAGAACAATGAAGGAGATAAACTAGAAGGGAAAAAGGAGGAAAATGTGGTAAGTAACAAATCCAAAGAGGATGCTTTGCTTCTATCTTTAGAAAGTGTCGATGAGTTTTAGATTCTAGAGGTTATTTTATTGATTATGTCCAAGAGAATTTTGGGCTTTTTTATTTGGGGGATAATAAACCACATTAGATTGTTGAAAAGGGAAAAGTCAAGATTAAATTGTAGAATGGGAATCATTGGCTACTACATGATTTAAGACATGTTCCAAGGCATAGGAATTTAATTTCAGTAGGAGAACTCAGTGATGAGGGTTGTGTAGTTACTTTTAATGATAAAAATTGGAAGGTTTCAAAAGGTTCCCTTGTAGTAGCAAAAGGTGTGAAAGAAGGCACCTTATATCTTTGTATAGGTCATATTGTTCCTTCTACTTTGATTTTTTCAAAGAAAAATGAATGTTTAGGAATAGATGTTGTAGTTGAGCAAAGAAAACAAATAGCGGTTGTAGATTCTGCTACAACATTGTGGCACAACAGAATTGGGCACATGAGTGAGAAAGGTATGAAAGTACTTTATTCAATAAATGTTTTACTAGGTTTGAAATCTGTCAATATAGATTTTTGTGAAATTTGTGTGTATGAAAAAGAAAAGAGAGTGAGTTTTCTGAAGATTGGGAAGGATAAGAAAAGTGAGAAATCAGACCTTGTGCATATAGATGTATGGGGACCAGGTTAGGTATCTTCCCTTGGAGGCTTTCATTATTATGTTACATTTATTGATGATGCAACTAGAAAAGTATGATTTTATTTCCTTAGACAAAAATTTGATGTATTTCAAACTTTTAAGAAATGGAAATTCTTGGTTGAAAATCAAACTGGAAATAAATGAAAATGTCTTAGATCTAATAATGGTAGTGAGTATTATAGTTATGAATTTGAAGATTATTGCTCCACTAATGGTATTTGTAGATAGAAAATTTTTCAAGGACTCCATAAAAAAATGGAGTGGCTAAACGTATGAATAGAACTATAATGGAGCATGCAAGAAGCATGAGGTTGCATGCAGGGTTGCCCTTAAATATGTGGTTGGAAGTTGTCAATACTATAATATATTTGATCAATAGAGGTCCCTCTACTCCTTTGGGTTGTGGTATTCTAAAGGAATCATGGACTGGTAAGAAGGTGAGTTATTCTCTTCTTAGAACTTTTAGTTGTGAAGCATTTTCTCATATAGCTTTTGAAAATAGAGCCAAGTTGGAAGCTAAGTCAAAGAAATGTGTGTTTTTTGTGTATGGAATTATTGAATTTGATTATAGGCTTTGGAATTTTGTAAATCATAAAATTTTAAGTAGTAAGGATGTTATATTCAATGAGAAAGTTTTGTACAAAGATCTATTACAACAACATGAGAAGAAAGATGATGATTATGTAGTGTTGGATGATACTCCAAAAGCTAATGTTATAGTAATTTCTTATGATTAGCAACAACCACAACAACAAATATCACACACCCTAGTGAATGTTAGATATTCAAAAAGGCTAAGTAGACCTCAAAAAGATTTTCACCTTCCTTGTATTCTATTTTACTTACTGATGCTAGTGAATCTGAATGTTATGATGAAGTTGTGCTGGTGGATACAAATATTTAGTGAGATTCTGCAATGAAAAAAGAAATGAACTCTTTGCTCAAAAATAAGACATGGGATTTATTTTAGTTGCCTATAGATAAAAGGGCTTCATAGAATAAATGGGTTTATAGGTTAAAAGAAGAGGATTGAGGTAAGAAAATATTTAAAGCAAGGTTAGTTGCAAAAGGATTTGCACAGAAAAAAGAGCATTGATTTTGATGAGATATTTTCTCCTAAATTTAAAATGACTTCTAGTCACACTATTTTAAGTATTGTGGCTACTATATATTTGCATTTGGAGTAGCTTTATGTTAAAACAACCTTCCTTCATGGTGATTTAGATGAAGAGATATATATGGAATAGCCACAGGGATTTGAGGTCAAAGGTAAGGAGAACTTAGTGTGCATATTGAAGAAAAGTTTATATGGTTTGAAGCAAGCACCTCGGTAATGGTATCTAAAATTTGACAAGTTTATGCATGAGTATGGATACAATAGGTGTCATTCAAATCATTATGTTTATTTTAAGAGGTTGGATGATGACAACTACATTATTTTGTGTTTATATGTTGATTATATGCTTGTAGTTGGGTCTAACATAGATCACATTAAGGGGTTAAAGAAAAAATTAGCACATTCATTTGCTATGAAAGATTTGGGGGTAGCAAAAAAAATCCTTGGTATGAAGATTCATAGAGATAGGAAGAATAGGAAATTAACATTATCTCAAGCTAATTATATTGCGAAGGTGTTGCAACATTTCTCTATGGAGAATGCTAAAGTTGTCAACACACCTTTACTTGGTCATTAGAAGTTGACTAAGGAGATTTTCCCAAGACACAAAAAGAGCAGGTTAAGATGTTTGTAATACCTTATGCTTTAGCTATAGGAAGTTGATGTATGCTATGGTATGTACTAGGCTAGATATTGCACATGCAGTGAAAGTTATTAGTAGCCATATGAGTCATCCAAGAATTGAGCATTGGAATGCGATTAAATGGATTCTCAGATATTTAAGAGGAACATCTAGTAAGTGTTTACATTTTGGGGGCTCTGCTATTGATTTATAGGGATATTTTGACTCAGATTTGGCAACAGATATTGATACCAAGTGGAGTACTATAGGTTATGTATTTACTATTGGTGGGGCAACTGTGATTTGGATTTATCGGTTACATAAGGTTAATGCTTTATCCACTATAGCAGTAGAGTATGTTTCTACTATAGAGAGAGCCAAGGAGATGATATGGCTTTAGTTCTTCTTAGAAGAATTGGGACACCCTCAGAAGGATAATTATTTGTTTATAGATAGTTAGAGTGTCATTATTTGTGTTATAGATACGATAATGAATTTATCTCTACATTCAAAGACAAAACACATATAGTCGTGGTACCATTTCATTCGATTAGTTTTGGATGATGGATGGTTAAAGCTAGAGAAGATACATATAGATGATAATCTAGTAGATATGCTTACCAAGGTAGTAATAAGGGAGAAGTTGAACTCCTCTTTAGTTTCAGTTGGTCTTCTATATAGAATAGAATAAAAGAACAACAAAGTCTAGGGTGGTTTGATATTCCAATGGGAGCTATA
Source organism: Cupressus sempervirens (assembly GCA_028749045.1). Lineage (NCBI taxonomy): Eukaryota > Viridiplantae > Streptophyta > Pinopsida > Cupressales > Cupressaceae > Cupressus > Cupressus sempervirens. The sequence goes on along the minus strand of CM053788.1, from coordinate 489,142,071 downwards.
TGTTTAGTAGTGCTATGATCAATCTCCAATTGAGAGGTTATTGTTGTGGAGCATGATTAGTCTCCAAGTGGGAGATTGTTGTGATGTGGAGCCTAATCAAACTTGGAGGTTTATTAGGCACAATTTTCTCCCCATATATTTCTATATTGCATTTTGGTGGCAGTGTCCCCAAAGACAAAAATGACCTTATATTACAAAACATGTCAGTTTCTATTTTCCGATTGGACAACTTATTCTAGCTGTAATTGTGTAAGTGATCACTAGTACATTTGGATTCATTTTCTGACCTTTATTGGTCAAATTTTTGACTAAATTTGACCAACCCATTTGTTAATATTTTTCTAGTCAAAATTTTGACCAACTCATTGGTTGGTCAAAATTTTGACCAATCTATTGGTTGAAAACCCACCAAATCCATTGTCTAAGTTCATATAGGAATTGGTTAAAATTTTGACCAATGAAGGTCGAAATATCGACCAATAAAGGTAGAAAAAAATTTATGCATTGGTGGAAATTTTGACCAACAAAGGTAGAAAAAAATTTAGGCATTGGTGGAAATTTTGACCAATGAAGGTGGAAATTTCGACCAACAAAGGTAGAAAAAATTTTAGGCATTGGTAGAAATTTTAAACAACAAAGGTAGAAAAAGTTTTAGGCATTGGTGGAAATTTCGACCAATGAAGGTGGAGATTTTGACCAACAAAGGTAGAAAAAAATTAGGCGTTGGTGGAAATTTCGACCAATGACGATGGAAATTTTGACCAACAAAGGTAGAAAAAAATTTAAGCGTTGGTAGAAATTTCCACCAACAAAGGTAGAAAAAAAATTAGGCATTGGTGGAAATTTCCACCAACAAAGGTAGAAAAAACCCAGGCATTGGTGGAAATTTTGACCAATGAAGGTGGAAATTTTTTTCAGGCATTCTATAAAACTATTCACATGTCTTGCCTATGATATGACATTTTACATGCATCCTACACTCTTTCATCCGACTGATGATGGATTACACAAAGTGATCTGAAACTATGATTCTAAAAAACACACACAATCAAATCCAAAATGAACTTGCACTACAAATGGATTGTGGAAATCTAATATTGTTAATTTTGCATGCATGTCTACTAGGACAAATATATGTTTAAGTTGTGATTGTCTTGGTAGACATGCATGCAATTTTACCAATATCATATTTTCACAATCCATTTTTAGTGAAGGTTCATTTTGGATTTGATTGTGTGTTTTTTAGCATAATGGTTTCAGATCACTCTGCATAATCCATCATTAGCTAGATGAGAGAGAGTGCAGGATGCATGCAAAATGTCATATCATACACAAGGCATGTGAACTATTTTATAGAATGCTTGCAAAACACTGACAGTAACTAATATAAAGAATATATAATTAGTTATATGATTGAGAAAAATCATGTAGCAGTGAGTTGGTCAAAATTTCAAGCAAAAAAATTTTGACCAATGGGTTGATCAAATTTGGTCCAAAATTTGACCAATAAAGGTTGAAAAATGAACCAAAATGTACTAGTGCAAGTATACTCACCAAGTTGACTCTTTGAATTTGATCATCAATTCACCCCACCAAAGTGCCTCATCAAGGTCAGTCTTTAGGTTTGCTCATCGAGTTTGCTCACCAAGTTAGCTCACCATGTTGTGTCTCTAAATGGCCTCACTAAGTCAGCTCGCCAACTTGCCCCACCAAGTTGCCACTTTAAGCCCACTCACCATGTTAGATTGCTAGGCCGACTCCCCAAGTCATCTCGCCAAGCTGACAATTGAAGTACACTTACCAAGTCAACTATTCAAGTGCACTTGCCAAGTTGACTTAGAGTTCATTCATCAAGCCACCCCACCAAAGGACCTCATCAAGGTCAATCCTTAAATCTGCTCACCAAGTCAACTTGCCAAGTCACCTCACCAAGTCAACTCTCCCACATCTCCCACCAAGTCCCCAAGTCTTCTTGCGAAGCCAACAATTCAACTGCACTCACCAAGTCAACTCTTCAAGTTTTCTCACCAAGCCCATCCCCTAGGTCAACTCTCTAGGTCAGCTTGCCAAGTCACTCCCACCCAGTCACCTCAATGAGTTGACTCTTTCAGTTAGTGCACCAAGTCTATTGTTCAAGTACACACACTAGGTTGGATCGCCAAGCCAGCCCAACAAGTCATGTCACCAAGTCAACTATTCAAGTATGCTCACAAAGTTGACTCTTTAAGTTCACTCATCAAGTCACCCCACCAAAGCACCTCGTCAAGGTCAGTCTTTAAGTCCGCTTACCAAGTCAGCTTGCTAAGCCGCTACACCAAGTTGACTCACCATCTCGCCTCACCAAGTGGACTCACTAAGTCAACTTGCCAACTTGCCCCACCAAGTCAACTATTCAAGTATGCTTGCCAAGTTGACTCTTTGAGTTTGGTCATCAAGTCATCCCACCAAAGTGCCTCATCAAGGTTAGTCTTTAGGTCCACTCATCGAGCTTGCTCACCAAGTCAGCTTGCCATGTCTCATCTCTAAGTGGCCTTGCTAAGTCGGCTCACCAACTTGCCCCACCAAGTTGCCACTTTAAGCCCACTCACCATGTTAGATCGCCAGGCTGACTCCTTAAGTCAACTTGCCAAGCTGACAATTGAAGTATGCTCACCAAGTCAACTATTCAAGTGTGCTCACCAAGTTGACTTAGAGTTCATTCATCAAGTCACCCCACCAAAGTGCCTCATCAAGGTCAGTCCTTAAATACAACAATTATCCAAAAAAATGCCGCACTCTTAGAGTGGTGTAGGATATTTGTGGAGTTTTTTGCTTGTATAAGATTTCCAAGCTTCACCATTCATGGATTTTGTTATCTTTTCATTGCTAAAACTCAATTGTTTCTAAGATTTTAATGCCTTTCAGAAGAGTAACATGAAGAAGAGGTTTCAAGACTTACATTTATAACGCTTAAATGGGTATTCTGATTTGGTTTTCAAAAACCTACCCTTTGATTTTAAACAAGATTTAAACAAGAGTGGGGGCAAGGTTGTGAATTGAGTTAGTGTCAAAAGATGTTCTGAGAACTTTATGCAAATGTTGAGAAAAAAATTCCATTGCCTTGATGTAGCTTGTAATTGTATGTTCATGTGTTTGTCAATAGTCCACAATGTAATATTCTTCTCCTGTAGTTACTCTTTGATATGTGAATATGATTAGTATCAAATTTTGGAATGTATGAGAAAACCCATTTAGCAAATTGTTGTTTATCTGCTTTGAGATCTTACACTATCAAATGCGTTTGTGGTGTTTCTCTGCAATGATTTTGCTATGGATAAACTTAGCAAACTTCTCTTTCTTGACACCTGCCATTGAAGATAAAGATGCTTTTCCTTATCAAAATCAGCTTTTTCCTTTCTTTTCTAGCAATCTCTAGCAGCTTTTAGTTAAAATATGGTGGGTATGAAAGCATGGTAGCAAAATGGGTGCATCAGTTGTTATGGATAATCAGATAATCGTTGTTCTTTATATTTATACTTGGAGAAGATTGATAGGATTGAATGGCAATGAACATATAGACCCTGCTCAGTTGAGTATTATAAACATTAACCACCACCATGAGAATTTAGATACGCCATCTTGATTTTTGAAGCCTTCTTTGTTAATTTCATTCATTGATATTCTAAATGAGAAAATTTTCAATAAAGCAATAGAGTCTAACAATCTTGCTTGTTAGGCATGTAAGTAGGTAGTTAAATCGGCAATAGAAGAGGAAAATCAATCTGGATAGTACATAAATGCTCAGTAAAGCTATTAAATTATCAAATAAAACCATAAATCTATGTTCTTTCAATTGTTGAGAGTGATACAATTTGTATAACTTGTAGATAAGATGCAAGAGAAAGTTATTCATATTTCAAATTCTGCACATTTGTTTTTATCTTTCTTTTATCCCATAGATCCTACACGCTCTTTAGATTCTGATGTTGATTGAATTATTTTCAAATATCCATTGATGGATTCATTGATGATGGGCTTACAAACAAGATTTTTTTCCATGTTCACAAGAAACAAATGATGAATCCTTAATACCTAGTGAGGATGACGAAGGAGCCTCATTTGAAAACATTGATTGTGAGTCTCAAGCAAAGAAAGCAAAGGAAAATGTTGAGGAAACTAAGACAAGTGAATTAGAAAATGGGAAAAAGAGCAACTCAGGCAGCATTCCTGATAAAGTGATGCCCAGAAAACTTGACAAGCTTCTCCCATGTCCAACGTGTGATAGTTTGGAGACCAAGTTTTGTAATTACAACAACTAAAATGTCAATCAACCAAGGCATTTTTGTAAGAATTGCCAAAGGTATTGGATTGTTGGAGGAACTCTAAGAAATATTCCTATAGGGGCAAGTAGGAGGAAGAACAGGCACATCACAAATAACACTACTACTACATCAACCTTGATCAACTCTCATGGTTCTTTGTTAGTAGGTAAACATTAAAACATTAATTATTTTAAGCAAACCTTATTAAAAAATTATGATATGGGTCAGTATGTTCCCAATACACAAGTCCAAATATGTACTGACTCTATGTGTTTACCAGATTTTCTGTTCAAGTCTAATACACTTCACATTAAATGTAAGTAAAGTGTGAGATGTCAAAAATGAAATCACTTTCTATTAAAGATGAAAACCTCAAAAGTGTGTGTATATATATCATTTTGCACTTGCTGGAATCTCAAACCATCTTCCAATCTACCTTAACCTTTTAATTGGAATGAAATCACCTTCCCCATTGTCCATTGTGACTGATCCATTGAATTGACTAAAATTTGTAAGGCTTAATTTAGTCAGTACCATTCTTTCAGCTCAATCCAGTCAATTTTGCATCCTCTAGTACAACAGGGAACTCTATAGAAGGATATACTTTCATACTATTTTATATATTCAATGTATGAACTAACCATTTAAAAGTTGATCTTATTAGACAAATTAAATATTCATACATTTCTATAAGCTCAATATGTCACCCAATATATAGATAAACTAGAGAGCATTAAAATAGAGATGAGATTGTGAACATAAGCTCAGAATAAGTTCACATCAATGATCATTCTTCTAAATGGATCAATATTCAATTTGGTATTAAACTTTGATGAATGAAAACAAGACATTCAATATCATTGAAGAAAACTTATTCCCTTGTGAAGTTAATCAGTTATCAGGAAATCAACTACCTTTTATTTATTAAAAGCTAGTGAAAATGAATCACAACAAACCTAGTGTATATAATGAAAGTAAATATATCTCTAAGTAATAAATTGTTCTATTGAAGATTTGATCAATTATAATTCCAAAATTCCAAAAATAAGATGTACATCCCAGCATTGGTGACTTCATACATCACATTATAGGCCAAAAACCTTAGATGGTAACGACAACTGCCTTGATAGACCACATAAGATATAAACATAATAACTAGTGAAAAGTACTAGTGAACAGACAAAATGGAGATGATACCTTCTATTTGGAAAAGAAGTAAATATCCCCAAGGAAATACCAAATTCAAACTCATGCTCAGATTGCATGTGTCAACATTCCCCATCGACCTTAGTCGCAAGGCTAACTAACTTATCAAGAGTGTGTATCCCACAAATGAAATTGGTATAAATGTTACAACCTCTCACTGTAGCAAAATAAGAGATCAAATTAATTTTTTGCTGACAAATTTCTACTTTTACTCAGTTTTGACGATTGAAGGATATCCAAAACACCTACTTTTCTCCCCAATCCACAAAGTTCACCTTCCCTTATCAATAAAATACATCCCCCTACTTTTACTTATTTGATATTAATCACATCATATTATCCATAGTCTAGCCTTTCCAGGGATGCAATCTTGGAACAACTCATTGTTTTGCAATCTTCCTGCCTTCATGTTTTGTATGGACTAATTTAACACTCACATCGGATAGATACAACTTGATTTAAATGAAACAAACCACAAGGAGCAAGAACTTGAGAATGTGAATGAAGTCTTAAGGGATGACAGAGCCAAAGCAAAGAAATTCAAGCACGAATTCAAATTGAGCACTAAAAAGCTTTATGAGCAGCTAAAAAGGAAAAAACCAATTGGAGATAAGCAAGGATTGTGTTATGAACAAGGAGAATGTTCTAAGACAACAAATTTTAGAGCATATCAGATTGAGAAACCTAATGAGATGCCTACAAATTAGACCAATGGATAGAAATTCAATGGCAAATGTTTTACATGCAACAAGCTTGATCATAGGGCAAAGGAATGCCAAAGGAATTCAAATGCTATACCCTTTTCTAGATATTGTTCCCAAGCTAACAATATGGACATAGATCTAGAGAATACAGATAAGATCTAGACCAGAGGTGAGATGTAATAGGAATGGAGGAAACCATACATGCTACAAATATAACAACTTTGGACACATTGCAAGAAATTGTAGGTTGAGGACTAATCCAAACAATCAAAGGTATGTAAATTAGAATGTTGTTTATTACAAATGCAATATTTATGGACATATTGCTAAGAATTGCAAAGATAGAGGTAATGAAACAAGAATAAATGGTTTAGTTAAGAAGAGCAATGCAAATAGTGATGATAGAGGAAAGAAAATTGATGTAAGTGAAGTTAAGGATGAAACGAAGATGACATGGGTTAAGAGAGAGTAGATAGACTCTATAGGATAGATCACACTAGTCCTTGATGTGAATTCTTCATCAACAACCTGATTAGATCAAAGACCTAAATGGGGAGAATGTAGTATAAAATCTAAAGACCCTTGGAGATGGCATCAATTTTTGATGTGGCATTAAGTATAGTTGGAGATCGATCCTAGAATGCTACATCTTGGATTGTAGGAAGAGATATTGCCATATCAATGATCGCAAAGGATTTTTCAATGAACTAGTTTTTATCATTCTTTTGGAGGTTACAACATGAACAACATTTAACAACCGAATTGATCATATCAAAGGGTAAAAAGAGGATAAGAAGTCATATTGCTTTACAATACAACTTGAGAGCTTTTAAGAGAGAGACTAAGAGATAATTTCATGTTTGGTTTGAGCAATTTATCAAATTTACAAGAAAACCCTAGTAGAGTTGAAAAGGTAGTCAATATAGAAAATCACATCTATCTTCAATATAACTCTAGATACACCATAGATTACTAGTTATTTGGAGAAACCTAGGTGTGAATTCAAATTGCACCAATTCAAAATTGATAGAAGATGACCCTGAAGATGCATTTTTGCATGTTCAACATTGTGGACGCATGTTGAGGACATTCATGCCTACATCCATTACAAATTGGAGAAATTGGTAGTTTGGATATTCACAAGAAATTTAAAGACTCTATGGAGTTCAAAGAACCAGAAGTAGAATTCATAATCATTTTATTTGGATTGGTGATCATCCAATCAAGATCACAAAGGAGATAATTCAAGAAGTCACCGGATTCAGTGCCACCAGTGAGCCCCTAATCTAAAACCTACCAAAAAAAAATTACAGAATAGCTTACTAAGCCAAGATGGGCTGGAGGGTAATGAAAATCAATGATATCACTCAACTAGATGCCAAACTTTCCTCTGTGATTCTCGGTTACAAGGTATATTGCAGTAGGAGCCTTAATTTTATTTCAGCAACTATTATTCACATAGCTTAGCAAATGTTGAAAGAAGACATATGTTTGATATTTGTGAGATTTTGAGAACTAAGTTGTTGGAAAGCTTAATAAGATCAAGAAGAAAAGATCAAATACATTCAAGTATGGTTCTTTTATTGTGCACATATTTATATACTTGATGAACTTCAATCCTGGTGTTACTTGGAAAAAGGATGTATCAGTAGCATATGAGATATCACAATTTTATCGGTCTCAAGATAAGATCAGATTGATATTCTACTTTTAGGATAGTTTTAGATGCTCTAGAAGAGAATACAGAAGAGAAAGAATTCCTAGAGAGATTGTTGAGAGATATGCAAATTCTATTTTCTTCAAGGTGGAAACTAACTAGTGTTGTACTGAAGCAGTTAAACAGAGAGAAATGGGGATACAATCGATGGGATATGAGGTCATCTTTGGTATTACAAATAAATATGTTGAGGAAATGTTAAAGAGCCCTATTTATCCAAAGGCATAAAGGTTTGGAACATGCGAAGAGAAGTATGTAAAGGTTATATCAGAGCTAACAAAGAAAGCAAGGAATAAGAAGATTAGAAAACTAGTTGACAATGTTGCAGAAAATGAGAAATCAGAAAAGAAGAAATGGCAAACATTTAGAAGGAAAGAGAGAAGGAAAAAGCAACACATGTTGATGTAAAACGCAATCTGTAAAATGTTGTTCCTCAAACCCTATTGACCCTGCACCAAACTCCTGCCCACTGTAGTCACTGCACACGCCAAAACAAAATTAACACTGCCATGACCTTTTTTATTATCACATCTTATGTTCTGAAGGTCAAAATTTCAACAACCAATTTAACCATGGTCAAAATTTCAACCATATCGGGCCCATTTTTTCAAAAAAATGAATTTAACAACCCAAATAGGCCTTTGGTCAAAAATTTTGGTCGAAAATGGGGGCCTAATGTACTTGTGATTTGCAAGAATAATGTAGATGCACATATGTTAAATTCACATTGGAATGGTTAGGATTTTATTTGTGATCCTGATAGTAATTTTTAACAATGAAATTCAAGAGATTGGACTACTCATTCTCTATTTAGTATGCACTATTCTCAAGAAGTGGTCAAGTTATTTATCAAGGAAGCTTACGAAAAGTCCATTTCTTGTTAAATGTTCAAAGAATTATTATTGAGTGACCTTAATAGTTAATTGCTTTCATGTTTGCTAACTATAGAAAGGGTGATTATCAATACTAGCACATGTTATCAGAGGGTCCAGAAGAACAATATGATAATAATATGTTTGAAATGAGCTAGATACATATTTGAAACATTGATAAAAGTAGCTGACAACTATTTGGTATTATGCTAGTGTTTAGGAAATGTATAAAAAATTATATTTACAAACTATGTTGTAAGATGGTATGTTCACTTGATTATGCAGTTGTAATTAATATGGATGACTGAAGGAAATCATAAATCAGAAAGTATAAAAAGAGCTCCTTGTCCTCCAACCATGCATACCTTATCCAACAAGCCCACACTGAAGCCTCACTTGTTTTATGTTGAATAATGATCTTTGATGGCTCGTGAATGCTTAACTAGGTCAGTAAGAGTCATGTGCCCTGAAAATGCAAAATTTCTCCTTTAAGACAAAGGACCCACTTTTCAATATCGCCTGGTAAACCCTGTACTAATCAATTTCTATTCAACTACTATTCTAGACTGCTACTTCCAATTTGGGAAAACAATTTTGTTTGTTTGCATCTGATTCAAGAACTTATTGACCGGCTCAACTTTATGAATTATGTTTATACTCTTTGAACTATCTTGAAGCAACTTATCCAGCTTTATATACAATATTCGAAGAGTTTATGTTAGATCTTCTTTAGGCTAAATAGACTGCTTCCAAACAAGGAGTTTGCCCATTAAATGGATGATGGAAACACAACAACTATACTATTTTACCTTTTAAAAAAAGGGGAAGCAGATGCAATACTCATGTATGTGGATAGGCAAGGGCCTCTATATGAGAAAAGAATGCCCAATGGCCTAATTCATTCTCATTGGGAAGAAAATGCACTACAACTTGAGGACCAGTTATCCTAATCTCATGTGTGTCATGTTGATGAAAATGTGAAATAAGTATCTGACACAAGTTATGGTCAACCACCCAAATGCTATTCACTCTCACCAGTCGGTCATAGCTAGTATTGAAAGAATGGTTCCACATTGGGCCAAGTCAACATAGGGCACCTACAAGAAAATTTGTTCATGGGAAAACCCTATGAGAAATGCCAATTTGATATCTGCACTCACCAAAGTTCAGAAAATGCAGGCGAAAAAGACACACAATTTCATCATGCCTTCCCAACCATATCTTTTGCCCATCAAACTCCAACTTCCAGTAGTCAAATCCCCTAAAACTTATACATCCCCTCATCAATAGCATGATTCAACAAGTGGAGACCTCATTAACACCACTACTAATATCATGGCATGCTCATACCAGAAAAAATAGGCAAACCCAATGCAAAATGCCAATCCGACTACACTCACCCAAGTTCAAAAAATGCGGGAAAAACTATTTGGCATGCACTCACCAAAGTTCAAAAAACATGGGCAAATATTTGTCATTTCTAATCTTTGCATCAACTTTGTGGTTAATTTGATGTTGGTCAAAATTTTGACCAAAGGGGGGGAATTGCGACTAACACGGGAATGAAAACAAAAAATAAAGAGGCTTGATAGTGTTGGTCAAAAATTTTGGTAGAAAAATGAATGCAAATGTACTATTGGATAAAAATCTTGTATAAAAATGCTTAGGGTTAGGGATTTTATAATGTAATGGTGATATTGTAGTTTCTTGCGGTGGTATTAAGCTATAAGGGATTGTGGATTGTAATCACTAGATAATAATAATATTGGACTTGTTTTTCATGGATGTAGCCAATGAATTGGGTGAGCCATGTTAAATCTTATTGTCTTGTGTTCTCTTATGTGTAATCTATTATTTTCTGATATTGGTTATATTTGCATGTAATCTTTATTTATGTCTGAGGTCAATCCTAACAAGACACATTTGAGAGGAAAAACCAAAACCTAGATGAATGGTGGCATAGTGTGTTGTCACTATCATAAGGTCACTCACTTAAGTGGAAATTGCATGAACCAAGTACCAATATTCAACCATGAACAAGAAAAGGGAAAATAAATAGTTGGAGTTGAACAAGTAAGAAGCTAGATGAACAAAACTTGGTCAAAGAAGGAAGAAGAAAGCAACAGTGAAAATAACATTGAGATCACCTAATCCAATGGATCAAGTGACCACCTACTTCAAACTAAGTAAAGATGTAACTATGGAACTATGTTTCAATTTGTAAAATCTTACATTAGTTCCGAGTTTGAATGCATTGAAATCTATGTTAGCATATTAAAAGATGTATGAGGATAAATTTGATGTTTGAAAAAAGTTATGAATATTGATATCAAATTGAATAGTTAGTACCAATTAAGTGTTAGTACTAAAATTTCTATAAGTGTAAAGAGGTTGAGATGGAATGTTAATTGTGACCTAGCTATGAGATTGATCGAGTTGATAGATTTTAAAAGTAAGATAACTGAGTTTACTTGTATTGGTTGAGACAAATATATGTCACTAACTACAAGTAAAAATGATGTAGTGCAAGGTAGGAGAATTTACAAAGGAGATATCAAATTGATAAGGTTGTGAATATTGATATCAAATTGAATAGTTAGTATCAATTAAGTGTTAGTACTAAAAGTTCTATAAGTGTAAAGAGGTTGAGATGGAATGTTAATTGTGACCTAGGTATGAGATTGATCGAGTTGATAGATTTTGAAAGTAAGATAACTGAGTTTACTTGTATTGGTTGAGACAAATATATGTCACTAACTACAAGTAAAAATGATGTAGTGCAAGGTAGGAGAATTTCCAAAGGAGATGTCCTAACCCCTATCAAATGACCAAAAATTTGAATATACATGATAACACATATATTTAGATCCACACAATGTCAATTCTCATTATAAGATTTGCATCCAACATGCTCAGCTACAAGGCCTTTGGAGTTACAACAAAATACATCAATAATTACAATAAAATTTCAGCAAGATCTCACAAGATCCAAACCACTAGCTAGCCCAAATCCACAACCTAGTAGAGAACTCCAAGAAGAGTCTAAACTCATTCTTGCAAGCCACCAAGCAACCTTCTTGTTTCCCAAGCCACACTTAGCTACTAGCTCTTCTCAAAGTTTTCTCCTCTTAGCTACTCATCTTATCCATGATGAATGACAATGAATATAGACTCTACAAGACCCTATACTTATACTAAACCAAGACAAATGTCATTCTAGCCAATTATATTAACTAAATGCACCTATATTTAATACACCCTTCAATCCACAAGTCGTCTTGGTAACAAACATTAAATGCATGACATAAATTTAATACTTAGGATAGGCCCCAAGTTTACAATGCATTACCAAATCATAAGACCACATAAGAATTTGTGCACTTAGAGATAGGTCCATGTGCCAACTAACTATCCATATCCAAGAGCACACACACTAAATCCCTTGGATCAAAGCTCACAAATACAATCTCCAAAGTATGCTACTAAATAGGAACACATTACTAGCAAACACCAAAATGGATCTAACTCCAAGATGATGACTCCAAACATCATGCACACTTAAGGAAAGTTTCCCCAATATGCCTCTAATAGATACCCCACTATGCAAATCATAACTCCACAAACTCAAGCACAAAGCCCCTCCATATAGGATTGTTGACTTCCCTAGGATGCTCCCACATTAGACACCCCAAGTGAGAAGAAAAGATGTTCTTAATAGCTAGAAGAAAATCTTTCAGGGTTCATCATATAATCCCCAAATAGCTTCTTAACATACATGTTGTCCACCACATAAAATTGTATGCTCATGCCTTTTTTCTTCTTTTTCAACTTCTTTTCTGCAATGGTCATCTTCACATCTATCTTTGGTGCACAACAAGTTTAATTTCCACACTAATCTCTAACCCTTTCAAAATCCTTTAACTCAACTCAGCTACCAATACTTAGGGTCCTTCTACCAATTTCTTCATTCTATAAAGGAACTGGAGAATACTTCCTACCATCCTTCTTAACAGTAAACACATTCTTGATAGAATCATGCACAACCCTACAATCACATTGCCAAGGTCTACCAAGTAATATGTGACAACTACTCATGTCTACAATATCACACAACACTTGATCCTTATACTTCCCAATCTAGAAATCAATAATACATTGCTCCCTCACTTCCAAAACATTTTAATCTTATAACCAACCAATCCTATAAGGACAAGGATGTCCTATCCTCTTCAAACCAAGTTTATGAGCCATCTCTTCATTAACTAGGTTATCAATACGACCACCATCCACAATCACATTATAGATCTTACCATTATAATTACAACAATTTCTAAAAAAATTACTCCTTTGACAAGGTTCCAATTTCCTCTTACCAAGCAACACTCTTCAATTAGCAAGTTATCCCCATCCTACTCAGGTTCATTCACCAAGTCTTTGACCTATTGCACCACAACACTTCTTCTACCACCAACCTCAGAACATTCAAAATATGTGTGCCCTTCTTCACCATACTTATAGAAAGTACCTTTAAATGCACCTTTTTCTATCCTCTTCCTCTATTCAACAAGTTTTAGTTCATCTTGAAAAAATTGTTTGTTCTTCACCAAGTTATCCTGCTTCTCCTTCCCTCAAGGATTACCTTGATGTATCCTCTTTAGCTTCTCTTCTTCTCTCAAAGAATATTGATAAGCATCCTCAACTAAAGAAATATTTAGCACACCAATCTCATACTAAATATTGAATCTTAAACCATTAATACATCTAGCCACATTGTACTTAGATAGTTCTCTATGTCCAGACTAAATAGTCAACTTGTAAAACTCTTCTATATAATCTTTCACAATCATATCTTTCTACTTCAAATTCTACAAACTCTTAAATAACTCAAGTTCATAATTATAAGGAATTAAATTAGCCTTCAGTTTAGTCACCATCAATCTCCATCTAGTGATCTTCATTTCCTCTTCATCTTCTCTATCTCTTTCCAATTCTTTCCACCAAAGAGCAGCATGTCCCTTCAACTTAGTCTATGCCAACCTCACTTTGAGTGGATCTCTAATATCCTTTAACTTAGAGTAGTCTTCTAATTTTCCAATCTAACTAATCAAGTCTTTAGGATTCAAAGTATTTGAGAAACTAGAAACCTCCATCTTATGCTTAAGCTTCAACTGAGATCCAAATTTATCAAAGTGACCAGCCCTATGTCCCATAGGTCTCTCAAATTGATCAATTCTACCTTCACCACTCAATCCAATAACCTCAAAGTCTTCAATAGCTTCCTCATAACCATCTTTGGTACCTATATGTTGAGGTACACCACTTATAGCACTTATGATCTCAATGATCATATCACTCTTCATCAGCACCATCTCTGACCCAAATTCTTCTTTAATTTTTTCTAATATCCTCGCTTCCACAACATCACAAAAATCTTCAACTAGCCTAGGGTCCAATTGTCTTAGAGATATCTTCTAAGATCTTCGCAAACCTTTTGCAAAAAATCAACCAGATCCAACCTTTGCTATGATACCACTTGACATAATGCAAGACTAGAGAATCTCCAAAGGAGATGTCCTAACCCCCAACAAATAACTACACAATGGAATATACACAATAACACAAAGATATAGATCCACACAATGCCAATTCTTATAAGACAATTTTCATCCAACATGACCAGCTATAAGGCCTTCTGGGTTACGACCAAATACATCAACAATTACAATAAAATTTTAGCAAGATCTCACAAGATCCAAACCACTAGCTATCCCATATTGACAACTTGGTAGAGAACTCCAAGAAGAATCTAAACTCATGCTCACAAGCCACCAAGAAACTTTCTTATTTCCCAAGCTACACTTAGCTATTAGCTCTTCTAAAACTTCACTCCTCTTGGCTTCTCATCTTCTCCATGATGAATGATAATGACTCTAGACTCGACAAGACCCTCTACTTATACTAAACAAAGCCTAAGTTGGCCTAACCAATTACATTAATTTAATGCACCTATATTAAATACACCCTTCAAGCCACAAGTCAGCTTGGCAACAAACATTAAATGAATGACATAAATTAAATACATTGTACAGGCCTTAAGTTTATAATGCATATCCAACTCATAAGACCACATAATAATTTGCACACTTAGCCATAGGTCTACATGCCAAATAACTATCCAAATCCAAGAGCACACACACTAACTTCCTCTAATCAAAGCTCAAAAATACAATCACCAAAGTCTCCTAGTAAATAGGAACACATTACTAGCAACCACTAAAATAGCTCTTACTCCAAGACAATGACTCCAAACATCATGTACACTTAAGGAAAGGTTCCCCAATATGCCTCAAATAGATCCCAACCATGCGAATCATAACTCCACAAACTCAAGCACGAAGCCCCTACATACAGGATTGTTGACTTCCCTAGTATGTTCCTATATAAGAAGAATATTAATTAGGCCCTAAAATTGGAATTCTAAAGTGTATAATGGATTTTTTTGAAATCATTTTGAGCATAAAAAATTTAAATTTTTAGAGAGAATAGTGAATTGGAGCATATGGAGAACATTTACCAGAGATTGCAAGAAGATTCAGAGTGTGTCATTGGCAGTCATTATGAATTATGAAGAAGTTTTAGTTGATGAGTTACATAGAAGTTCATAATCAAAACCCCAATTCAAAGAAATGGAAATAATTTCATCATCAAGTGTGAGAAAAAAAGGATTAAAGGTTAGGAATTCTTAGTTAAGGATGATGCATGTCCCCTGCCTAAGTATAAGGTAGCTCCTAAAATTGCAATGAAGGGTGATTCCTCGAGTGCCCTATCAAAAATTCCACCAAGGGTAATTATAATTCATGACATAAGGTCATTCAATATGTGCAAGGGTTGAGAAGTGGGAGATTATGAAGTATAATTGGCATATGAAAAGTTGTGTGAAGGAGTGCTAAAGGATCAACACAAGCATATCATCGAGAAAGGGTTAATTCATGCCTTATATTTTCCAAAAAATTCAAGGTTGAAGGGATTAAGATAGTGCTAAGTAAGATCCATGACATGCAATTATGGATGGATAATGGACCAATAAAAATCACCAAAGAAATCATCCATAGTGTGACTATTTACCCTACGACTAATAGGAAGAAGAAAATGAGATGACAAAGCCAAGATGTGACTAAGATGAATACTTTGGTAGTTTGGAATAAGAGGGGATTGATAATTTCCATAATCACTGATCCTAAAATTGAGTTTTAAGTCAAAGTTATTGCACACAAATTCTATCAAACAAGCATACCTAATAATTTCCCATGCATTATAGTTGATCAAGGTGTGAAATATTGTGAAGAAAGATCATACCTATGATCTTGTGGAGATTCAATTAATTTAGTTAGTATAAAATTTATCAACCATAAGGAAGGCCAAAAATACAATGTTTAGGTTTGGATCATTAATTTATTTTTTATTTTTCTAGATTCATAATTATTTTCCTATAACTGGAGATTTTGTTTGGGAACAAAGAAGACCCATTACACAAAAAATAAATTATTTTACTCATCAGTTAGGAGAAAACTTTGATAATGTGATGGATGGATATCTTGAAGAATTTGAACAAAAGATGAAGAAGAGGACCAAATTTCCTAAGTCACTAGTTGATAAATATTATGATGATGTTTTCTTTTTGGTAGACACTAATTACACATATGTTCAATTTGTGATTCCTAGGGTAGCATGGTTAAGACTCCTACCCTATGAAGTAACAATAAATGAGGTTTCTGCAACAATCACTGCATTACTCACAGAGAAGGTTGATAAGGATGCTGAACCTATTGGAAAATATGACGTTGCAAAGAAAGATTACAATTAAGTTGAAGACTACCATTATGCATAAGAAGAGAAAGAAGATGATTAAGAACTTAGAGAAGACAATTGGTAAAGGACCTTATCAAGAAATGCATTTACACATTGTTAGGATTAACTATGGATATAAATAATAATTACATTGAAATATAACCAATATAAGAAAATAGTAAATAAAACAAAAGAGAACAAAAGACACAAGGATTTAATGTAGTTGACCAAATCCCTAGGCTACGTCCACCAGTTCATCAAGTTTAATATTATTATTATTATCCAATGATTACAATCTACAATCCCTTATAACTCAATACTACCACAAGAAGCTACAATCTCATCATACATTATGAAATCCTTAATCCTATGTCATTTTATACAATCTTTTATCGCTTACAAAATTAGGGCTAAAATAAGTCATCCAATAGAAAAATAGCAATCGACGAATTTTACAATAGTAGGGTCATTTTTTGCTTCTAGGGTGTTACTCCCAAAGCCCTCATGAGGGCATTTCCCCTCAACCCCACCCTATACTGCAACAAGGAGGGCACCTGGGGTGTTTCCCCCAAACCCTCATAGAAATAATCTTGGTAGAAACTACATTGAATAAACCTCCAAGTCTAATTAGGATCTACATCACAACAATCTCCCACTTGGAGACTAATCAAACTCCACAACAATAACCTCCCACTTGAAGACTGAGTATAGCACCACTAAACCTATAGCTCCCAGTGGAATATCAAACCACCCTAAACTTTGTTGTTCTTTTATTCTATTCATTCTAGGTGACCAACTAAAGCTGAAGAGGATTTTAACTTCTCACTTGTTACTACCTTGATAAAAGTATATGTTGGATTATCATCTTATGTATCTTCTCCAGCTTTAACTATCCATCATCCAAAACTGACTAAATGAAATGGTACCACAACTATATGTGTTTTTTTCTTTGAATGTAGAGCACAATTCTTCACAAGACGAATGACACTCTATCTATTTGTGAACAAATAATTATCCCTCTATGGGTGTCCCAATTCGTCCATGAAGAAATGAATCGATATCATCTCCTTAGCTTCCTCTGTAGTAGCAAAATACTCTTCCTCTGTAGTGGATAAAGAATTTACCTTCTATAACCGAGAAACCCAACTCACTAATGTCTCACCAATAGTAAATACATAACCTATAGTACTTCATCTGGTATCAATATCCCCCTTTAAATCTAAGTCAACATAGCCCTATAAATTATTAGTAGAGTCCCCAAAATTTAAACACTTGCTAGATGTTCCTCTCGAATATCTGAGAATCCATTTGATTACATTCCAATGCTCAACTCTAGGATGACTCATATACTTGCTAACAACTCCCATTGCATGTGCAACATTTGGCCTAGTACATACCAAGGTATACATCAAACTTCCTATAGCTAAAGCATAAGGTACCTTAGACATTTTGTCCTCCTCTTCATGTGTCTTGGGACACATCTCCTTAGTCAATTTTGAATAACCAAGTAAAGGTGTGTTGGTAGCTTTAGCATTCTCCATAAAGAAACATTACAATACCATCATAATATATTCAACCTAAGAGAAAGTCAATTTTCTATTTTTCCTATCTCTATGAATCTTCATACCAAAAATTATTTTTTTTTGCCCTCAAAACCTTTGTAGAAAATGAATGTGCTAACTATTGTTTTAACCCCTTAATTTGATGCATATAAGAGCTAGCTACAAGCACATCATCAACATATAAACATAAAATAATGTAGCTGACATCATCAAACCTGTTAAAATAAACACAATGATCTAAATGACACCTACTATATACATACTCATGCATTAAGCTATCAAATTTCAGATACCACTGCCAAGGTATTTGCTTCACTAAATCCCTATGGTTGTATCATATATATCTCTTCATCCAAATCACCATGAAGAAAGTTTTTTTTAACATCAAGCTACTACACATGCAAATATTCAATAGCCACAATACTTAAAATAGTACAAATAGAAGTCATTTTAACAATAGGAGAAAATATCTCATCAAAATCAATGTCATTTTTCTATGCAAATCCTTTTACAACTAACTTGGATTTAAATTTTTTCTTACCTGCATCCTCTTCTTTCAACTTATAAACCTATTTATTCTATTAAACCCTTTTACCTATAGGAAACTTGCATAAATTCTATGTCTAAGTTTTTTGCAAGGAATTCATTTTGTCTTTCATTGCAAACTCCAACTGAATTTTTGTATCCACTTGCATAGCTTCATCATAACATTCAAGTTCACCAGCATATGTTATTAAAATATAATACAAAGAGAGAGAAAATATTTTCAGAGGTCTACTTATCCTTTTCTATCATCTAACATTCACTGTGGTATGTGGTATTTTTTGTTATATTTTTTGCAAAGCATGAGGGACTACTAGGACATCTTTCTTTTGAGTATCATCTAATACTACAAAATAATTTTATTTCTTCTCATGTTGCTGCAACAAATCTTTATACAATAATTTCTCATTGAATATGAAATCCTTGCTTCTTAAAAACTTATGATTTTCAAAATCTCAAAGCCTATAACCAAATTCATAAATGACATATCCAATAAATGCACATTTCTTTGACTTAGCTTCCAACTTAGTTCTATTTTCCCAATCTATCTGTGCAAATGCTTTAGAACCAAAGGTTTTGAGAAAAGAATAACTCACCTTCTTACCAATACATGCTTCCTCTAGAATACTATAGCCCAAAGGAGTAGAGGGTCCTCTATTAGTCAAATATACAATAGTATTGATAGCCTTTTCCTACATGTTTAAGGGCAGCCCAACATGCAACCTCATGTTCCTTGCACACTCCACTATTGTTCTGTTCATGTGTTTAACCACTCTATTTTCCTATGGAGTCCTTGGAATAATTTCATGTTTGTGACTACCATTAATGGAGAAATAATATTCAAATTCATAACTACGATAATCACCACCATTATCAGATCTAAGACATTTTAATCTCTTACCAGTCTCATTTTCAACTAAGTATTTTCATTTCTTAAAAGTTTGAAATACGAGTATGTGCAGGATCATGGTGTGCCAAAAAGTGGCGATGTGAAAAAAATAAAGTTTGAACACGTCTAAAAGCACTTCAAAATTCGCTCTAACTTTTTTCCACCTATCTAGGTACCAAGCCTGGAAGGAAAAGCCGAGCCTTATCGAATATCTAATCTAATATCGGATATCTGATAATCATATGAAATTATTATTATTATATTATAATAATATAAAAACATTATATTATAACAGTATAATACATTATAATACAATATTATTATAATATAATATTATTATAATATTATTAAATAATATTATTATTAAATATATAATATAATATTATAATAATAATTATTATTATACTATAATCTAATAATATTAATATTATTATATTATAATCTTATAATATTATAGTATAATAATATTATTATATTATAATAATATTATATTATAATGTATTATATTATAATAATATAATATAATATTTAATATTATAATATAGTAATGTAATATAATACATATAATATAATATAATATTTCAAAGCTATATGTTATATGTTATATATCTTATATATAAAATATAAGATATGCGAGCGATCGGATATCCAATACCTGCAGCATTACATTAAAAAAAAGACCAAACCCGCGGGACCTTATTTCTCATATTTTGGGGGCCAGTATTAGCACGTGACTGGATATCAGATATAAGATCGGATATCGGATATTAAGGTTTTTTTTTTTTAAACTAATTTTTAATCTAGCATGATTTTGTTTGTTTTAGTTGAATCTAGGGTTTTTTTGAAAAAAAGGTTTAAATTAAGGTTTTTTTTAATATATATTACATTTTGCAATTCAATAGGAATGGTTGATCAGAATGATGACACTGACGTAGGGAATAATATTTCTCATAACCCCCCACCAAATGATCCAATACCCCCACAAAACCGTCCACCAAACGATCCTCTACCCCCTCAAAACCCTCCTCGAATCGTGGATTTGATAAATGAAAATCTCACCGAGTTGAGAGGTTTGCAAAGAACATATAATAATGTACCCACATTGGCTCCTATGTTATCCACGTTAAACACCATAGTGGATAACATTGAAACCCTTACAAACCAACAAAATGCCACTCTTCATTGGCATGATCAAATGCACAAGATGTTTGATGATGATTTGGATTATGATGAGGTTGCGGCCCTCAACATAAGCAAAGATAATTTTGCTAGCCTTTTTGTGAACCCAAAAATAGGTTTATCAGTTGACCCAAAAAAAGTCAAATTATCGATTAAATGGTGCACAAATGATGTCATACGTGCAAACTTTTGGGATCGTTGGTGGATGGTCTTTGATATCCCTCCACATGGAAATTTAGACATACCATTTTATTTCCTTAGAAAATTATATGCTGAATTTGTGTTGAAACTTAAAGTGAACTATTGGAGCATGAAGCCCAACATGAGTTAGGACTAGGAGATAGGACAGACCCTCTTCCCAACGGAAGAAAGCTGGCACTTTTGTCCCCCCCACTGATATCTCCCCTCCTCCTCGAGTGCAGCATCCATATATTATGATAGAGGCTAGCTCTCAAACTATCAGAGCCATTCATAGGCTAAGTAGCCTAATGATATCTCAAGCTAGGTCAATCTTGCCTCCTCATTTTGATGATGTTGGTGCCAGTTCATCATTGGCTAGCTCATCACATGTTTGTGTGCCTCACACTTGCATTACGTGCAAGAATATTTTCCTGGGTCCCATAGGTGATCTTCCTGAGTATCATTTTGTATTAGACGAGGATACACCAGACACACATGTAGAGGCTACAGACCCTGATTTAAGAGAGGAGGGGAATGCAAAGGCATGGACTCCTTCAGTATCAGTACGTGGATATTTTTTTTTGTTATGACATATGTGATTTAAAGTTAATTTTTATAATAGAGTAATTTTAATTTTTAAGCCATATTGACTTTTATATGTATGTGATCTTCATTCACATTTAGTTGATGACCGAGGAGGAGCTCAGACAGATTGATGATGCCATGCTCTCGGCCATTTTATTTGGCCTTGAGACATCTACGATACATTATGTTCTATATGCATTTTTTTCTATTTGATATTCTAGCATATTTGGTTGCTAATCTTTCTTTTGTCTTGCAAGTAGCACCTGTCCTAGAGGGACAAAGTGCGAAGGGTGAGCCAGCACGCATTGACAAAGGAAAGGTAATTAGGAGCTTTCTATTTGATTAAATATCGATTCATTCTTGTAAAATTTTTATGGTAATCCCATTTAATTACATTCTTTATTGTATATAGGGCATCACTATTGGTGATGAGCCTGTACAGATTTCACATCGTAGACCATCAAGAATTTCCATTCACACTGAGAGCCCCATTGTATGTATAAGTATCATTTATTTTTTATTATCCTTATCTTCATAAATAAATTCAAAACTGATTTCTATGATATTAAAAACTACTATTTTGTATCTCATAGGAGACTCCTAGTGCACATGAGGTTTGATGGGAGAGTTATGTAGATTTGATGATGCAGCCACTCACTTCTGAGGAGGAGCCTACAATAGTAAGTTGTAGATTGAATTCATGATTAAATATGTTATAAATTTAACATGCTATGAATTATAATGTTATAGTTTAAATTGTAGATTCATCTGACAAAGGTATTTGAACATATATAGCCCACAATCAGAGAGGTACTAGCATTGTTGAGGGCATACAAGAGGACTCTTGACCGGTGTAGGAGGTCGACAAGAGAGGTATTTATTATGAAATTTTGATAGTATTAATCTCCATTACAAAAAATATCATTATGCATTTGAGTAATTCAATGTTAGATACATAGAATCATAAAAATTTAGTAGTCTAACTTTGGGTTTTCCTTTTTTGTATATGTAGGAGGCATCCGATCCACCTAGTGTAGTGAAGAGACTACATTTTGATCATCCACCAACACCCTAGGATAGTATAGTTTTTGTAGGATGCATCATGAGACATTTTGAGATGGGATATGCCATATTGTATACAGAAACATTGATATTATACACATTCTGATGGCATGATCAGCCACATTTTGTATATGGATCTATGTATTTTGATATATATTTGAGTACTTTGTCTATGGATACATGATCTTTGATATATATTTTTGTAAAATTTTGTCTATGGATACATTTATTTTGATATATATTTTTTTCATTTATGTGCATAATGATATACATATTAATTTAGTATCTAGTATTGTTCAATTTATCGTGGATCATGTGTCATGCCCTAAATTTTAGTAGTAAAAACACAACAAATTTTTTTTTTTTTTTTGTATCTTGTGAAGTCGCATAAGAAATTACATATTTTAAAACAAGGTTATCATTGAATAGGAGTTCAAGACTCATGTGGATAGTCTCATCCGATTGTAACATTTTAATCATAGGTGGTTTTCAAATAGATTGGATGACAATCTAGTTCAAGTTAGCATCACGAGTCAAAAGAGCAAGTTCAAGATACAAAACTCATAAATTAGTGAGGTAATTCATATCCTAACAAGCCTCTGATACTAATATTCTATTAGGGTCTGTCAATTGTATCATATGGACTAGGTCGTGATTCTAGCATGTAAGGGAAGGGGATCAGAATTACTTATTGTCCTCATTACCAATGTACACACATTCATTAATCATTACAATATATATTAATGTGACAATTACTATATGGTGTGGAACTATAGTATATCTTAATCTAACACACGTATCTAGAGAATTGAGATTTAGTACTCATCACATGAGCACCCTTAGTCAAATAAGAAAATGTACACTTATCTACCACACTATATCGGATCTAACCATTGGAAATTAGAAAAGATATGCCCCAAAGGTAGCTTCAAAGTCTACATTATGGAGAAGGGACCACTTTTATTAATAGTATCCATCATTCAACACATACTATACACAACTTATGGAATAAACAATTTGTTTTATGTGCCAAATGTGTATCATGTGCTTGCATCCATATCTTACAGGTTACAAGTCCTTCAAAGATTGGACCAATACTGAGTCATTTTCTCCCTCTTTACTCTATTTAGTCATCCTTATGCATTCTATCAACATTTCTTCCTCACCAAACTAGCACTCACTATAGTTTCCTAAACACAAAAATTACTATTTCAATACATAAATTAAACTCACTCTAACAAAAGACGATTACTAACTATCTAGCTCATCAACTACTAACTAATCTAGATGCATTTCCATGCTTTTACATATACTATTTTAATTACTATAATTACTATACTATTACATTTACTTTTTACATTATTACATCTAACTATTCACCATAAGCTTACTTTCTCACTATCAATATTATTATTATCAAAGCATGTTAAGATTCAAAGTAGTTTCATAGTACGAATTAGTAAGCACATAAAATGAGGAACTCTTAGTAAGTCTAAGGGCCAATTCAAAGTACTTAACTCAATAATAATTCACGATCAGTATTTAAACACATCCTACTACATCATCGTATTGAGTGTGTCAATTTAAATTTGTTAGATGAATTGTTTATGTAAGGATTAGGTGCAAGCGTGTAAATAAGGTTTGTATATAACATACCTTGTCATTCTAACATATATGTATTCATCATTTCATTCAACTAACGTAGTAAAATGTGGTGTACATGAATCATATTATCATTAATTATACATACGGTACATGAGCTGATGAGCTACCTCTAATGACATGCCTATTGACCCTTATTACATACTAGCTAACTAATGCTTTATTCCTACACTACATTTTCAAATTGGTATATATATTCTATCAAATTTGATATTCTACTAATATCTTCAATTGAATCCACAACATTCATTATCTAACTAACATTCCCTCAAGCCTAATATAAAATTCACTTGACATTAAATCCAACATCTACACAGGTTTGTCATGCATTCAATTCTATCTAGTAACTCTTATCTATCAATGTGCTTTATTGACTAGATAAAACTAGATTTGAGTTATTATTTTAATCCAACATCCATCCTTATCCTTGATTCTCCAATCCCATCATCCTGACAACTTACTTCATATTAACCATATTATATCTACATCCAACTATCCTAATTCACAGTCTTAACACTAATTTAATTAAACCCTCCGTACTTAACATCATGTTCAATTATATATGCATTTTCATAAACTTATTTATTTCATTTAATTTATTTTCCTATATTGAGTTTTTCCATTACCATATGGTTTAATTGTTAGATGTTTCTAAATGAGCCCCTTGATATAAACATTACCCTTAAACTAAGCTCAAATACACTAAGTGTCATTATCCTCTACTCAAGACTTGAAATGATTAAATAATTATATGATAAAAATAAAAATAAATCTAAAGGGTGAATCTCCTATCTATCTTAAATCCTCATCATTCCCTAACTCCTACCAAGGCCACATTTCTTCCTACACGTGGTCCCCACAAGGTCCCACGTGGGTCATGTGCAGAATTTTGACTAATCCAAGCCATAGGACATCTTTTTCCCATCCCTCCAATCAACAATCCTAATGTGAACAAGTCATATCAAATGTCAACTTGACATTCTCCTAAGTACAAATCCCTTGGGATTTCTATCCCACTCCCCCTTAATTTCAAGTCGACTACCTATGCTTGGGAACACGTGACCATTGCTGCAAGGAGGGGATGACTAGTGCATAAGACAAGGATGTGACATAAACCCTTTCTCCTATGTACCCAAGTATATTAATGGGGATGAAACCCCTTTTCAAGAAGGCAAGCTCAAGGATAAAATTTTTGACATGACATGTCAGAATGAATGTCAGATTTAACAATATGCCTTGGGGAGTGGAGAAAAATTTTTGCATTATGATGGCTTAGGAAATGTTGGGGGCTACTCTAGAAGGGTGGTCAAGATCAATCTTGGCTTTTATTTTATTTTTGAGTTAAATATTTAAATTTTTCATATTCTCTAACATGCACACTAATATTCCTTTATTTATTTAATTACTAATTTATTATTTGAGTGTTGGATGTGACTTAGAGGTCACAAGATTGTAATGTGTACCATTTTGTCACTTAGGAAATATATTAGTCTAGGACACTCATTAGTCTCTATATGCTATTATTATTATTAGATAGTAGTCTAGAATCTGGGAATATTCTTTAATATTTTATTGCTCTTTATTAAGGAAGGGATTTATTTTCCTTTACCATACATTTTCCAGAGAGGAAAATGCATGCCTACAGCAATGTATCTCATAGATTTTATTATGTCTTCTCTTACAACAAACTTCATTTTGTTAGATCATGAAATTAATTTGATGATTTCCGTGCTTAGAATTGCATTAAGCTTGGTAATTAAAATCAATGTTATCCATGCATGTGATATGAACATAAAATTTTGCTTCCAAATTATTGAGTGCACAACAAGATTGTAAGAAATCTACTAAGTTTTAAATTTATACACTCAACGGTATCACATAACATCTATGGATTGTTATTATCAACTAGTCATTTACAATACCACAAGGAGAAAACTTTCTTTCACATTTTTAAATGATAACAATGATGTCAAAGTAAATCTGCAACTCATACCAATGCTTTCATAACAATATAAACTCCAAATGAAACATGCATATACAACCTTATGAATTATTTCCTCTACACGTACATTAGGTAACAATGATACAATCTCCTTCCATCACAACGGGGAACCATAAGGGACTTTTCAAAATCATAAGGAACATGAACAATGAAAGATATGGACAATGAGTAGCATGAACATTGTCCAACATGATCATTGAGAACATGAACAAGCTAGTGAATCCTCCTTCACAAATGAGGGCACAATGTCAAGTTTTCTCATCCAACATCAATCTGCAAGATGATCATTCCAAGCCATTTCCATTGCTCCCTTGGACACAAATTTGCATATGCAACACAACAAAATAACAAGGACCATGGGTGCTTTCCATCCAACCATAGGCCTCAAAGAGACCACCCCCACACTAGGGAACAAGACTCAAACTAGGATACACATATAGTTCATCGATAGCCCTCATGAGCTCTGAGTTATTTTAGACCTTAGCATCACCATCCTCTAGCATTCAATGATTCATTGATAGCCCTCACGAGCTCTGAGTTATGACCCTCAAAATATCGACCTCAAAATGCACTTAGAGCACCTTGGAGACTCCTCAATATGGGGTGGCCATGAACAATGGATGGTCTCTGTGGCCAGAACAAGGGTGTCACTAAAGTTCACCCACCCACTCGAAGCTAATGGCATTGACAATTTGATGCCAAGATCAATGGTTTCAAAGTTACGTTGTGGTGCACCTATGAACTGAGGCACATTGCAAGTTTTGGCATCGAGCAAGATCGTTGTGCCAAATCCAAACGAAATGTGATCTCTCAAAAATGAGATAGATAATTTTAGGTCTCAGCATCACCGCCTTGTAGCATTTGACAGTTCATCAATAGCCCTCATGAGGTAAAAGTTATGACTATCAAAAGATTGACCTCAAAATGCACTTAGAGCACCTTAGAGACTCCTTGGTACAGGGTGACCACAAATGATGGATGGTCTCCATGGTCAGAACAAGGGTGTGACTAGGTTTCACCCACCCATCTGGAGCTAATAGCATTGACAATTTGATGTCAAGATCAGCAGTTTCAAAGTTACGCTATGGTGCACCTATGAACTGAGGCACACTGCAAGTTTTGGCATCAAGCGAGATCATTGTGCCGAATCCAAATGGAATGTGATCTCTCAAAAATGAGATAGGTTATTTTAGGCCTCAGTATCACTATCCTGTAGAATTTGATAGTTCATTGATAGCCCTCACGACCTTTGAGTTATGACCCTCGAAAGATCGACCTCAAAATGTACTTAGAGCACCTTGGAGACTCCTCGGTACAGGGTGGCCACAAATGATGGATGGTCTCCATGGCCAAAACAAGGGTGTGACTAGGGTTCACTCACCCATCTGGAGCTAATGGCATTGACGATTCGATGCCAAGATTAGCAGTTTCAAAGTTATGCTGTGGTGCACCTATGAACTGAGGCACACTATGAGTTTTGGCATCGAGCGAGATCGTTGTGCCGAATCTAAACGGAATGTGATCTCCCAAAAATAAGATAAGTTATTTTAGGCCTCAGTATCACTGTCATGTAGCATTTGACAATTCATCGATAGCCCTCACGAGCTTTGAGTTATGACCCTCGAAAGATCGACCTTGAAATGCACTTAGAGCACCTTGGAGACTCCTCAGTACGGGATGGCTGCAAATGATGGATGGTCTCCGTGGCCGAAACAAGGGTGTGACTAGGGTTCACCCACCCATTTGGAGCTAATGGCACTGACAATTCGATGCCAAGATCAGCAGTTTCAAAATTATGTTGTGGTGCACCTATGAACTGAGGCACACTGTGAGTTGTGGCATCGAGCGAGATCGTTGTGACGAATCAAAAAAAAATGTGATCTCTCAAAAATGAGATAGGTTAATTTAGGCCTCAGTATCCCTATCCTGTAACATTTGACAGTTCATCGATAGCCCTCATGAGCTTCAAGTTATGACACTCGAAATATCAACCTCGAAATGCACTTAGAGCACCTTGGAGACTCCTCGATACGGGGTGGCCGCAAATGATGGATGGTCTTTGTGGCCAGAACAAGGGTTTGACTATGGTTCACCTTCCCATCCAGAGCTAATGCCACTAACAATTCAATTCCAAGATCAATGGTTTCAAAGTTACGTTGTGGTGCACCTATGAACTGAAGCACACTACGAGTTTTGGCATCAAGCGAGATCATTGTACCGAATCCAAATGGAATGTGATCTCTCAAAAATGAGATAGATTATTTTAGGTCTTAGTATCACTGTCCTATAGCATTTTACAGTTCATCGATAGCCCTCACAAGCTTTGAGTTATGACCCTCGAAAGATTGACCTCAAAATGCACTTAAAGCACCTTGGAGACTCTTCAGTACGGGGTGGCCGCAAATGATGGATGGTCTCTGTGGCCAGAACAAGGGTGTGACTAGGGTTCACTCATATGGTGTTGATGATTTGATGCCATGATCAATGACTTCAAAGTTACGCTGTGGTACACCTATGAACTGAGGCTCACTGCGAGTGTTGGCATCAAGCGAGATCACTGTGTTGAATCCAAACAAAATGTGATCTCTAAAAAATGAGATAGGTTATTTTAGGCCTCAACATCACCATCTTGTAGCATTTGATAGTTTATCAATAGCCCTCATGAGCTCCAAGTTACGACCCTCAAAAGATTGACCTCAAAATGCACTTAGAGAACTTTAGGGACTCCTCGGTACAAGGTGGCCACAGATGATAGAGGGTCTCTGTGGTTAGAACAAGGGTGTCACTAGGGTTCACCCACCCACCCAAAGCTAATGGCACTAACGATTCAAATAGTTCTAGCCATTAAGAGTTAGATTTTGAGAAGTTGTCAAGAAAATTGCAAAAGTTGCTAAGCAACTTTTTGCAATTTTTGCGCTAAGACAAGTTTTATTGCAAATTTGATTGAAAATAGACTCTACAAACTCCTAGCGACCCTAATAATGTTCTAAACATCTAGACTTACCTAAAAAACATGGAATTTGCCAAAAATCCACTTTATTAGACCAATTGATGGCCAAGGCTTATAGTTGCACCATGGGGTCTTCTATCCATTACAAATGTGGATGGTCACAGGGAGATCATTAGATCTATCCCTAGACCTTATTACATCAAGAAAAGAAAAATGATTAGGTGCTTTGCACTAGTGTTCCCTATATTTCATAAAATTTAAACTATAGAGTTTCCTTCCAAAATGCTCATGTAGCCGTTACATTCAAGATTTGAATTTTTTAAAGCAATAAGCTAAATTTTAAGTGACTTATTGAATATTTCAACTTATGAAATGACTTGAGATTATTATGAGACCTTATTAGGACATCTGTAATGACTCACTTACCCTATGCAAACCTAAACATTACTAAAGTTTAAATCTCATGGTCCTTTACAACTTTTCAATATGAAAATCTTTTAAAA
This sequence comes from Cupressus sempervirens, assembly GCA_028749045.1. Classification (NCBI taxonomy): domain Eukaryota; kingdom Viridiplantae; phylum Streptophyta; class Pinopsida; order Cupressales; family Cupressaceae; genus Cupressus; species Cupressus sempervirens. The sequence continues at coordinate 489,112,306 of CM053788.1, read as the reverse complement.
CATTATACAATATTATGACTCTTTATGCTTTCAAATGCCATGATTGGTTGCAAAATGGAAAAAATCAAGTATTCTAATTGCTCATCTGTACTTACTAAATTTTTCTTATTTGATTAGTTTGATAAAAATAGTTTTAATAATCATAATGTCATTTTTATGTCAAATAAGGAAAAAACCAAATTTGTAATAAGATATCTGCAAGCAATTATCTTTCATATAGTTATAAATGCTCCCAAAAAATTCCTTATAGCCTTGTATCACATGCAAATATGATTTGCAAGAACTTGTTCAATATCTTCCTCTTATAATTCCTTACAAAGAACCTACCAAAATACAAATTAGAATGTGCAACTAATTTAACCTGTCTTTTTCATTATTACAAAAAGCATATACAAAAAAAGTTCACATTTTACATCATAATACATCATAAATCTTAAGAATTCTCCCCAATACCACCCCCACACCCCCCCCCCCCCCCCCCCCCCCCCTCCACAACTCTTCATGATGTACCTACATTCCAATATCATAAAAAAATTAGTAACTTATTGTATTAAACAAGATAATCATCAGTTCATTGAATTATTATGAAAAAAATAATATAAGAAGTAAATATACCTAGTCGAGTGTTCCAATAGGGTCCTCTCTCTATTTTAGGGCCTCCAACAGGGCTTCATGATCAACATTAGCAATAGTAAAAAGTTCTTTTACTTTTGGTCTTCCTTGATGCTTCAACAACTTTACATTTATTGCTATAATAAGATGCGAATATATGAGAATTATTTTGTGCTTCTGATAGTCTTCGAATGTAGGAATTCTATTCCTTCTAAGCATGTATGTCTGCAGCCATGTTCTAGCGACAACCACTAAACTAGTAGGATGTGTGAATCCATCATCATCTGTGATTGGTTGTGCAAGTTTTTGTTTACCTCTTACACAACGTGCTAACCAATAATCAGATTTCTCGTCATTCCCTTGTGGTGCAACCAATGCAAAGACATGTCTTGGCTGAAGTAGATATGATAGATGGTTATGCTCAAGTGAACTTTCCATGTCATCATTTCTGATAGAGGATATGACACAATGGAGTAAGATAATGTGGAGCCCATGTGTCCACCCACTCACTTGACCCACATTGATCCCAATCACACTGAAAATAATGAAGACAAAATCAAGCTAGCTGTCATGTCCAAATGGTCCATGTACTAGAATTAGAGCTCCGAAATGAATGCATTTTTTATGAGTCTCTCACTGTAGCACAATCTAATCTATTAGCTACGGACCCTTCCTCAACCAACCAAAAGAACCTGTGTACCACTGAATCAAAAGTCCCCCCTGTGATAATGCTAAACTACACCAATCAATAATGCTATGAGCATCAAGAAGCTCTGTTGCTGAAATCTTCAGTTGCTCCTTGACTAGAGCTCTCTTTACACATGCCTCCGCTCCATCATGTTCCCCTTTTCCATGGATGGACTTAAAAAAACTCCAAATATGAGGCACCCCTCTCTCTACGTGCATCCTACACAACCAATAAAACATGTGAGCATTCTTGAATTGGCCTATACAGTTATCTAACCAAATGATATGTCTATCCATAGCAATTGCATGCTCATGTAAGAAATCAAAATAATTCTCGAAACAATGTTGCACAAACTCATGAGAGTGAGCTCTATCATCACTCATATAAAAATGATACTCTCTAATAATCTTTCGATTATCTTCCGCACTATCAAGGGCATGTCTATATGTTATGTGAACAAAAATAGCAATCTGAATAGAGTGGTAATACTAAGATTATGTCTCATTTTGAGGTTGCAATGTGTAGTTCTCAGCAAAATCAACAACTGATATAATAGTGCTAATGGGAAAAGTCTCCTTGCACATTCTAAATTGTTCATCCAACCATTGAGACCTGTGACTATGTCTTGCATACTTGTAAAAAAGATTTGCCTTGAAATCTGAAATAAAACTAGCCATAGTGATATCTTTTCCAACCAATTCACATCTAGAGCTCTCACCTCCACTCTTCAATGTTCATTTCACCGTTTCATATACTTTTTTTTTCACTATTGTCTTTCCAAGATCTTGTTCGCACCCTCAATGGAAACATGTATCAAACTTGGATAAGCCACCAATTATGAACACTTCTCATTTAAGCAAGCATTTCTATAAAAGAAACAACTATCAACTCTATGACATAAAAGTTGATCTAGCAAGTCTCTTGATGATTTTGAAAGCTCACTATCACCACAATCCTCCAACATTTCTTTACTATGCAAAGTAGAATGGATGGAGCGTAATAGTTCATAGTGCATAGAAAACTCAACATGATATTTGCAGCAACATGTATTTCAAATTTTGAGTGGCACACAATAAACTGGCCTCAAAGATTCAAAAGCCCTTTGTGATATATGAAGACTTGGATGACTCTCTCTAAATTGTTTGAACAACATAGTTTGACTTACCTCCAAATAGTGTTTAGGATGTGGCATGCGATCTCCGATGCCAATTCTCAACTTTAACACGTCTTTAGCATTGGGTGATACTCATGAGTTAGAGTGCCAAAATTATACAATTTCTTCCTTCACATCATCGGATAGCTTCTTACCAAAACGTGGAAGTCTCCCACAAAATGCCCATGTTTCATTTTGAAGAGGATCATCAATTTTCTCTCGTTGACTAATTGCTCTTCTCAAAGTAGTACGTTTTAGATTCAAATCAATACAAGTTTGTCTCATATATCTACCCTTTCTCAAATGATGACTTACCAAAGAGGTTGTAATTACCCTTTGAGCAGCTCTGTTATCCTTCTCCCTGTTATTTTTCCCAATGCTATTGAGAGCACTGAAAAGATTCTTCACAATAATGGCATTTCTTTTCAACTTTTTTATTGACATGAATCTTCAATTTGGAAAGCAGAGGTCTCATCTTTTACATCTTTAATAAGTGCATGAAAAGCTGACATTGCTCTACCACTGTCTTGTTGCCGAAAAACATCTGATATAGTCTTGAAGCCCATAACCGAATGGTTCTTTCTGATTTTTTCCCTTCCAAACTAGTAATAATCATTTCATCAATTTCAATTATCCATTTTGGTGTTTTATAACCTTCATGTTGATTATAATTAGGAGATGTGTAACGTTCTTGTGCATTAGGTTCATGTGCATTGTCATGTTCGACATGGTCAATTATGCTATTTGGATTATGACTTGGTAGCATTTCATCTTCAAAATTTTCATTGTCTAAATTTTCAATTTCAGCATTATCATTTTCAATAGGTACATTTTCATTCCCCAACTGTACATATTCATTATCTGACTCTATGATTTCACCTTTGACTAATTCATCGTCAACTTGATTGATATTTAGCATACCTTGTCTTTTTCTTCAGTGTTCAATTTTGTCTCTTTCCCTATATTCTGCAATGTCTTCATTGGATATCTTCCTTTTGCATTTATCCTTTCAACGACTATTGCTCCCCATTGAGATGACAAATTTGAATGCCTAAGGTTATATTTTTGAATTTTTTTTTATTGGTTGGGCCCCAAAATGCACTTTTTTGCAAAACCTGTGAAAAAAGAACTGAAAAAGTGATGTTGTCGAGTCTGCAAGGATACGGATATGTTGAAAATTGGTGCCAGGCAAAATTAGATATCCGATTCGAAATCGGATATCCAATTTTCTCCAATGATATTTGGAGGAAAAATAGCCTTTGCTATAATAGTATTAATATTAGAATAATTATTGGAGGGAAACCGACTTTGGTTTATTAGTATTAATATATAGTATTAGAGCTATAAGAATATTAATATATATATTATTATTATAGCTATAGTATTAATATATAGTATCAATATTATTATAATACCTATAATAGTATTATTATTACTATAGATATAATAGTATTAATATATATATTTATACTATGCCATAATAGTATTAATATATATATTATTATTATTATTATAGCTATAATAGTATTATTATTATTTCTATAGATATAATAGTATTAATATTTAGTGTTTATTTATATTATTATTATTATTATTATGCTACAATAGTATTAATAGTATATAAATATGTCATCATTTAATGGGACAAAGGGGATCATAGGTCACCCTATGAACCCCTTTGACCCATATGAACAATTCTAATATATTCCTAGGGGTCCTAAGACCCCTAGGGACATATGTCATCATTTAATGGGTCAAAGGGAGTCATAGGGTGAACCTATGACCCCCTTTGACCATATGAACAATTCTAATATGTCCCTAAAGGTCCTAGAACTCCTAGGGACATATGTCATTATTTAATGGGTCAAAGGGGGTCATAGGCCTATGACCCCCTTTGACCCATATGAACAATTCGAATATGTCCCTAGGGGTCCTTGGACCCCTAGGGACATATAGCATCATTTAATAGGGTCAAACGGGGTCATAGGGACCTATGACTCCCTTCGAATCTCCATATGAACAATTTTAATGTCCCTCAGGGTCCTAGAACCCCTAGGGACATATGTCGTCCTTTAATGGGTTAAAGGGGGTCATAGGGTTGGACCCATATGAACAATTCTAATATATCCTTAGGGGTCATACGACCCCTAGGGACATATGTCATCATTTAATGGGTCAAAAGGGGTCATAGGGTGAACCTATGACCCCTTTCGACCATATGAAATATTCTAATATGTCCCTAGGGGTCCTAGGACCCCTAGGGACATATGTCGTCATTTAATGGGTCAAAGGGGTTCATATGTCACCCTATGACCCCCTTTGACCCATATGAACAATTCTAATATGTCCCTAAGAGTCCTTGGACTCCTAGGGACATATGTCATCATTTAATGCGTCAAAGGGGGTCATAGGTCATCCTATGACCCCCTTTGACCCATAAGAACAATTCTAATATGTCCCTAAGGGTCCTAAGACCCTTAGGGACATATGTCATCATTTAATGGGTCAAAGGGGGTCATAAGGTGAACCTATGACTCCCTTTAACCATATGAACAATTTTAATATGTCTTTAGGTGTCCTAGGGCCCGTAGGGACATATGTCATCATTTAATGAGTCAAAGGGGGTCATAGGTCACCCTATGACCCCCTTGACCAATATGAACAATTCTAATATGTCCCTAAGACCCCTAAGGACATATGTCATCATTTAATGGGTCAAAGGAGGTCATAGGGTGAACATATCACCCCCTTTGATCATATGAACAACTCTAGTATGTCCCTAGGGGTCCTTGGAGCCCTAGGGACATATGTCATCATTTAATAGGTCAAAGGGGGTCATAGGTCACCTTATGACCCCCTTTGACCCATATGAACAATTCTAATATGTTCCTAAGAGTCTTAGGACCCTTAGGGACATATGTCGTCATTTAATGAGTCAAAGGGGGTCATAGGGTGAACCTATGACCCCCTTTGACCATATGAACAATTCTAATATGTCCCTAGGGGTCCTAGGACCCCTACGGACATATATCATCATTTAGTAGGTCAAATGGTATCATAGGTCACCTAATTACCCCCTTTGACCCAAATGAACAATTCTAATATGTCCTTAGGGGTCCTTGGACCCCTAAGGACATATGTCATCATTTAATGGGTCAAAAGGGGTCATAGGTCACCCTATAACCCCATTTGACCCATATAAAAAATTCTAATATGTCCCTAGGGGTCCTAGGACCCTTAGAGACATATGTCATCATTTAATGGGTCAAAGGGGGTCATAAGGTGAACCTATGATCTCTTTTGACCATATGAACAATTCTAATATGTCCCTAGGGGTCCTAGGACTCCTAGGGACATATGTCATCATTTAATAGGTCAAAAGAGGTCATAGGTCACCCTATGACCCCCTTTTGACCCATATGAACAATTCTAATATGTCCCTAGGGGTCCTAAGACCCCTACAAACATATGTCATCATTTAATGGGTCAAAGGGGTCATAGGGTCACCCTATGACCCCCTTTGACCATATGAACAATTCTAACATGTCTCTAAGGGTCCTAGGACCCCTAGGGACATATGTCATCATTTAATGGATTAAAGGGGGTCATAGGTCACCCTATGACCCCCTTTGACCCATATGAACAATTTTGATATGTCCTTAGGAGTCCTAGGACCCCTAGGGACATATGTCATCATTTAATATGTCAAAGGGGGTCATAGGGTGAACCTATAACCCCCTTTAACCATATGAACAATTCTAATATGTCCTTAGGGGTCCTAGGACCCTTAGGGACATATGTCATCATTTAATGGGTCAAAAGGTGTCATAGGTCACCCTATGACCCCCTTTGACCCATATGAACAATTCTAATATGTCTCTAAGGGTACTAAGACCCCTAGGGACATATGTCATCATTTAATGGGTCAAAGGGGGTCATAGGTCACCCTATGACCACTTTTGACCCATATGAACAATTCTAATATGTCCCTAGGGGTGCTTGGACCCCTAAGGACATATGTTGTCATTTAATGGGTTAAAGGAGGTCATAGGTCACCCTATGACCCCCTTTGACCCATATGAACAATTCTAATATGTCCCTAGGGGTCCTAGGAGCCCTAGGGACATATGTTGTCATTTAATGGATCAAAGGGGATCTAGGTCACCCTATAACCCCCTTTGACCCATATGAACAATTCTAACATGTCCCTTGAGGTCCTTGGACCCCTAACGACATATCTCATCATTTAATGGGTCAAGGGGGACCTATGATTCCCTTTGACCCATATGAACAATTCTAATACATCTTTGAGCGTTCTAGGAACCCTAAGGACATATGTCATTATTTAATGGATCAAAGGGGGTCATAGGTCACCCTATGACCCCCTTTGACCCATATGAACAATTCTAATATGTCTCTTAGGAACATATGTCCTCATTTAATGAGTCAAAGGGGGTCATAGGGTAAACTTATGACCCCCTTTGACCATATGAACAATTCTAATATATCCCTAAGGGTCCTAGGACTCCTAAAGACATATGTCATCATTTAATGGGTCAAAGGGGGTCATAGGGTTAACCTATGACCCCATTTGACTAAATGAACAATTCCAATATGTCCCTAAGGGTCCTAGGACCCCTAGGGACATATGTCATCATTTAATGGTGAAAGGGGGTCATAGGTCACCCTATGACCCTCTTTGACCTATATGAACAATTCTAATATGTCTCTAGGGGTCCTTGGACCCTTAGGAACATATGTCATCATTTAATGGGTAACCTATGACCCCCTTTGACCCATATGAACAATTCTAATATGTTTATAGGGGTCCTAAGACCCTTAAGGACATATGTCATCATTTAATGGGTCAAAGGGGGTCATAGGGTGAACCTGTGAGCCCCTTTGACCATATGAACAATTCTAATATGTCCTTAGGGGTCCTAAGACCCCTAGGGACATATGTTGTTATTTAATGGGTCAAAGGGGGTCATATGAACATTTCTAATATGTTCCTAGGGGTCCTAGGACCTCTAGAGACATATGTCATCATTTAATGGGTCAAAGGGAGTCATAGGGTGAACCTATGACCCCCTTTGACCATATTGAACAATTATAATATGTCCCTAGGGGTTCTAGGACCCCTAAAGACATATGTCATCATTTAATGGGTCAAAGAGGGTCATAGGTCACCCTATGACCACCTTTGACCCATATGAACAATTTTAATATGTTCCTAAGGGTCCTTGGACCTCTAGAGACATATGTCATCATTTAATAGATCAAAGGGGGTCATAGTTCACCTATGACCCCCTTTGACCCATATGAACAATTCTAATATGTCCCTATGGGTCCTAGGACCCCTAGGGACATATGTCGACATTTAATGGATCAAAGGGGGTCATAGGTCACCCTATGACCCCCTTTGACCTATATGAATGATTCTAATGCATCCCTAGGGGTCCTAGGACCCCTAAGAATATATGCCATCATTTAATGGGTCAAAAGGGGTCATAGGTCACCCTGTGACCCCCTTTGACCTATATGAACGATTATAATACATATGTCATCATTTAATGGGTCAAAGGGGGTCATAGGTCACCCTATGACCCCCTTTGACCCATATGAACAATTCTAATACCTCCCTAGGGGTCCTAGGACCCCTAGGGACATATGTCATCATTTAATGGGTCAAAAAGGGTCATAGGGTGAACCTATGACCCCCTTTCACCAATATGAACAATTCTAATATGTCGCTAGGGGTCCTAGGACCCCTAGGGACATATGTCATCATTTAATGGGTCAAAGGGGGTCATAGGTCACCCTATGACCCCCTTTGACCCATACGAACAATTCTAATATGTCCCTAGGGTTCTTTGGAACCCTACGGATATATGTCATCATTTAATGGGTCAAAGGGGCTCATAGGTCACCCTATGACCCCCTTTGACCCATATTAACCATTCTAATATGTCCCTATGGGTCCTAGGACCCCTAGGGACATATGAGAATCACTCTTATTATACATGTTAATATGTATGTTATTAATGTATATATAATAACGTAATATTTTCATTAAATATAATATGTATTATATTGTATTATATTAATATGTATAATAATATAATATATGTATAATAACGTAACATATTATATATATATTTATATATATATAATATGTATTATATATTATTATATTAATATTATTATATTAATATGTATGTTATTAATATATATAATAACGTAATATATATATATATTTATAAATGTTATTAATATATATTATTATATAATATGTTACGTTATTATACATATATAATATTTAATAAAAATATTACATTATTACATATATTAATAACATAAATATTAATATAATAATATATAATACATATTATATATATATATATAGATTATGTTATTATATTTAATAAAAATAATAATAATATAAATTATATTTATAGATTATAATAAGAATAACGTAATATATTATTATATATTAATAGATTATATCTTATATCTTTACATTACGTTAGTATATATATATATATATATATATATATATATATATATATATATATATATATATATATATATATATATATATATATATATATATATATATATATATATATATATATATATATATATATGTTAAAATACATCTTTACATAGTAATATAACTGAAATAATTTATAAATAATAAGCTATAACTCTTAAACCTGGTTTTCCCTCCAAAATGGGTTGGGATTTCAAATTTTCTAGCAAAATTCACCGAGCCATATCGGATATCCGATTAGGCTTGGTATTTACCAACCCTTTTCAGCTAACCCAAAAGACATTTTTGAAGAGGGTTTTAGTGATACTCAGACTTCGGATAGCCGTCTGATAATGTTATTTTGATTGAAATTAAATGAAATGAAAAGGGTTCTTTAATATCGCTCTTGAGATTCCATCAATATAGTTTCTGTCAAATTCTGAGTTCGATAAGTATTTATTAGTTAATTATCAATAAAAATTATTGTAAAGTGTTGATTGACATACTGATTGAAAAATAGCTATAACTTTCAAATAGTATAACATTTTTTAAATCTAAAAGTTGCGTCACATTCTATGCTTCACCTAATATAAGAAAAAAAAAAAAAAATTAAATTTGGTAAAATTTTCTATTAGTTAAGGTGGTCAGACACGAAACTTTTTTTTCCAAAAAAGTTTTGGTAGAAAATTCATATTTAATTATTTATTTGGAATAAAAATACCAAAAAATATGCTTCACATCCAGGCATGAGTCTACTTTTCATAGCTATAATTATATTAAAAAAATATTATCATTTGATTTTGATTAAAGTGGTTAGACATACACCTACTTTTAATTTTTGCCCTGAAATTTTTGTAGTACTGCATTAAAATTCAAACTTTTGACCAATCAATTATTATTTTCTCCTGATAAGGGCTAGTAGTTTAGAAACTACATTCAATTTCCTACAGATTATTTTCTTACAAATTTTTGATATAAATTCCATAACCACTTTAAAATTATATGTCAAGTTGACATAACCCTGATTTGTTGGTTTTTCACTGCCACTTAAGGCCATAATTTGGTTGACCATGATCTTGCACATACCCATACATTATATTTTTGTCTAAGGAAATAAACTCATAATTTTTTAGTTGCATCATCAATAAATGTAACATAATAATGAGAGCCACCAAGGGAAGATACATGAGCTAGTCCCCATATATCTATATGCACAAGCTCTAATTTCTCATTTATCTTTTCCTTCCCACTCTTCACAAAACTCACTCTCTTTTGTTTTCCATACACACAACTTTCACAAAAATTCATATTGACACATTTTAGATCTAATATAACGTTATGTAAATTTGAATTAATTTCATACATTTCTCACTCATGTAGCCAAGTCTATTGTGTCAATGTTGTATCAGAATCTACAACAACTATTTGTTCTCCCTACTCAACTGAAGCAATTGTTCTTAGACATTCATTTTTCTCTAAAACAATTAAAGAAGAAGGAAAAATATGAACTCTACAAAGATATAAGGTGCCTACTTTCACACATATTTCTACTACAAGGGAACCTTTTGAAACCTTCCAATTTTTATTATTAAAAGTAAGTAAATAACCCTCATCACCCAATTGCCCTGCTAAAATTAAATTCCTACTTAGCCTTGGAACATGTCTTACCTCATGTAGTAGCTAATGATTCTCATTCTACAACTTAATCTTAACTTTTCCCTTTCCAACAATCTAACAGGGTTCATTATCCCCCAAATAAATAGGTCCAAAATCCTCTTGGGCATAATCAATAAAATAGCCTCTATGACATATAGCATGAAATGAAGCCCCTAAAATCTAAAACTCAAGAATTTTCAACACTTTCTAAAGAAAGAGGCAAAGCATCCTCTTCAAATTTGTTACTTACCATATTTGTCTCTTTGTTCCCTTCTCGTTTATCTCCTTCATTTTTATTTTGAGTCCAACAATATTTCTTCTTATGCCCTACTTTTTCACAATACCAACAATCTCTTGGTCCTTTGGTTTGAGATCTCTTCCTCTTGATTTCCCACAATTTCTAGAATTACTTCCTCTCTCAATTGTTTTGCCTCTAATTTTTGTATTCAAATGAATTCCTAATGTAGATCTACCAAAGGTTTTCCTATGAGTTTCCTCACTCAGAATAACACCAATCACATCATCAAATTTTAGGGTATTAGATCTAGAAATAGAATTACTCATAGCCATTACCAGGCCATTTCAACTTTTAAGTAAAAAACAAAAAATCAAGAGAGGCCTAATTTCATCGTCAAAATTAATATCTATAGAAGATAATTGAATAGTAACTATATTAAACTCATTTAAATGATCTACAATTGATCCACCTTCTACCATCTACATATTAAATAAATGTTTCATGATAAATACCTTGTTTGAAGTGGAAGCCTTCTCATATAGTTTCACTAGGTTTTGTATTAAATCTTTCATTGTATTCACTTTTGTGATATTAAATGTCACTGATTGTTCCAGGCATTATTGAATACTTCCAAGTGTCTTTCTATCCAAAATTTCCCACTCCTCATCTGTTAAAGTTTTCTATTTCTTGGGTTTTCCTTCTAATAGCCACCATAAATCCTTCTAATAAAGATAGTCCTCCATTTGCATTTTCCATAGCAGAAAGTTTTTCCCTTTAAAATTCTTAACCTTTAGCTTACCCTCTTCTTTCATCACTCCCACTCAATTGTGAGACCTTCCTATAAAGGATAGCTAGAAAAGAAAAATGACAACAACTTAGGCTTAAAAAAATATGACATTCTAGCTCTGATACCACTTGTTAGGGTTAACAATGGAAAAAATAGCAATTACATGCAAATATAACCAATATCAAAAAAATAGTAAATCATGCAAAAGAGAACACAAGACACAAGGATTTAATGTGGTTCACCCAATCCTTGGTTTATGTCTACCAACAATAATTCCAATATTATTATTATCTAGTGATTACAATCTACAATCCCTTACAACTCAATACCATCACAAGAACCTACAATTTCATCATACATTATGAAAACCCTAACCCTAAGCAATTTTATACAAGCTTTTGTTTCTTACAAAATTAGGGCTAGGATAAGTCATCCAATAGAAATAATCCCTATCCCACCTTGGGGACACTACCACAAAAACCCCATAGAAATAATATGGGGGGGAACTGCATCAAATAAACGTCTGCGTCTAATTAGGCTCCACATCATAACACATCACACAAGGTAAAGAACAAGACAAGTCTAGTAGTGATGAAGATGACAATGAAGGAAGTGAAGAGGAGGAGGATGTCAATGAAGAAAAGAAGGGTAAAGAGATTGTAGTGGACAAGCTTAAGGCCAAGAGAGGTAAAATAATAATAATTTTTGAGCCCAAGGTCAAGGAGACACTAAAGAAATAAGTGACTAAATCTACCCCTACACCTCTAAGTCATACAAGACCCAAAACAAGGGCAGTTACCATTGCAGAAAAGGCCAAGCCACAAAGGAAAGGTGTCATAAAGATTGTTAAACCATGTAAAGGTTCCAACTCAATGAAGATAAATCCTATTTTAATGAAAGAAGAGTTGAAAAAACAATCAAAGAAACCCAGAAGAAGGCTCATAGTTGAAAATGAAGAAGAAGATGATGACAATACTGAATCTAATGATGTTTTCCATTTTATATTTGTTGTATATAAGCCTCCTGAGAGCATTGATGAGGTGTGTAATAACATAAAGAATAGTGTTGGATTATCAGGTTTTCAATTTATTAAGTATGAGAAGTTAGATAAAAATGATAAAGTTAAGATAGAAGAAGTCCTAATTGATATGATGGAAACTTTCAAGAATACACCATTGGAGATAGGGAATAATGTCCTTGATGAATTGTATAGAAAATTTGATGAAAAGTGGCAATATGACACAATGATAGAAAGACATATTAGGGAAGCAACTTTAGCTAAAATAGAGCCTAAACTAACAAAGAATCAAATTACTGAGTTCATGGATAAGTATAGGAATAGATTTATACCATAAACTAGGGTATTATAAGTTTTGAAGAATGAGATTGAAGAAATTTTGAAACAAAGTAAACCAATCTTAAAGAGGATCTTTGGATTGATACCTAAAGAGGTACATAAAGATGAAACTGGGGAGAAAAAATCTGAGCAAGTTGAGTTAGATAATAAAGAGGATTACTTTGAAGAGACTAGGGAAGTAGAGGAGGCCATATGGAAAAAGGTTCAAGAAAGTGAACAATGGGAAACCATCACCATTGAAGATGAACCTGAAGAGAATCCAAAGAATGATGATACATTGGTTGAGAGAGAACTAAAGGATGAGACCTATGTTCAAATTCCTAGCATAGAGGTATTGCTCAATCCAAATCTCGTGTTGATTCAAATAAAAGATTATCCAAAGGAAAAAAACACATGTATGTACACAAATTGTAGACACAACACTAGATACCTCTACCTTTCCTATATTCTAAGTTGAACATAAGGATAGTCAAAATGATGCACAAGATGAAGATGTCAAGCAACAGTATAAGTTGACCAATAGTACAAAAATTAAGCCACCTAAGAAAGAAAAGAAAGATCAAGCCACAAAGGGTATAGACAATGTAGAAGAAGAGAAAGGAGAAAAGAGTCCTAAAGATCAAGTAAACTAGTATTCTACAATCAAATAGGTAGTCACCTTAGGACCTTAGCAAGAGGGAGAAAAAGAGGATGGTAAACAAAGTTCAATAGGTGAAATTTGAACTACTAAGAAAGATCAATCAGGTGTATCAGCAACACAACTACTTCAAGAGGAAACATTAGGGGAGAAGAAAGTAGGGGAAGATGCACAAGAAAGTATTGTGACACAATAGTCACCAAGCTAAATCTAGCTTTTAAACCCAGCATTTGCAACTAAATGTGCCAAGCTCAAGTACACCAGATTCTAAAGGCAAGAAGTTGAAGAAGCATAGAAACTCACCTCGGGTCATGAAAGGGATGATAGTTTCCTTAGATGATGATATTGTTGTACCAAACTAGGATAAATCTAGTTTGATTTCTAGGAAAGCTAAGCATGCCAAGCTTAGGAGCGAGAAACAACAAAAACAAGTTTTGTATGACATCGAGGATATTTTCCTTGACACTATCAATGTTAATGATTTAGATCAGAATATCCCCATTCTTGAACAACTAGTAAAAAAATTTTATAAGGTCATTGAGTCTGAAATTGATATTCAACAAAATCTTATGGAAGGAGCATAAATAAAATATGACAATAAGGTCATGGAGAAATTGTTAGTCATGATAGTTGTAAAGATGGTTTAAGTTTCTAACCAAGATAATGAAGTTGAAAAGTTAGTTTATGATATTAATACATTGTTTGGGAAGCTATGTTATGTTCCAACATTTACCAAGGACATTAGAGATCAAATGGACAAACTAGATGTTGATTTACAGAGGAGTGTAAGCACGCTTACCTTGGATGCTAGTTCACTTTCAATTCATTTTTCAAGGTTAAGATTTTTGCAAGGGAAGCAATTTGAACTCCTATAAGAAGAAAGTAGAATAAGAGTTGAGCTACTCACTATTCAAGATTTCCTGACTCCACATTTGGTAGTCATGCAAAAACATCTGAAGAAATCTTGTAAAAGACATGATTCAAGGAAATCAACAACTGTCCATACTTAAAAATATGGTAAATCTAGCAGCTACAATGGTGATTCAGAGATACATTCTTGATGGACTCAAGACCAGTTTGGATAACATTGTGGTGATAATTTTAACATCCCATAAATCCTTTTTAGAGAAGTATGGTATACTTCCTAGCCCCCAGTTGAAAACAAGGATAACTATGCCAAAAACAATGGGGAATGAATGAATAAGGCATGATCAAAGGTATTATATATGTAAATTTGTTGTGTATACTAGATCTAGAATCATAAGGAGTTAGTCAGTATGATACTCAGAGGTGTGTGTATTAAAAAAAAAATTTAAAGATTTTAAAAATTGTAATTACAAAAGTTTGTATCAATCAATTTATCTTTATGGAGTATATCCTAAGAAGGAGTACTTATATTTTAGTTTTGATATGTAAAGTTTGATCAAGAGAAACTACTTTTGCAACTAATGTCAAAGGGTGATATTGTTGATCCTCAAGGCAATCATGGTATTGTTAGTTAGTGAAAAGCAAGTAGTCGTTCATTAGATAAGGTTGGTCAGTTGTTATTGCAACCCAGTCATCCTATACCAATTGAGCAATGTGATGAAAGACTTGTATATATTTAGTTTTTTAAAGGAAATATTTATTGCTAAGCAAGTCTATGGTCGCCAAGTACTCCAGTATCAGCTAAGTTTTTGAGGAGAATTATATAAGCCAAGTTCATTCTTATGTCAAGTTTGACAGAGACCAAGTGAAATAGTGTGAGTCGAGAAGAGTTGAAGCCAAGTGACAACATGCAGATTTAGGAATGGTCAAGCATCAATAGTACTAGTGTCGAGTAAGCTAGTTTTGACATAATTGTTGGTAATGGCATAAAGATTGAGATATACCATTTTTTGTATGCTGGATATACTTTTTTATGATTGAGGAGTTAGCTATGGAGGTGATTACACATTTCAAAAATGATCATTAACCCTTATATATACACAAGCAGTTTAACCAATCAAAAAATTGCAAGGACTAAGCTATAGAAATAATGAATCTAGATTATTGATCATGATCTAGAAGCTTCATTTAATAGATATTTAATAAGGGTTTATGTCCTAGTATGTGCATGTGTGGGTCATTTGTGATTAAGTTTTGGGTTTTATGTGAAGTGTGAAGGTGAATTGGGAAGAGTGACTGAGCATTACACAGAAGCAATGAAGAACAAAGTGAGTGAAAAATTAGATCAAAGAAGTGATCATTGACTATACAGAGGAGATATATTATCAACATTATAGTGCAAACTGAAGAATCAAGTACTAATACATTCTAACAAGTGTTTCAAGGTGTAAATCTCTTTAAAAAGTACTCACATAGTTGTGAGGTAAAATCCATTAATCAAGGTTGACTGAATAATTCTTGTAAGATCTTATGTTTAGGTCAAACCCCTAATAGGAAAACTTTAATGTTACAATAGTGAAGACTTTGTGGGTGTCATCCCTACCATAGTTTTACCTTCACCTTCAGAGGGGTTGTGCATAACCAAATCTTTGTGTCATGTGTTATGAGTTGTTTATGTGTTGTGAATGTTATTCATGCAAGTAGATATCATATCTAATAATATATTGCATTGAATGTTTGATTTAGTTTATGGTGATGCTAAGAGAAGGGTTAATGGTGAAGTTATCAGATGTGATTCTTGTTTGAAGTGTTAAAGTTTTATAAGGTTCTAATTCACCCCCCACTTCCCTCTCATTATCTTAATTTCCCATTAGATTTCCAACATTATCTCTATGACTCATTAAATTATTGGGAAGTAAATGTAGTTCTAAAAAATACTTCTTTGAAAAATGAAATGAGCTACTTTTTTAATTTATAATTAGAAGGAAAATAAATGTGAATACTTAAGTTAATCTAACTACTTTAACATAGATATGATCATTCACCTTGGGTATTTTAGTGATGAAATCTATCCAAATACTCTCTCATGTTAGCTCTTAGATGAGAAGATGTTGACATATCCTACCACAAATAGTTTCTCTCCTCAAATTTGTTAACAAGTGGTACATTCACTTATATGAAAAATTGCACAATATTTAAGCTTGTTCCATGAAACCCTCTCTCTAATTTTCTTTATATGTCTTGAACAATTTGAGATGTCCCATTATTAGTACATCATAAAAATATTGAAAAGTATTCTTCATTACATTAGACCCTAGCACAATGAGAACTTGACTTGAATAGGAATAGTCCTTTTGATACCTCATACCTATCAACCTTCTAATCCATAAAAGAATATTGACTTTACAAATGATTCCTTATCATTTTTCCTAAGGTGAAAATCTTGCATTTTTTATAGAGTAAAAACATGTTGTAATGGTAGATAATTCTAGAGATGGCATCATGTTCTTTGATCTTAAACTCACCTAATTGTGTTTCTTATGATTAAAATTGTTTTGTCAAAAGAAATGTTGTAGACATCATAGGAAACATTTATTTGTTGTGTATAGTGAATCTCCTTTCAAAATCTTTTAGTCTTCTATCTCAAAAGTTATATGATATCCATTTTGAGATAATATAGCTCTATTTCTTTCATCAAAACTATCACATTTGATAACAAATAGAAGTGAAAACTATAGAATTGCAATAACAAGACAAGAACTAACTATCTATTTGAACTTTTCATAGGTGGTATGTTCTTCTTTTTTCCATTTAATTTTAATTGTTCAAATTAGTTAGTTAATTTATTTATCAATTATTCCTCCTAGGAACATTAATAGAAAATCTTAATAATCTAATTAAATTTAGTTTTATTAATTACTACTAGTTCACAATAATTTACTAAATTTAATTAACTAATTATTCATCCACGTGTATAATAATTGGCTTGATTTATTTGATTATTATTATTTAAATAAATATCATCATTATTTTTTTCTATTCTAACTGCATGAAATAAATAACTTTATTTTTTAATTTAAATAATTGTCATTCATGTAGCTCTAATTCATCAATTCAACTAACATTTACTCTTTTTGACTCATAAATTAATTTAATCTTCTAACTTGAGCATTCATTTAAGTCATCCTTTCAATTAGTCAATTAAACCATCTCAATTCAACAAACTTCATCAATTGATTCTTCTATTTATATCAACCCCTTGATTGAAATTAAGTAGGATCTATAAATACAACATTTTTCTATTTGATTCACATCTTCAATTATTCAAATTTTAGAATCATAATGGCTTCATAGAAATTATTATGCAATTTGATTTATGCAACCCTCATGTCCATTGTTAAAACTAGAATTGAAGAAAGATGGAGCTAATAAATGACTACATGTGAATGTGTTGTTGATTTATTATTTTTATTTTCATGTATTTACCATATGCTTCATTATGTGATTGATTGAATTGACATTTGGTATTGTTGTCATTCCCTATTTTTTAAATACAATTTCATTCATTGTAGAATACGATCATTATCATATCAATCTTTTAAATATCACAATAAGTAGAAAAATCACGTCTTCATTATCTTTAAACTTATTAAAAAAAAAATTTATCTTCTAAAAAATATTTAGAAATCACATTATTACAAAAAAATTATTTAAAAATTTTTGAAATATTTTATTTTCATTTATAAAATTATTTGTTTACATCATTAAATAAGATTTTTTATACTTTCTTTTATATTCTATATGAACTAATTTCATAATTTAAAATGACTAATATCATCTTAATAATAATACTTACAATCCTCTTTATTATTATCAAAATTTAAACATTTTTAAATATAAAATTTAACTTTTTTTTGTGTATCGCCCTTCGCTTGCACTCCCCTTCTGTTGACACTTGTCATACCGCATTTACTATGGGAGCTTTAGGTTAGGATATAATGGCTCCGGCCAGCGGTGAACCAGTTGTTTCTAGTGTTCACGCTGCTGCTTCAAACTGCCATGGCGCCACCACCGAACAAACGCCCACGCAAGTTTGTCCCGAAAGTTTTCCATGAGGTAATCCTGATATTGTCCTTCCTTTGCAAGAATTTGATGTTGCATGTGACTGGTTAGAACAACATACCTTGATAGGGTATTTTGTTGGTAGGACTCCCCTTAAAGCTATGCTCAGAGAATGGGTCAACAAAAGTTGGACTCCTCATGGAGTCCGCCTTGACATTGTGCAAAACCTTACCAAAGGTTTTTTTTTTATTTCGCTTTGCTAACCCGTCACAAGCAAACGCAGTTTTTACCAATGGCCCTTGGTCTGTGCATTCCTCTCTACTTGTCTTTCAGAAATGGTCCCGAGACTTCTCTGTCTTGGATGATAAAAAGCTTAGGGTTCCTATTTGGGTCGAATTCCCAGGTCTACCCTTGCCCTGCTGGCCTTTTATTGAGTCTATTGCCCAAACCCTTGGCAAAGTTGTTACCAAGGAGCCAGAGAAATTTTTTAATGCTCACCCTCAGCGGCGTGTTTTCATTGAAGTTGATCTTTCTAAAGATCTCAAAGATTCTGTGGAAATTCAGATTGGCGCTCAAACCTTCTCACAGAAGGTGCTTTACTTGAACCTACCTAACACTTGTTATAGGTGCTAGTCTGTGGAACACAAGATCAAGGATTGCCCTTTGGCTATGCCTAGGGTCAAACCCCAGCCTAAAGTGATGCTTGTCAAACAAGTCGAAGGAAAAAAAAAAAAATGGATTAGTGTTGGGCGCAAGGGCAAGCTTGCCTTGAATCCTTTGGACCCTAAGCCATCCTATGCGGCAGTTATCGCGATTCCTCCTGCTTTCACTAAAGTGTCAGCGCCTGCTAGCGTGGAGACGCCAACGACTTCCACTGCACTTGTTCCGGTTTCGCAGGTTTCAAACCCTACTAGTTCGTAGGGGATTAAGTTAGTTGCCAGGGCCTCGTCCTTGGCTGGGGCTTGTTCTCCTCTTGCAGTCTCTTCCATAGTACCACCAGCAACAAGGCATTCTCGCAGTCCTCCTGGACATGCGAAGATATTAGGGGTAAAACGGCAGGCTGTAAGTCTAGAGGATTTCCCGTCTAACTTCCACCCAATTTCTACCTTTTTGCAGAATAGTTACTCCTCTCTAGAGGATGAGGATGATATGGAAGAGTTCTCATGAACTTCCTCTCTTGGAATGTTTAAGGTCTTACAGACCTCCCCAGAAAGTTCTATGTCCGGGATACCCGTCATAGACTTGGGAATTTAGATTTTCTTTGCCTGCAAGAAGTTAAGATTTCTGGTTTCATGCTTTCTGCTGCATGCCATGTCATTTGGCAGGATAGTGTCATGTTTTCTTCTCAGCATGAAGCTGGCCGAGGTGGTGTAGTTACTCTCTTGTCACCTCGCCTTCATTCTGCTATTATCTCGCACGGTTCTGACCCCACACACCGTATTATTTGGCTTTTTCTTTCCATTAACAATCATTCTTTTGGAGTCATTAATGTTTATGCCTCCAATGATGTTGTGGAAAGGGCACAAATGTGGGTTTGGCTTGCTGACAACTTGCCGCCAGCTACTTGGGTCCTGTGTGGGAACTTCAATATGGTTGAAGTGGCCTCTGACAAAGATGGCATTCTGCCTTTCCATTGGATAGCTAGAGAAAGAGAAGCCTGGTTTTACATGCATCATAAATTGGGCCTTTTTGATCCCAATACTAGCCGTCGTCATGATAGTGGGGCCTAGCACACTTGGTCCAATTTTCAAGCCGGTCCTGATCGCATATTGAAACACCTTGATCGTGCTATGATCTCGGTGCAATCTTTTTTTTTCTTTTCTGAAGATCGTGATCTACCTGTCATTCCCCTGATAGATGTGACGTTATCAGACCACTGTCTCATTTATTTTGGCATTTTTTGGCAAACAGTTGTCCCCAAAGTGGCCAAGTCTCAATTCTTCCTCAACACATCTATGTTGTTGCATGCTTCCACCATCTCCCACATACAATGTGTATGGAATTTGGAACCACGTCCACATTCCCATCGAGGATGGATTCAATGGTGGAATGACACCATTACTAGAACGGCTCAATTTTTGCGCATCTACAGGCGTCAGCTGGCAATTTTCAGAAAATGATCTTATGAAGCCAACACCCTTGCCCTAAAAAAAGCCTCTGAAGCACTCACCTTCAACCCCTTTGATGTGGATCTACAAATTCAGCTTGCCAAGCTTCAAAATGAAAAGCAAATTGCTGACAACTATGCTACCCGAGGAGCTCAAATCAAAGCCCGTCTCCACTAGTTGGAGGTTGGCGACAAAGCCTCGAAGGAGTTCTTCCAAGCTCTCCGAGCCTGTCATACCAATGTTGGGATTAAAAAGATAAAATAGGGAACTGATGTTCTTTCCAGTCTGCTTGACATCCTGCAAGCTTTTGTTCTTCACTATGAGAACGTCTTTGCTTCGCAAGGCCATTCGGTTGCTCAGGAGGAGGCTCTCAAAAAGTGTATTACTGTTACTCCAAACCGCCTTGCAGTTGAGCAACGCGCTTTCTGTGAGCAAGTTCTTTCCCTCCGAGACCTTAAAGAGGCAGTTTACTCCATGGTGGATGACAAATCTCCTGGGTGTGATGGATTTCCCTATGAATTTTACAAACATCTTTGGGAGAAAATTGGTCCTGATCTGCACAAAGTCTATCTTGAAGCATACCATTCTAAAAGCTTAGGAGCGATCATAAATAAAGGCAATATTAAATTCATACCTAAAGTTGGTGATCCAGAGGACATCTGCAACTAAAGGTCCATCACCCTCCTGAATGTGTCTTATAAGATCATTGCTAAGGCGCTCTCTCTCAAAATTTGCCATATGCTTCCTCTAATTGTGCGGCCTAAACAAACTGGCTTCATCAAATCCAAGTATATTCTTGACAACATCATTGTTGTCTGGGAAGGTATGGAATGGGCCCGTAAGTCCAAGCAGCAAGCTATCTTTTTAAAGATAGATTTTGCTAAAGCCTATGATCGCATTGAATGGCCTTTCATTTTGGCTATGCTTCAGGCTCTGGGTTTTGGTCCCAATTTCCTTCAATTTGTGGAGATGCTCTTTGGTGACGCTAATGCTTGCATCACCATCAATAATTCGCAATCTGAAGCTTTTGGACTTTTTCATTCCATTAGATAAGGTTGTCCGCTAGCTCCAGCGCTTTATGTCCTTGCTGCTAAAGGTTTTGGTTATTTACTTACTCACTCTGTGTCTTTAGGACTAGTCTGTGGCATTTCCTTGCCTGATTCTTCCTCCCAGTTAGTCAATGGTCATTTTGCTGATGATTCCTTTGTTACTCTTCTTGAAGATGAAGAAAATATCAAAAATGCTTTAAATTGTCTGGACACTTTTTGTCAAGCCTCTGGCTCTGCTATTCAATGGCATAAAACGCTTTGTTACCGACAATCTTTTTTGCCAGCTCCACCTTGGCTCAGCCAATTCCAATGGAAATGGGTTACTCATGGAGAAATCTTCTGCTTTCTTGGCATTCCCTTTGCTTTCCAGGCTTCCCTTGTGGAACTTTGGAATGTTGTACTTACAAATATTAGCAAAAAGATTGATTATTGGATCACTAAGCCGCTTTCTCTTGCTGGTAAATTCCAGATTTGTTCAAAGATTTTGGCTGCCACCCATGTGTATTATTCTTCTTGTTGGGCTCCCTCCAAAACTTCCTATCTCAAATTAGAACGTTTGCTCAGAGATTTTCTTTGGGCCTCTGGTTCTGACCATCATGGTTTTCACAGAGTTGCTTGAGATTTATATTGTCTCCCAAGGGAATCTGGGGGTCTCAGCCTACTTTCCACTCGGAAGCAGAGCCTTGCCCTCTGTGCTAAATGGATTATCAGAGCTATTTTTGGAGATGAAGCCTGGAAAATTCTTGTTAGGCATTGCATCTCTTCAGGCTTCCCTGCTAACAGACCGGCATGGAAGGGGATTGGTTTTCAGACCCTTCTCACTATGCATGAACCAGTGGTCATACAGGGCTCTTTTGTTATAAAGAGCATCTAGAAAGCCTGGGAAGGTATTAAACCTTGGCTTCGTTGGGCTGGTGATGAGTTTCGCAATGGGCTGTCTTTAAATCAACAAAACATTTGGTGGTCTCCCCTATTTGCCTTCTAGGGTACTCCTCTTGCCAAGACTCAAGGTGCCAGTGCTTTGCGTTTCTTTAAACGTGGCATCCGCACTACCAAGGACATTTTTTCAAGAGTCACCATGAATTTCAGGTCATGGGAGGATATACAAGTTCAATACCGCCTTGTTCGTGCCGATCACTAGACTTATGACCTTCTGTTGTCTTCCATCCCTGTGCACTTACTTCATAAAGTGGGGATTCAATCTGTTCGTCCTTAGTGGTATGATTAGAAGTGGTTTCCTGCCACTCCATTTACCAATTATAAGCCCAATATGGGATACAGATGGCTTTCGCCCCACCTTCTGATGGTGGACACGCTTAATCAACGATGGCATTTGCATTCTTCGCTTTCTCAATGGAGAAAATGGTTCGACACCATTTGGAGTGCCATTACAGAACCTAAGATTGCACACTTTGCTTGGTGCCTTGCCTTCCAAGGTCTTCCCCTGGGGCCTCGGCTCAAGCACATTGGGGTTCCTGATCCTAGATGCCCCTTCTGTGGCCAACTTGAGTCCTTTTTGCATATTTTTTGATTTTGTAAGCGTGCTCAAAATTATTGGCACTAGATTCATGATTTTTTCAAGCCTTTCAGGCTCGAACCTTTTTCATGGCACACGATCCTATTGGATGATTCCCCCATATTTCCTCGAAAGTTCTCCCAGATTTGGCATACTTTCAGGATGGAAATTTTGTTTTCTCTATGGAAAGATAGGAATGCAGTTTTATTCACTCACAGTTTTTTGGATGTTAATATTGCAATGTACACTAAGGCATGCATTTGTAACAATGTCATTATGTAGATATAGGTGCAAGCTAATAAAGTTGCCTTGGAGGTTGCACACTTACAAGAATTGTTAAATCATTGGGGCAATGCTCCTTGCACCATTGTTAGAGTGCCTCCGAATGCCTCGGTCGATGCCTCCTCGTCTCGCAGTCGTCATTCCCGAAGCCAGTCCTCTGGCCGCCATTCACACATGTCGCGCTCCCAGGGTCCCCGCCACCGCTCTCCCAGCGGTGGTCATGGCGGTTGGAGGCGCCGCTCTGCTTCCCCACCGCATGGTGGTTCTGGCTGGTCCCCGGCTCCCCCCCTCTGGGCGAGCTTCTAGCCAGTCTCCGGCTCCTCCCCCTGGACGGGCACACTCTGGCAAGTTTCCTCGGCTGGCCTTGGCAATTTCTCCTCTGTGGCCAGACAAGAAGGATGTGGAGACTGTGACTACCCCAAATCCTGCAAATATTGCTGACGGCTGGACTGTTCCCAATCTGCCTCACAATCCCACTGATGCGTGGGGATTTCTTGATAAAGATGATCCTCCTCCCTCTGCTGGTACTGCCTTGGCAGTCTGAGGTTGTTTAAATTTTTTTTTTTGATGAATAGTTTATAGTTTCTGGCTGAGGCCATGTTGTTTATTTCAACTTCAACCATTTGAACTCATTCGCGGAGAGATCTTGTATCCCCCGACCCTTTTTTTGTGAATTGTAATCTTAGTAAATTTTATTAATTGAAAAGAACTATTTATCAAAAAAAAAAAAAAAAATTTAACTACTCAAACTAACATCTTCTAGTATTTCACTTTACTCCAATTTACAAAGAGGGTCTTTGTAGTGTCCCTTCTTCACCTAAAGATAATCTAGTGTGTAAAATACTTCGAAAGCTATGCAATACAATGATGAATTTCTACCTATATTTTATTTATCTTTTTAACATAAGAGATGAAAAACTCCGTAGCAATAAAACTCTATTTTCAAACATTCATTTTCTGTAATATATACCTGTGGTGCCGTGTTACTTTATCCAATAAATAGAAGATGACATCTAGTTTTGAAATAACATCAACTTTGGAAAGGAAAAAGGGAGCATGCTTAGTGCAATAGCTCCGTTGGCTATTCTATCCTCCATTTGTTTAAAGACATTAGAACTAATAATAAGATGTGATACAAGAAGGCAATTTATAGTTTAAATATACATTCATGTTCATCTTACTTAGCCATTTACAATTATAAATTTTCTGAATCTTTATAATTATTTAAAATAATACAGACCAATCCAAAACGTTTCTAAAAGACCATTCACATCTACCATTACATAGGTTTTATTAAGAGCTAGCATAATTCAGAACTACTCTAATATATCAAAGAGATCATTACCGCTACACAAGAATTTGAAACAATTACTTTGAGAAATCATTACAACTGCACAAAAGTATACTCTTCTCCATTCCACTTATTTATATTTCTTCCTTCAATCATCTTATCCTCCCCCTTTGGAGGGTATATATTTTCTCTCCCTCTTCTTCTGTTCCTGTCTTCTAAAAATGTCATTTGCAAAGGATTTCTACAATGTTTGGTCATGATTGGATATAGAATGTTTCCATTCATTTTTATTTAACTAAATACATTCTAAACTTTCACTTGTTTAAACAGACTAATGTGACGACCGCCGAGCCACCTACCTTATAGATAACAGATGCTTTCTCATAAATATCCATCAACCCTAATTACCACTTCTTCTCATTTCTACATACATCCATATTTGAAAAGAGAACAAGACCGTACATGTAAGCCAATAAACTCTGAAAAGGTTCTATTTATCCAAAAGAGGCAATGTTATTTCTCCATCATATCCATTGCAAAACCCAGATGTCAACCCTCTTCCTTGTGGCAAAAGAGGCAAATTCATAACTCCATCATATTTATTGAAAAAACCAGACGTCAATTCTCTTCCTTTTGGCAAAACCCAAGATATCATAAACCTAGCCTGACTTATCAATCCCTTTCTCATAGATTTCATTGCTCTAAATCTCATGAAGATAAATCTTCCCACTTTTACACCAAATCTACGAAGCCTTAACCTCAGAGCAGGTTTTGGCTTCTGAGGTTTTGGCTTTCTAACATCTGCCTGCTTCATGATTTTCTCTATCAATCTCTGCACAGCTTGATGTCTCCTTTCCTCAGCTACCTCTTCATCCATAACCATCTTACTGTAAAATTCTTCCGTCCCATTAAATCTCAAGCTTCTTAACTGTACTCTCTTCATCTGAATTCTTTGGGTTTTTCTTGGAGAACCCAAAAATATTGATGCCCAATTAAAGTCAAAGAACAAGAGATCTCTATTATACTCCGAATACATAATTTGATGACTCCAATTGCTTTAAATAAAAGATGAACATGCCGTTATACTTTATTGATATAATTATAGAGGTATATGTCAGAGCCCACATCACCTGCAATAATTCATCAGCAATCGGTGCTACTCAGTGTAGCAAAACAATGAAATAATATATAAAGAGAAATATAATGACACATGTCGGTTGGCTTGCTTCAAAGATAATAATTAAATATGAGCCAAGTACTATCATTTCAGCATTTTTCATCACTCCTGGCCAACATTTTTATGGTTACAAAGGCGCATGCAAAAGATAAAACTTATTTAAGAAGAATCATAATAAACAATGATAGTAATTGCTGAATGGTGACGTCCAGTGAGAACCAAATAATTTTAAATTAATAAAAGTGGTCCATGAGAACAATCGAAATGCGAATTGATTGATTTGAGAAGGTCGACTCATTAAACCTCGTTATGTTCTATCTGAACAGCCGCCAGCTGTTTGCTTAAACCTGTTCCATCACGAATGGTGGCCATGTTTTTTTTCTGGCTTCTACGGAAGCAAAACCTTGAGTAGATTGGTACCGACCTCAGATATTAATTTCTTTGAATCTTGGTTCTAACTGTCACAAGTTCCATGCAGTTGATATTTTAGGTTAGGTTAGTTCAATGATTTGGAATTTAGTTTGTTGATTAGATAAGCCCTATTATAATCTTTTGAGCTGATCAATCACTTCAAATGATATGAGTTTGAGAGAATTGATCTTGTTGTTCAGATATCAAAATTGTTCCAAATTTTTAAAATATTTACTGTTTTTAAATCATGGTTATTTCTCGAATGTGCCTCGTTTAAACATTAAAATGGTCACTTCTTTTCAACTTTTTAAGCAATTTGTCTTTCAAATTACTTTGGCTCATTCCCAACTCTGTCCCGCCTTTTAAATTTCTGAATTCCAGTTCCCAAGCCTCAAGTTATTGTAGGTTAATAGAATGTTCTAAAACATGTGTTTTTCATTTCGTCATTAACCATTAACCTCTAAAAAAGTTAAGTTTTGGGGTTCGAAATACATGTTTCAATAAGAAATATTAACCTCTCATCTAACAAGAGTTAAGATAAATTACTAAAACATGTATTTTGTACCATTAACCTTAATTAACCTCTTACTAAAAAAGGTTGAGGGTAGAGGCTCAAAACACATATTTTCAAGATGGTTATTAATCTCTTTGTTTAGCTGATAAAGGGTTAAGAACTGGAAGGCAGATTATCTCAAAGGTGATAAGGTGGAGAAAGCATATAAGACATGAGGAAATATATTGGATAGTCCAAAGATCAGAAGTTGTGACACCATGGATGTTATGAAGGAAGTAATTAAATATAAGATGATTTCGATATTTCGAATGTATGAAGGTTATCTTCAATATTAAAATAGAAAAGAAGATCAAATGCACATGAATTGTATGACGAAATGCCCACATCTTCCCTCCAGCCCACAATGCTAGAAGCTTCACAGAGCTTCCCTTCGAACATCAAGTATATGAGTTATATTGTACCATGATCGTGGTGTGTTTGAGATGCCCTCACAAGCATTGCAATCATTTGTTTGATATTTAATGAAACTATTAAAGATGACCATCACGAAGAACAAAAAGAGAGTGGTGAATATGCAAAAGGCTATAAATACAATTTGTTTGAAATAATGCCTCTTGAAGCTAGCATTACAGATAGCCCATTGGATAATACAAAGTCATGAGAAGCCATCAAATTCAAAGCATGTGGGGTGTGTGTGAGTTTGTGAAAATGTTGTATAGACTAAAAAATCATTAGTAGAATGTCATTTATGCTATGATAACTCCACCTTTTCCAGTGACATATTTGACAAAATACCATATTGGAATCCACCAACTTTCAAGAAGCAAATTCAAAAGATTGAGAGATTGGGTCGAGATGCATGGAAATTGTGGAGGCATAAGCTATAAACAAGGATTGTGTGACAAAATATTCAAGTAAGATAGAAGTGCCACCCACAATCTCCATTCTTGTGACCCATGGTGCCAAAATGGAAATTCTAGCTTGCAAAACAACATACAGATATGTCATTTTGAAGGCAGCTAGTGATATGTTTTATATAATGCCCTAAAGGCGTGCCTTTTCATAGAATGTATTTGTAGAGTGTTCAATCAATGGCCTTCATCACAATACCAAATTGGTAGGCTCATCATGGACACAATGATAGTTTTGAATGAATAGCTCAAATGAACCCTCAAATAAGTGTTGGGTAAGTGCACCAAGTTGTGGTGCCAAAAAGGTGACACCCTTTTTTTTCTAACTTTCAATAGCACGTACGTGCTTTTAAAAACCCCAAATTTTTATAAATGGGTTGCAAACCCATAGCCCATTCATTTTCCAACTTCGCCTCCTCATGGTGCATACACGAATTGAGCAAATTGAAGATTTTCACCACCTGCCTTGTCAATATGCCTCTTCACCATCGAAGTTCGAGATCATGAGCACGTTGTATGTTGTCTAACCTTCTTTTTGCATTTTTTTAATATGTTTTTTGTATTGTTTTGTAGGTTTTTTCAATTTTTCTTTAAATTTGTTTATTTATTTAGATTTCAATTGATTTCTTATCATGAAATGTGAATAATGAACTAGCAAATCCATAAGAAGATCAAAACCAAAACCCTCAACAAGATCCAAACCAAAACCCTTAACAAGATGAGAATCAAAACCCTCCACCATAAGAATAACAAATTCTGCAACCTGCACTAATTGGAAGACCTCCACCTGGCACACAAGAAAACATAATAAATGAAATAGAAAGAGGCAAAAATGAATTAGAAGCATTCATTGGTAGGTTGAAAGCTTGTGGACAAACCAATCCAATGAGAGCTCAATTGGCATCCTCCCTGGAGTCCATTAAGACCCACATAGCTTTTGTTGGTGGTCAGTTAGATATTTTGCAAGTTAAGAGGGAAGAACAAAAAAGATATTATGCAAACAAATTATCATATGAAGATGTAAAAAAAAAAATATACCAAAAGGTAGAATGTGAGCATTGTTTAGAAAGCCTGGTGAACAAACTATTGTTAGAGAGTCAACTAAATGGTTCCCCATCCATTGGTGCATACACGATGATATTAAAAATAATTTTTGAGATATCTATGTGGATGGTTTTTGATGCCCCTCCTTGCAATAATCATGAGGTCCCAATGTATTTCTTAAGAAAATTGTATTGTGAGTTTGTTCTTAGGGAGATCCCCAATTATTTTGATATATTAGAATCTCAGAGTAGAGGTGGGGGGTCATCATTTGAGAGGTCAAGGGCACGTCATGACCCTAATGTAGTTAGGGCACCTGTGGTCAAGCCACAGGGTGAGCACATGACTATTCCTTTAGTTATGAAGGAACATGGAGAGGCCAGCACTCTAGGGACTATTAATGCTTTGACGTAGGCCCTCATTCATTGCATGAGTCCATTAGTTGAGGAGGAGCCTTCTACACATCATGGTCACATGTGCACATCATGCAAATCCTTATGCACATTTGGCAGTCATGTTGGAGATGGTGCGGATGATGGGCTTGTCACTGATCAATTCCTCAATGAGACATTTGGCATTGACACACAAGTAAATTACAATTATAATAAACTAATTTGATCACATTTCATATGTATAGTGAATGACTAATTAATTAGCATGTATTGACAATGTTCAAAATTCAGGGTCAGAGTGTTGGCAGCCCTAGTAGTGATCCCTCGGCCCCATTTTTTGTCCTGGCGATGAGTCCAGAGGTATGTATCGATTTAATCATTTAAATTAATACATATAACTATTAAGTAACCATATGAAGGATTGACAAAAAAAATTATGCATGTGCATCAATTCTCTACAGGACTGATGACATTCACTATGGACTCTGAGCCTAGACATGATACGAGCTTCGTAGAGGTACATTTTTTTCATGTTAATTTAATTCATTTGATTATATTTGTTTCATGTTTCATGTTACATGTAATGTGTATTGTATGACATGCAGCTCTTGACATCTGAGACTCCTCCTCATCTTCGATAGTCCATCGATCATGGAGTGGCTGCAGCTATGGCTAGTTCACAGCCATTGACTGAGGTATGAAAGAATTTTTTTGGTTTTAGTTGTTGTTTATAATAGTTAGTATTGAAATTTCTAATGTTATTTATAAGTGATTATATTGATTGAATTTTTGTAGGGTCTCGTTACGCCCAATCGTCTATGAGCCTTCAAGGTGGACTTACAGAGCGACTATTTGATGGTGGTAAGAAAATAATTAATTCTGTATGTACATATATTTGATTTCAATGTATAATAATTATTGATTCATATCTACTTTGTTTGTATCAGCTCGAGTTAGAGAAGAGCCTCAACAAGAGGACAAGCAATCGTGTGAGGAAGACCTTATCATCACCATCATCTCCTTACACACGACGGTTGAAGACCTCTAGAGATTTGTTTCATTCCCCTCATGGGAAGGAGAAGATATAGTTGATAGACATACATGTATAAGCATCAGTGGGCATATATGTTGGATTTTATGTCAGTGGACATATTCGATATACATTTGATGTATATATGATATTTTATATTTGATGTATGACATTTATTTGATGCATGACATAATTAGACTTATGAAATTATTGGTTAATATATGATATGTTTGTTCATGTACAACATTGTTGGTTATCATAATATATTGTGTTTGTTAATGTCTGACATTACTCGTTATCATTTTATATTATATGTTTGTTCATGTATGACATTATTGGTTATCATAATATATTATGAGGTTGCATGGGTACTTGTACCCACACCCCTGGTACTCATACCCAAGTACTGGGTACATGTATCCCAAGTATCGAGTACTCGGTGGAGAGCATCATAGCTAAGGACCTTGATTGAGATTTCAGAAGAAAAAAAATTAATTTTTTGTTTTTGTATCAACTCATTGCTTATCAAGCTTAATTCAATACATAATCAGTTCAAAACTTTGATAGAATATTGATTAACAATAAACTTTATCACTATTTAAGCATAAGTTTATCATTTCCAATATGTAATCATCATAGGATTGATGATCTTGTTCATGTTTAAAATTTTCCTTCTCTATTATTTGTTTATCAAGCTTAATTCAATATTGATCAACAATAAACTTTATCAGTGTTAAAGGCAGAAATTTATCATTTGTAATATGTCATTGTCATATGATTTATGATCTTATTGTTTATGTTTAAATCATACCTTCTATGTTATGCATAGAAGGTATGAGCTTCATAGAGGTACATTTTTTTCATGTTAATTTAATTCATTTGATTATATTTGTTTCATATTTCATGTTACATGTAACGTGTATTATATGACATGCAACTCTTGACATCTAAGACTCCTCCTCATCTTCGACAGTCCATCGATTGTGGAGTGGCTACAGCTATGGCTAGTTCACAGCCGTTGACTGAGGTATGAAAGAATTTTCTTAGTTTAAGTTGTTTTTTATAATAGTTAGTATTGAAATTTCTAATGTTATTTATAAGTGATTATATTGATTGAATTGTTGTAGGGTCTTGTTACACCCAATCGTTTACGAGCCTTCAAGGTGGACTTGCAGAGCAACTATTTGATGGTGGTAATAAAATAATTAATTCTGTATGTACATATATTTGAATTTAATGTATAATAATTATTGATTCATATCTACTTTGTTTGTATCAACTCGAGTTAGAGAAAAGCCTCAACAAGAGGACAAGCGATCATGTGAGCAAGACCCTATCATCACCATCATCTCCTTACACACGATGGTTGAAGACCTCTAGAGATTTGTTTCATTCCCCTCATGGGAAGGAGAAGATATAGTTGATAGACATACATGTATAAGCATCAGTGGGCATATATGTTGGATTTTATGTCAGTGGACATATTCGATATACATTTGATGTATATATGATATTTTATATTTGATGTATGACATTTATTTGATGCATGACATAATTAGACTTATGAAATTATTGGTTAATATATGATATGTTTGTTCATGTACAACATTGTTGGTTATCATAATATATTATGTGTTTGTTAATGTCTGACATTATTTGTTATCATTTTATATTATATGTTTGTTCATGTATGACATTATTGGTTATCATAATATATTATATGTTCCTTCATGGATGACATTATTGGTTAACATAATATATTATATGTTCATTCATGTATGACATTATTGGTTATCATAATATATCATATGTGTGTTCATGTATGACATTATTGGTTATCATAATATATTATGAGGTTGCATGGGTACTTTTACCCACACCCCTGGTACTCATACCCAAGTACCAGGTACATGTATCCCAAGTATCGGGTACTCGGTGGAGAGAATCATAGCTAAGGACCTTGATTGAGATTTCAAAAAAAAAAAAAAAATCAATTTTTTGTTTGTGTATCAACTCATTGCTTATCAAGCTTAATTCAATACCTAATCAGTTCAAAAATTTGATAGAATATTGATTAACAATAAACTTTATCACTATTTAAGCAAAATTTTATCATTTCCAATATGTCATCATCATATGATTGATGATCTTGTTCATGTTTAAAGTTTTCCTTCTCTGTTTATTGTTTATCAAGCTTAATTCAATACCTAATTAGTTTGAATTTTTGATACAATATTGATCAACAATAAACTTTATTAGTGTTAAAGCCAAAAATTTACCATTTTTAATATGTCATTTTCATATGATTTATGATATTTTTGTTCATGTTTAAAGCATACCTTCTATGTTATGCATCTAAACATTTATCATAAATTATTATTACAAACATATAACAAATTTGAGACTGAAAAGAATACATTACATTTGCAAACTTTATCACTGTTCTTGATTTGAAAAATCATTGTCATGACTCATAAAATTAGGTTTTCTATAAATATAAAAGTATAATTAAAAATAAAGTTTGACATACCCAATTACCCATGTCTCCTAGTATAAAAAATAGTTGTACCCATACCCGTACTCATACCCATACCCTAAGTACCCCAAGTACACTCATCCCTGTGCAACCTTGTATATTATATGTGGACTTGGTGTTTTCTATACACCTATGTGGTCTATAGGATCTCTTGCTACTTAGAACATCCCTTGACCTTGCCCAACCTCTTCACTAGGTTAACTAATCCAAACTTGTAGCATCACTCCCTTACTCTTCTAGGAATAGTATCCCTCCAAAGGTTTTATAGGTCTACTAAGGTACCATAGCACTCCCCAGTCCAACCAAGGTTTCCATAACATCCTAAGGTGTTATTGGAACATTTTTACTATGCTTGAATGGATAACAACAATGGATTTGTACCTAATTTCAATATTTCTTCACAAAAGGGCTACAAGGAGAGCCCTTAATTAGGTCTCCACCCAAATTTCTAAGGCCAATAGCTCCTTTTTCTTTGAGTTTCAACACCTATAGCCTTAATAAAATTGATATATAGGACCCATGCTCAAGGATTTTTAGGGTCTCATGGTGCGTACAGGCCATACAACAAAAATAGCAAAATTGAGGGTTTAGTAGGGTTTTCATGGCTGCTTGTTGTCCCCATTTTAAGACACTTTCCAAACTTCATCAAGACTCCTCCTCCACAAGTTATAACCTCCTCATACCCACATCAATCCATCATAAGGGAAAGTTTTCATTCTTCAAGCTTTGCTCTCGAGAACTTTTTCTTTGTTGACAGTCCCTAGCCAAGCATTGCCTAGCTCACCTAGGGCTTGGTCAAAGAATTATTTTCACTCACTTTTAGGGCCCTTGCTTGCATAATATAATACATTATGGTTTGTAGCCTTGAAATCTAGAAGACCATGGAATTTCCACGATGGAGATAAGACTTGCAGCCCTTTCATGATAAACAACTCCAAAATTGGCAATAGACAAGTATCTTTGAAGAAATTTACAAAACCTTTCAAAAATTGGTCACAAACTATAACTAATGCATGGTGAATATAGAGGTTGCAAGTATCTAATGTTTTTTAGCTATTACAGAGAACTTTCATATATCTATTGCTTGACCTCATTCAATCCATGTCTCCTGGCTTAAGGCTCCACTTTCATGGCATTAATATCCTTAAAAATGTATTATGTCAGTACTTTAAGATAATGGGATGCATGTCCCATGTTCATCTGTGACAAACTACTTTCCTAAACCTTTTTTTTCTTTAACTTCTTGATTTGACACTTTATCTACTATACAAATCATCTTTCACATCACCAATAAGACAACCATGAACTTCATTGTTTTGACATCTTTTGGAATCCCTTTGCTCATTTAGGTCATGAATTTTGGAGTGCCTATTTTCATCTTCTTTAACACTACTACTACCATAATGCTATAACTATCACATTCTCCAAAGGGAAAACCTCTCTATTTCAATGTCTTATCCTTAATGCTATGATAATTGCACATCTTCGGACCTCTAGATTTGTTAGGTTCTTATTCATTAGATCACCATTCATCATAACAATATAATAATATATTGATATAGTGTAGCCTCAAAATCACCATATATCACTAGTGCACTGACATGTATGCAAAAATATTTGAAAGCCTTTGTTGAATTCTCAGTTCATGCTAGGTGAAACTTGTAAATTTATTCTAATAGAGTTCAACATTGGAAAAATAGGAGTAGATAATAAGTTTCCTCAAACTACCAACATACCACCACCTAAATGGCATTTGGAGCTCCTCTTCATAGCTTTAGAACTATGATTTTTCCTTCGTGGTTATGCCTTTATGAACTAACTCACAACTTTAAAACTCATTGTAGTATTTGATTGTGAGTCATCTTGCACGTACAGAACTAGGTGTTTTGTTAAAAGATCCTTAAAACATTTTAATTTATTACTCCTACTATAAATAGTACTAAATGTCTTCTATTCTATTACACATGATTACTAGATTTATTAAGATTGTTGTCTCGCTATGTCTTATTTTTTGTTAAATTCGCTATCATATGATCCATTAAATTAGTTCTTATATACCTCTACCATAAAGGTTCTCCATGTTTTTTACCATATGAATATAATCTATGTGATATAGTAGTAAACTAGCTTTTAAGAGGTTTTTCATTATACTTTAATCAATCATTGATCTCAATTGGACACCTCTATTCCATTTGCACATAACTACTACATAGCCTTCTCACATGTACTTTTTCACTTGTTTGGACCGAGCACTATTGTTGTGCTTAGTTGAAAGAAAAGTCAAAATGATTTTAAATATTTTCATGATCATACTTTTCCACTTGACATTCTTTTACTTATTCCATCTACATAGGAAATGATTCCACTTTATTTAACCCTACCACAAAGCCCTAGAAATGAACAAGAATATTAAGTTTAATACCATGTCATTGTTTTCATGGAAATTAGCATTTTGATAAAGATTTAAGAGTCTTTCTAAAGATGTTGATAGTTACACTATTACAAAGGTTTAAAAAGTTGTTCATCACACTCACTATTGTTGCCTTGAATATTTTCCTTTGATCACATTCCTTCGTATGCCTTTACCTTATGCATTGATTATCATTAACGTTGTTTTAACAATTATTATCATCTCCCTTAGTCTATAATGTACATCCCAACCAATCATTACTTGGAATATAACACTTTCCATAGTCATTCCCTATCATGTTCAAAAAATATTCTCTCCTTTGATATTTATTTACCATTATCTACTCTTTATTGCATATATTCTATGAGTTTCTTGGCTCTCTCTTTGGAAAACTATCCTCAATGCATTGTGTAGAGCCTATTTACTTATTGTCATTCTAAAATATACTTTCATACTTTATATATCTATTTTCTTTGACTTCTTTTGTATTTCCTCTCATGAAACTATCATACATTGGTGAGGGTCACATGTACCCACAACTATCAAAAGCACACTTCTTTAAAGGATCTAAACCATTATTCAATATAAGACAATGAACTAAAAAAAATCACAGTTTACAAGCCTATCATTTAGAAGCATGTTAATGTGATTGGTATTTTTGAATGATAATGCAAGAGGTAGTGAATGTATTCTTTTCTATTCACAAATATGACATTACATAAGATAAGATCCTTAAGAAACTCTTGTAAGCCCCTTAATGTGTCATTATCTTTCTTAGGGACATTTCGATTCAGCATTCCTGAGAACGTTCGAGAACTCAACAACATGGGATGAGGTTGGGGCTAGTGTTGACCTAGCTACCCAGAGCTAATGGAGCAGACAGTTCGATCCCATGAAAAAAGGTGAGAGAGATTTGGCAGTTGGAAACTTTGTACTAGCCAACACTACAAGTTTCAACATCACCCGAGATGGTGTCACAAAATCAAAATAGAGTAAGATCTCCAAAAAGTGAGAGAGATTATTGTAAGTCTCCACAAAATGGTCCTATAGAAACTAGAATCGCATCCATACCTTGCATGAGCTCCAAGATATGCCCTGTCAAAGATTGTTGCCCTATGGCATTTAGTGACCCTTAGGGACATTTTGGTTCAACGTGCCTGAGAACATTCAAGCACTCAACAAGACAGGATGAGGTTGGAGATAGGGTTTACTTGGCCACTTGGAGCTAATGGAGCAAATAGTTCAATCACATGATGAAAGGTGAGAGAGATTTGGCAGTTGGCAACTTTGTACTAGCCAACACTACAAGTTTTAGCATCACCCAACATGGCATTGTAAAATCAAAATGGAGTAAGATCTCCAAAAAGAGAGAGAGGTTATTGTAGGTCTTGACAACACAATTCTATAGGAACTAGAATCACATCCATACCTCACATGAGCTCTGAGATATGCCCCGTCAAAGATCATTTCCCTATGGCATTTAGTGACCCTTAGGGACGTTTCAGTTTAGCATGCCCAAGAATGTTTGAGTGTTCAACAAGATGGGATGAAGTTGGGGATAGGGTTTACCCAACCACCTGAAGCTAACGGAGTAGACAATTAGATCCCATGATGAAAGGTGAGAGAGATTTGGTAGTCGGCAACTTTGTACAAGCCAACACTACAAGTTTCAGCATCACCTGAGATGGCATCGCAAAATTGAAAAGGAGTAAGATCTCCAAAAAGTGAGAGAGGTTATTTTAGGTCTCCAAAAAATAGTCCTGTAGGAACTAGAATCACATCCATACCTCACATGGGCTTTGAGATATGCCCTAGCAAAGATTTATGCTCTATGGCATTTAGTGACCCTTAGGGACATTTCAGTTCAGCATGCCCAAGAATGTTTAATCACTTAATGAGACTAGATGAGATTGGGGATAGGTTTTACTTGACCACTTAGAGCTAATGGAGTAGCCAGTTTGATCCCACGACAAAAGGTGAGAGAGATTTGGCAGTTGGCAACTTTGTACTGGCCAATGCCACAAGTTTCAGCATCACCCAAGATGGCATCACAAAATCAAAATGGAGTAAGATATCCAAAAAGAAATAGAGGCTATTGTAGGTCTCTATAACACAATCCTATAGGAACTAGAATTGCATCCATACCTTATACGAGCTCTGAGATATGCCCCATCAAAGATCGTTGCCCTATGGCATTTAGTGACCCTTAGGAACATTTTAGTTTGACATGCCTAAGAAAATTCGAGCACTCAATAGGATGGGATGAGCTTGGAAATAGGGTTTACCCAGCCACCTAGAGCTAAAGGAGTAGACAGTTCGATCCCACGATGAAAGGTGAAAGAGATTTGGCAGTTGGCAACTTTGTACTGGCTAACACTGCAAGTTTCAGCATCACCCGAGATGGTGTCACAAAATCAAAACAAAGTAAAATCTCTAAAAAAAAATAGAGGTTATTGTAGGTCTCCACAATACGGTCTAATAGAAACTAGAATTGCATCCATACCTCACACAAGCTTTGAGATATGCCCCATCAAATATTGTTGCCCTATGGCATTTAGTGACCCTTAGGGACGCTTCAATTTGGCATGCTCGAGAATGTTCAAATGCTCAATGGCATGGGATGAGTTTTCAGCTAAGGTTTACTTGACCACCTAAAGCTAATGAAATAGTTAGTTTGATCCCATGATGAAAGGTGAGAGAGATTTGACAGTTGACAACTTTGTACTGGCCAACATTACAAGTTTCAACATCACCCAAGATGGCATCGCAAAATCAAAAAAAATGTAAGATCTCCAAAAAGTGAGAGAGGTTATTGTAGGTCTCTACAACATAGTCATATAGGACCTAGAATCGCATCCATAGCTCGCATGAGCTCCAAGATATGCCTCGTCAAAGATCGTTTCCTTATGGCCTTTAGTGACCCTTAGGGATGTTTCAATTTGGCATGCTCGAGAACATTCAGGTGCTCAATGGGATGGGATAAGCTTGGGACTAGGGTTTACCTGGACACCCAAAGCTAATAAAATAGACAGTTTGATCCCATGACCCTTTTCCACTAAGTTGCAAATTTGAGCAACTTTTACAACTTTCAACACTGCAACTTTGCACAAAAAGTGCAATTTTTATATTTTTCACTTGATTCCACTTCTACGACTTGAAAAAGGTTCAAAAATACTAAAATAACTTATTTCCAAATGCTCAACTCTTCACCAATTCTCAAACTCCTGCAAAGTTGTCAACATTTTTGCAATTTTGCTTTGACAACTTTTGCAATTTTTTGCAATTTTTGATATCTTAACTCCTAGATGGCTAAAACTTAACCTAATGACCCTAAAGACCTTTATAACCTTCTAAAAAACATAAAAATCCTTTTTTCCTTAAAAAATCACCTATGTTGCTCATTTTTTACCCCTTCATTCAATTTGGCACTCTATCTTATAATGGCACCTAGAGTCTAATTGACCTTACATCTTGGGTCTTATTATATCATTTTGCAACCTTTTTCCTAATTAAAAACTAGAATGACACCTATCTATTTTTCTTAGAGCCCTACACTAATGATCATCAAATTGGACAAGTTTGGAGTGCTTGGGTGCATAAAAATGTATTAAATATGATGTATTCGGTATAGACACGGGAGATATGTCTAAAGGAGGCCATGGTTTTATGTAAAATAATCAAATTAATCATCATAAATATGGTTTAAGATGAACTAATAGGTCCTAAAAGTGATTTCTTGGTCAGATTTGAAGAGGCCCTAATTTTTTGCCTTATTTGGTGAGGGTCTCATAAAAAGCACATATAGAGAGTTGATGGGTTTATCCTCACTTTAGGATCATATTAAGATAATTTACTAAGTTTTATAGTTGGGAGATAATTATTCCATATAGTTTCTTTGTAAATGGAGGGGTTTTTATGCCTAAAAAGTGGTCCATAGTGTAATAGTAGAGACTTGATCCAAAACAACCATACCTCATCTTTTGATATGTTATAGAGAAGTGAAATGGGTATCCTAATATTCAATTTATTTTCTTGATATTATAGAAAAATGTGAAAAAAAAAATGCAAGAGGACAACAGTTTATGCATTTTTTTCTCTTTTTACATCATCACTTTAGAAAAGTGAAAATATTACTAACCTAGTTTTAAAATAAAGTCCATTTTAGTTATCATGTTGAATTATTGTATCTTCTTTCATGCAAGTTACAACTAGATATAAGATTCACCAAGAAAGTGACCTAAAGCCATATGAAAGAAGCATGACAATTTTCTCAAGGATTTACCAAATAAATTTTTAGACATTGTTCACTTTCACCCCAAAGGTTAAAACATACTAGACATGGTTCACAAAATAATGATCTAGATCTAGAAATCACTAAGGAAAAGATCTTACAATTTCAACAAGATAAATATTAACAAAAACTCATGAAATTAAACTTGGATCAAGAAAAAGATAAATGTTTCATGCACTTATTCTCTCAAGGAGTAAAATTTTCACACAACCTCAATGTTGACAACTTGATTCAAAAGGAGGAACCTTCACTTTTAGAATTTGTTATGAAACAAATGGAATAAATGAGGAAGGAGCCTAATGTGATCAACTTGACCAATGGCCAATGACATTCAAACTACAAAACAATATGCTTCTCCACTTGAATATTGACTCAAACAAATCTAATGACTCTAGTAGAGGTAAACCATCATAAGTTTCTAAATCTAAGCACACATGTACACCTCCAGGAGACTCACTTGAACTAGTGTTGAATACTTTGATATCGAATAAGATCATTACACTACTATATAACTATAAACCTTATGAACCCAAGGTTAAGCCTAAATTTTGGAATGCCAATCACTATTGCATCTATGATAGGAATAAGGGTCATAAGATTAAAAATTATGATGTAGAGCACCTAACTTTCATTCATCAATATGTTTGTAATAAGGTTAGGGGATCAATCTCATAATCTCCCTATGACCCATCCATTTTGTTAAGGACACAAGACCCCTTGGTGTGTTTATAAACCTTTGGCATCATTTGGTCCTAATGGATGATATGGTAGTCATTTCATATTTTTCTAGGTGTTTCTTAGGAGTTTGGAAGCGTAACAATATTTTTAAGTGTTAATCAAGTTTAAATGCAACATTTCTTGCTATAGCGGCAAAAGTTGCTTAAAATTTATCAGCAACTTTTACAATTTGCTAACTTTTTGGTTTAGGAGTCCCAACGGCTCAAATCATTTGATGGTTGAGTGGAATGGTTGGAAACAGCCTATTTAGGCTTGAGACATTCAAAAATGGATAAAGAGGGAATATTCAATTGTAAACTTGCTTTCAAATCAATAAAATATATCTATTTCAGTGCAATTTCTTGACATTTTGCAAGTACAGTACGGAAGAATAAGGGGTGGATGATGACCTTTCTGATTTGAAATTTGATGCTAAGTTTCTGAAGGTTTTTTATTGTGGTTTGAAGTTTTTATCCTTTTTCTTTCAAAAGTAATCGAATTTATAAGCTTGTTGGTTTGAGAAACCCTCAATTTCAAGGTTTTGGCATTCAAATGGCCTAACTTGTTGATCCACTGGTGGAATTTCTTCTCCACTTGTATGAAGAAAGTTAGGGATGTGTACTATAAGATTTTTATAGTTTTTAAACAAGAATAGAAGGCATTGAATTTTGGGAGGAAGCCCTAGGTCAAATATCACCATGTATTTGACTAGTTTTAAGGAGACCGGATTAGATAAAGAGATGGAGAGACTTTAAGAACTTGGTGATCAAACAAATTGTCCTTTTTTGAGTTAGTAAAACACCCTAGAAGTGTATTTTTAGTTATATGCACCCATACCGAACCTCTTTCTTTGAAACCCAAGCCTAACCTAGTTAATTAGGCTTGTGGACTTAGTCAAGGTTATGATATGCTTGAGTGGAATCAATCTCTACAACTTTAGGATTTGAGAGAAATTGAAAAAGGATAGTTGAAAGTGTGATTTGTTCCTTAAGTCTTTTGGGAAGTTTTGAAGTTAGTGGAAAAAATCAAGGATTGGAGACCTAATACGATTGTAGGTCCTTCCTTGCAATTTGTGTTGTGGGTTGATGGGAGTGCAACCAGTGGTGGATTTTGCTTAGTTGGGTTGTCACTAAGTAGTTTCTACCATTTGTTGGAAGTTGTGAGGCCTAGAACCATAAAATCTCTATTTTACCCAAATTAAGGGAACTTGTCCTTAAAGGCTTGATTTGGGTCAAATTGCTTTGTGTCATACTTGTGTATGGTCAGTGTTAAAACCCTTATAGTGGTTCCTTGTAGAGGCATACACTTGTTGAAGTGAAACAAACCAATTTTTCAATCCTTTGAACATCTTGATTGTTGGTTTCGTGGTTGGGTCTTAAGGTTGTGCTTCCATTGTTGCACTCTACATCAAATTATATGAAACTTAAATACCTCATTCAAGATCTCATTGATGATAAGAAAATTGGGGTGGATGGACTCATGAGTAATACTGATCATAAGGTTTTCAATGAACTCAGGTACCCAAGCATGAACAAGAAGAAAGTTCTAGGAAGAAAAATAGGATGCAAAGATCAACTACATATGATTGAGCTAACTTGTGAGAACATAAACATGATTAGGTCTAAAAGGAAAAAGGAAGGATACAAATCAAACATTGATGAACCACCTATGATTATCCTTAAGGGTGTGGATTCTTCCACACAATCACAACCTCGCAATCTTGAGACTAAGAGTGAACAAACATAACAACCTATGGTTATCTTTAAAGGATTTGACCCCTGAACCCATACATATGCTAAAAACTTGAACCTTGTGACTAGGAGTGAACCAAAGATCATACACTTTGGTCTTAATGCTTCCAAATAGACAACATCTAAAAAAATTATAAGATTGGTTTTATAAGTTTATGATTTGGATATAAATTTGTTTTGGAGTTTATCTAAAATAATTACAGA
Organism: Cupressus sempervirens; assembly: GCA_028749045.1. Classification (NCBI taxonomy): domain Eukaryota; kingdom Viridiplantae; phylum Streptophyta; class Pinopsida; order Cupressales; family Cupressaceae; genus Cupressus; species Cupressus sempervirens. Next base: position 489,070,086 of record CM053788.1, on the reverse strand, counting down.
TGACAAAACAAATAAAAGATAAAAGCATTTAAGTCATGATATCATTATTGGTAACAATATTCCAAATGCAAATAATTATTTGTTTGAGCTTCTAGCAATGATCAAGTGGCTTACTGAATGGCTTGATGAGTCTTGGAAACTTCTCCCATTATATCCTTGCTTTTTCCAGTTTGAAGTTTCTAGTTACATGCACACAATCATGACTTTACATCACAAAGCATTCACATTCTAAAAAATTTCATGTTCTTTCATTACATTTTGATCTAAACAACAAATTCTAAAATTTCACTTATTCAAATGACTAATCTAAAAATGGGTCCTATTAAAGAATCTAATATAAATTCAAATAATGTATCTAGATTCTAAACAAATCAAAACATAAAATCTATGATTTAAAATTATCTCATCACTTAAACATAATAACAATACCCACCTTTTTGTGTGGAAAATCTTGGGGGAGAGGTTGCAATATTGTATTTGGATCCAATTGATCACTCTTTCTCTCTCTCCCTCTCTCCCTATTCAATCTAATGAACCAACTAGATCTGCTCTACATTTTAATGTCTCAAGTATTGCCTCATGGTCTAACTCATGAACTTTCCAAAGAATCTTATTATGTGGTTTTTTACCATATTTTATCAAGTGGACATTTGATGTGACAACAAGGTTTGAATAATGAAGAATCTTCCTCTCCATTTGCTAGTCCTTAAATAACCACAAGTTAGTGTTCTTCATAGAATATCGTCTAAGCCATGTGTCAGTTACAACCACCACATTGATATGGTACTCTAAACCTTCTCCATCTATAATCAAGTGATCCAATTTTTGTTTGGCTTGGACACAATGACACAAATAATAATCTGTCCCTTCTTCATTGTCTTTAGGTGCAATAACAGCAAAAACATTACCTGTAGTGACAAATGTACAAAATGCGGTCATTAAATCAAAAAATACTTAGTTAAAAGTTATAAAGTTACATATTGAAATTATAAATATATAAAAATATATATATTACCAGGTTGCACTAGATTAGACAAGCAGTAAAACTCAATAGATGAATCCATCTCTATCGTTTCTAGTGCTTGTGGGGGATGATAGGTGTCAATTTGGTTCAAAACCTATATATTCCATTTGTCCACCCATTCAGTTGACTCATAGTCATCCCAATTTTCTTCTACACATGATGGACAATAGCATGCCATTTTTTGTGTGTGGATAATTCATGAACCTTCATTAGAGCTTCTAAAAGAGTGCAACTCACTAGATCATGTTAGTGTGCAAGAATCTTCATATAGTGCAATGTTAGTATTATCTATCAACCAAAAAAAGTTACGAACTGTAGATTCACCTTCCTTACCTAGACCCATTGTAGTGTTACACCACTGGATAATGGATTTTGCATCTATCAATATTGCTCCATCTTTGTACTTTAGTTCTTCATGAGCTAAGGCTCTTTTGATGCATATGCCTACACCATGGTGCTCTCCCTTTCCATGACCAACCTCTGTGAAATTCCACATATATTGAATTCTACACAACCTGTGCGTCCTTCTCAATCAATAGAACATTTGTGCATTCTTGAATTGAGATGTGCAATTGTCTGACCAATAATATGCTGACAATATTTTATGCCCTTGTTAGCCATATATTCATAAAATAGTTGAAAATAACCATGTACAAACTCTATAGAATGTGATTGATCATCACTGATGTAAAAAAGGTATTCCCTCAAAATCTTCCTATCATCCTTTGTACTTGTAGGTGAATGCATGAATGTTATGTGAACAAATATGGAAACCTATTGAGAAGTATAATACTCTGCTTGTACCTCATTTTGTGGTTGTAGTGTGTAGTTCTCTAGAAAGTCTACAACCAAAACAATGGTATCTAGTGGAAACATATCCTTACACAACTTGAATTGCAAATTCAACCATCGAGCTCTATGTGTATGCCTTGCATACTCGTAAATAATCTTTTCACGAAAAATATTCATGAACTCATACACTAGAATCTTTTCAATGACTAAATCACATCTTTTACCCTATTTCCCATCTTTTAGAGCATATTTCACTATCTTAAATTGTTCATAATCTATTATTTCATTTCCAATTGCATGTGTACTATCCATATGTTGACAAGTTGATAAAAGTTGCAAAGAACCACAAAATAAACATATACCATCCAAGCATGATGTCTTGTAAAATTGTTAGTCATCCCCTATTTCACATAAAATGTTGGATATGAATTTCGTTGAAGATCTTGGTGGCTCATTCATGTCACAATCCTGCAAAACAAACTCAGAATGCAAAAATACACATATATGCCTTAAAACATCAAATGGCTAGAAAATTCAATATGTATCCTACAACAACAAGTTGTGCATGTGTGATTTATCTTCACATAAAAAAGTTTACCTATCTCAAAAAATCTTTGACTTATTTTAATTTGAGGATACATACCAATAAATTTTGTAACAAATTGTGTCTGAGTTGAGTCCAAAAAATGTTTCACATGTGGGTCACAATTTTGGCTACCAATCCTCCTTCTTACAACATCTCTTTGATTAGGGAAACACGTATGTTATTTGTCCAAAAATCTTTGATCAATGATTTAAAAGCTTCACTAATTTCTTTATCCTTTCACAGTAGTCTACCACTAAATGTCCATAACTCATTTTTTGTTGGATCTTCCAATCTCTCACGCCTTAGCATGGCTCTCCTTAGAGTACCTCTACCAATTTTCAATATTTTTCTTTTCTTGCTCATGAGTCGAGCTTTCTTCATTTGAGTACTTACTATTGTTGATTTTAATTATTCATCTTGTGATATTACTAGCTTTGGTGAGTGATTTAGAACCCACTTTTTCATAAGCACTCATTAGATTCTTTACAATGTTTTTTTCATTTGAATCATCCATCGTTCTTAGCCCAAGAATCTTCATGATAGGACTAAATTTCAAATTTCTCATCATTTCAACAAATAATTGATATTGACCTGTAATATTTAATTTTTCAAAAAATAATCTCCACCTATGATTAACTTTTCTTTGACAATCACGCTTGTTAATCTTGTCAGGTATTGATTTCAAAATGTTAGTATCAATATCAATCAACTATTTTGGTCTTCTAAAATGAATTTTAGAAGGTGTTATAATATCTTCCATTCCCTCAATATTTTGAACATCAACATAAGGTTGAGTGTATTGCATATCTTGAACTGCAGATGATGTGCCCTGGCAATAAGATGCAAAAAGATAGAATATCACCTACTTGATATGTTGATGTTGTGCCTTTAACATGACATGATGGAGTGTGTACATCATTGGATCTAAAAATTAGTGTCTCTTAAACATGAGAGGATGATATGACTCCAACATTAGAAGATTGTGTAGCTTCACAATTCAATTGTCTTCTTGAGCATAACAGTCTCATTTGTTCTCTTTGTCTTTGCAATTCTTCCTCTTTATTTCATTGTATCAGTGGTTCTTGATCCTCTTTGAAAGTCAATTCTTCATTATTGCTTTGTAATTTTCTTTGTTCACATAGTAGTTTCATTTTATCTCTTTTAATTTCCAAATCTCTCTCCCTATCTTCATTTATTTGAGTTTTTGGTTTCTTCCTTGGCATGATGATGATTTTTACATGTCAAATTATTCAAACATCTAAATTACTTACAATTTGTAAATTATAAATCATTCAAATACATATAAAAATTACAATTATTTTAATGAATACACAATATATATCAAACAACTTGCCAAATTTCTAACCATTTCGAAATAACATTTCATTCAAACATACAAATTTCAATGAATTCATTATATGTTAAACAACATGTCAAATTATAATCAAATTTGTCTCTATATATCAACAAACAATATTTAAAAAGGATTTCACTAACCTTTTCTATAGAAAGAATATTCAAAAAATCTTCAAATAGCATATCCAATGATTGAATTTGGTGTTTTCTAGCTTCAACAAGTCTTCAAATAGTGTTTGCTAACTTCCAACAGCTTAAAACCTGTGTTTTCTATCTGAACAATAGAATGCACAATAGACAAAATGCAAAATATGGATCAAAAGGGACCCAAACTTGCTTTGTGACCATTTTTTGGTGATTTTAGATAGTGCATGCACACTATGTCAAAACACATCTCTCCCTATCCCACCATCCCCCATCCCCTACTCTCTCTCTCCCTACTCTCTTTGTCCTCTCCCATCCCCTACTCTCTATCAGTCTCTCTCTCCTCTCCCATCCCCTACTCTCTCTCTCTCACTCACCCTCTCCTACTCCCTCTCCCATCATCTACTCTCCCTCACTCTCTCTCCCATCCCCTACTCTCTATCCTCTCCCACCCCCTACTCTGTCTCACTCTCTCTCTCCACTCCCATCTGCTACTCTCTCTCTTGCTCTCTCCTCTTACATCCCCTTTTTTCTCTCTCCCTCTCCCCCTACCTACTCTCTCTCCCCCTCTCTCCTCTCCCATCCCCTACTCTCTCTGTCTCACATACTCCCATCCCCCCTCTCTCTCTCTTGGGCTACTCTCTCTCTCTCTCTCTCATCCCCTACTCTCTCTTGCTCTCCCTCTACCACCACCTACTCTCTCTCCCATCCCCTACTCTATCACCCTCTCTCCTCTCCCACCACCTACTCTCTCTCGCTCTCCCTCTCCTACTCCCTCTCCCACTACCTACTCTCTCTCTCTCTCTCTCTCTCTCTCTCTCTCTCTCTCTCTCGCTCTCCCTCTCCTACTCCCTCTCCCACTACCTACTCTCTCTCTCTCTCTCTCTCTCTCTCTCTCTCTCTCTCTCTCTCTCTCTCAGGTCTCCCATCCCCTACTCTCTAGATCTCTCACACACACTCCCATCCCCCCCTCTCTCTCCCTCTCCCACTCCCTCTCCCACTGCCTACTATCTCTCTCTCTCTCCCTCTCTACTCTCTCTCCCATCCACTACTCTCACTCTCTCTTCCACCCCCTACTCTCTCTCACACTCGCTTCCATCCCCTACTCTCTCTCTCTCTCTCTCGCATCTCGTTCTCTCTCTCTACTACCCCCTACTCTCTCTCACTCTCTCACACTCTCTCCCATCCCCTACTCTCTCTTACACACACTCCCATCCCCCCTCTCTCATTGTACCACTCCCTCTCCCACCACCTACTCTCTCTCTCCCATCTTCTACTCTCTCTCTCTCTCTCTCTCTCTCTCTCTCTCTCTCAGGCTACTCTCTCTCCCCTCTCCCATCCCCTAAACTCTATCTTTCACAGATACACACTTCCATCCCCCTATCTCTCCTCTCCCATCCCCTACTCTCTAGATCTCTCACACACACTCCCATCCCCCCTCTCTCTCCCTTCCCCACTCCCTCTCCCATTGTCTACTATCTCTCTCTCCCTCTCTATACTCTCTCCCATCCCCTACTCTTACTCTCTCTCTCCCATTCCCAACTCTCTCTCACACTCTCTCCCATCCCCTACTCTCTCTCTCACTCTCTCCCATCCCCTACTCTCTCTCTCACTCTCTCCTATCCCCTACTCTCACTCTTTTTCTCCCATCCCCTACTCTCTCTCTTACACACATTCCTATTCCCCCTCTCTCCCTCTCCCACTCCCTCTCCCACTACCTACTCTCTCTCCCTCATTCCCTACTCCCTCTCTCCCCTCTCCCATCCCCTAATCTCTCTTTCACAAACACACACATACTCCCATCCCCCCTCTCTCTCTCTCATATCCCATCCCCTACTCTCTAGATCTCTCACACACACTCCCATCCCCCCTTTCTCTCCCTCTCCCACTCCCTCTCCCACTGCCTACTATCTCTCTCTCATTCTCTCTCTCCCTCTCTACTCTCTCTCCCATTCCCTACTCTCACTCTCTCTCTCCCATCTCCTACTTTCACTCTCTCTCCCATCTCGTATGAGCTGTCTCTACCACCCCTACTCTCTCTCATACTCTCACACTCTCTCCCATCCCATACTCTCTCTCTCTTACACATGTTCCCATTCCCCACCTCTCTCTCCCTCTCCCTCTACCTACTCTCTCCCCCCCTCCCCTACTCTCTCTCTCCCCTCTTCCATCCCCTACTCTCTCTCTTTCACACACCCACACACTCACATCCCCCTCTCTCTCCTCTCCCATCCCCTACTCTCTAGATCTCTTACACACACTCTCATCCCCCCTCTCTCCCCCTCCCACTCCCTCTCCCACCACCTACTATCTCTCTCTCACTCTCTCCCTCTCTCCTCTCTCTCTCCCATCCCCTACTCTCACTCTCTCTCCCATCCTCTAATCTCTCTCTTACATGCACTCCTATCCCCCTCTCTCCCTCTCCCACTCCCTCTCCCACCGCCCACTCTCTCTCCCATCCCCTACTCTCTATCTCTCTCTCCCCTCTCCCATCCCCTACTCTCTCTCTTTCACACACACACCCATCCCCCCTCTCTCTCTCCTCTCCCACTCCTTCTCCCACCACCTACTCTCTCTCTCTCTCACTCTCTCCCTCTCTACTCTTTCTCTACCACCCCCTACTCTCTCTCACATTTTCACACTCTCTCCCATCCCCTACTCTCTCTCTTACACACATTTCCATCCCCCCTCTCTCTCCCTCTCCAACTCTAGGATCTCCCACCACCTACTCTCTCTCTCTCTCCCATCCCCTAATCTCTCTTGAGCTACTCTCTCTCCCCCCTCTCCCATTCCCTAACCTCTCTCTTTCACACACATGCCCTCCCATCCTCTCTCTCTCTCTCACTCTCCCTCTCCCACTCTGTCTCCCACTACCTACTCTCTCTCTCTCTCATCCCCCACTCTCAATCTCTCTCTCTCATCCTATACTCTCTCTCCCCATCCCCTACTCTCAATATCTCTCCCATCATCTACTCTCTCTCTACCACCCCTACTCTCTCTAACACTTCCTCTCTCTCCCATCCCCTACTCTCTCTCTTACACACAATCCCATTCCCCCCTTTATCTCCCTCTCCCATTGCCTACTCTCTCTCTCCCATTCCCTACTCTCTATCCTCTCTCCCATCTCTTACTCTCTCTTTCACACACCCACACACTCCCATCCCCCCTCTCTCTCCTCTCCCATCCCCTACTCTCTAGATCTCTCACACACACTCCCATCCCCCCTCTCTCCCTCTCCCACTCCCTCTTCCACAACCTATTGTCTATGTCTCTCACTCTCTCCCTCTCTACTCTCTCTCCCCCACTCTCTCTCTCTCCCCTCTCCCATCCCCTACTTTCTCTCTCTGCCACCCCTACTCTCTCTCTCTCACTCTCACACTCTCTCCTATGCCCTAATCTCTCTCTCTCGCTCCCATCTTCCTCTCTCTCTCCCTCACTCCCATCTTCCTCTCTCTCTCCCTCTCTCACTCCCTCTCCCACTACCTACTCTCTCTCTACCATCCCCTACTCTCAATCTCTCTCTCCCATCTTGTACTCTCCCTGCCACCCCTACTCACTCTCTCACACTTCCTCTCTCTCCCATCCCCTACTCTCTCTCTCTCTCTCTCTCTCTCTCTCTCTCTCTCTCTCTTACACACACACACACACACACACACACACACACAACCATCTTCTTCCCTCTCTCTCTCTTGCTCTTGCTTTACATCTCTTCTTCACTCTCTATGCACTATTTAGGTCTCAATAGTGTGTGTATAGCATGCATGCATTATTGAGACCCAAATTTAAAAAGCTTTAGCATGTGTGAGCTATTCAAACCTTTGCATTCTACCAAGCCTAAGGCTTGGTTTTTCCTTGGAGATCCAACCCAAAGGTTTGGAGTCTATAAACTAGTTTGAGATGTGTTTTACTACAAACATACAAAAAATGATTGATTTTTCTTATGTGCTCTCCTTCAAGATTCCTCATTATTGACCATCAATAAGATCAGGTTACATAACATTGTAGGTCTCTGTGTTAGCTATATAACCATATAATTTATTATTAATTTGAACTATTTCAAGCCTTTCATTTATAATTTCTTTTGAATGTATGTCTATTTTTTATCAAAAACCAACATGTACTAATTGGGCTGTAGATTTTAGCTCATTCATTGACTTTTGCAACAACTTAGTTTTTTAGAAACTAGACTCCATTCTACACACTTTGAAAAAAGAAGTTTTCCTTTTAGATTAGTTCTCAATCATTTCTAGGGGGAGCATACAAATATTTCACATTTTTGGGATGTGTCTAATTAAAAAATTCATAAATTAAAAAAAATACACATTATAAAATTACCCAAAAAATTTGGGATAAACTACATAGTGTTAAGTAACTTTTGACCAGAGCGATTAAAGAATTTCAAAAAAAGGTTAAAATTTTAGGGGGGCCACACTTTGTACTATGTTATGTTTTTTGGAATAAATAGTACCACTTTCTATGGCCCCTTTTTTGAGGACCTAAAACAAAACCATTTTGAAAAAAAATTAGTAGTTTAGAAATTAGATTCAAAGAACTACTACTTTTGTTTTTGTCATATATTAAAATTTTGAGCGTAACTATCTTCAAATTCTTGTTGAAGTACAAAAATTGCTAATTTTAGAAAAAATGTGTCCCACTTATACCCCCCTTTTGGCAGCACACCACAACTTGGTGTAGTTACCCTGTTATCTTATTGAATTCTATGGTCATATATGTGCACCAATGTGTCCAATATGTTATCAATTAAACATAAGACATGACATCATTACCTTCTATCTTGGAGTTTGTAGGTCACACCATCCAATAAAGGTACAATCTTAAACTATCATCAGTAAATGAGAAAGTTGATCCTTACATCCTTGCTAAGACCTCTACAAGAGAAGGTGTTGACATTTTAGTCAAGTTTGTTTATTAGTGACATACACACTTAATTAGACAGCTAATAGCTATTAAGCTTATTGTACAGTTAACAATGTTAACCAAGTAATTCAGGCTCTACCAAGTTCTACAATTGCTATCGAGTATCAAGAACAATATTCAATTTGCACTGAGTAGTTTCTACCAAGTTGGTGATTATCAATGTAAACCAAGATTTATTGTGTTTACTAAGTTTCTCAATATAAACTAAGTTCTTTAGTGCTTACCGAGTTTATAGATTCAGCAATGTGAATCCAATTTTGATCGAGCCATACAGTGTCAACCAAGTGATTCAATTTATACCTAGCTTGTAGTGATAGCATTGACTGAGCTATGCAATGTAAATCAAGTGATTTAGTTTATATGCTGAATTTTGTAGTATTCATAGAGTCACCAGTGCAGATAGATTTTGGACTACTTGGAAGTGATTAGTATGGATTGAGCCTCTACATCTATCGAGTGCATGATGATGTCGAGCATTGACAATGGTCATCGAGTATCAGAACTTTGTCGAGTTTTCCTTCAAAACCTAAGTCTCTCTAGTTAGGTTGACTTTGTGTATTTTGGTGAAACTTGTATTATAGCTGACTTTGTTGAAATTTTAATTTGGATTGGTATATATGTAATATATTGTATCACATCCAAAGGTAGAAAGAAATAAGATTATCAAATGTGACATACAAAGAGCAGAAGTGTGAAGTAAAAGACTATAGCAATATAAGGAGCAAAAAATATTTATCTATCATAGCAAGGTGATCATTGTACTCAAAGGTATCTCATTCAGAAAACCCAATTGTAGATCAGAGATCAACCAACAGTTCATCCTCACATGTAGAATAGTTGAATCCTTTCACAAGGTAGACTTATTAGTCTTTTGTAAATCTCTTTACCAAGTGCATACTTCATTGTATGTTTGTAAATCCTTTTGCAAAGTGGACCTAGCAGTCCTTATTGCTCCTAACAAGGTAGATTATTAGAAGTGATCATTGTAAGCCTTAATAGGCTAACTTTATACTGCAATACTAAAGCTTGTGGGTAACATCCACACCCTAGTTTTACTTTCTAGTTGGAAGGTTTTTGGGTCACCATAATTTGTGTCAAAGTGTTACGAATGTTTTAATACTTTTAGTTTTTCATGCATGCAATCAGATCAAACTACTCATGAAGGATTCAATGGTAAATAAGGATTAATTTTTCTTGGTTATTGATTCACCCCTCCCCTCTCAGTAACTTAGCCTATCATATATTTCCAAAATTTGGTACCAGATCTATGTGGTTCTCAGAAAAGAAGTTTAATAGCTTGAGAAAAGATTAGAAGCTATGGAGGTATTAAGACTTCATAAGGCTATTGATAATGAAAAGCTAGATTTGGAATTGGCTATTGGGAAACTCATGAAAGCAAAGGAGGAACTCTCTTAGTCCTTGAAAAGAAGAAAAGATCTTGCAGTTCAGATGAATGGAAAACTCTACATTCAAGAAAGAATTGAAGATATCCATTTAGAACATAATTCAGATGAAGCTAATAATGCAATCAAATAACTATTAGAAAAGAATGGTACATTTCAAAAAGAAATTAGAAAGTTGAAAAGAGAGGAAGAATTTCAGTTGGTAAATTGTGTGAAGTCATGGAAGAAAAAAAACAAGATAAAAGAAGAGTTTGAAGGAAAAAATAATGAAATTCAACATCAATCGCTTCAATAGGCAGACTTCATTGATCAGCTTACCAATGCAAATGAAGAAATCATGAATCTAAGATCAGAGAATGAAAGATTATAGAATAATCTAAACACTAAAAAGTAAACCAATGAGAATGTTGGAGTTCTTTCTAGTAAAGAACATATAAGGTAGATATAAACTTGATACTAGGAAAAAAAGATAGGGACAAGCCTAAGGATGAGCTAAATCCTATATTCAGCAAAGCTAAATCTTAGTTCGGGACCAATTAATAGAGCCATCAGGACTCACTTCACTTTAGGCTCTACTTAGCCAAGGCAGGCAAACCTAAGGGGTCTATCTGAGTAACTTGAGATTCTTGTATGCAAGACTATCCCCTATAGTAGAAATGGTCAAAATTATTCTATAATTTGCTAACAAACTTCTTGATTATAGAAGCTAACTACAATCAAAGAAAGAAACAACAAACAAGCCATGACCCATATTTTTACCTCTTTAACATATAAAATGGGAAATTGGTATTCAATTAAAGTTTTGATATATCAACATAACCCAGGTATGCAACAATAGAGAATATGCAACCTCTAAGCTTACTAGTCCCTTATCCATTAGGTATCAACTAGACTTTAACATACAGATGGGTACCTAAAATATACTCATATCTTCAAACACCTGATCCATCTACCTAACTTGCAAATAGATATCTATCTTCATAACAACTCTCATACTTATGATGAAATCCATCTAGTATAACCTGTAACCCTGTCAATGTAAACAAGCATTTACATGAATCTTTGTTTCAACAAAAAATTCATCATGACATACAATCTTAAGGGATTGTAATTGAGTTTAAGCTCTTTGTTCTCAAACACAAAACATTATAGATAACAGAAGAAGGAGATGAGAATTAGAATGAAACTAACAAGGTTAAACTGTTGCATTAATTTCCTTAAAACCAATACATCATCTGCATGTTAGCACTCAAAAAATACACAATGAATGACTATATAATATGAAATGCCTCACAAGAAATACACTACTACTATTCATAATCGAAGAACACTGAGAAAAATGGTATCACAGTAATGGGAAAGAATTTCAACCAAATTGGAACCACAAAGTAGTTACACTGTAATAAAAAGTATCCAAAAATTGGAACCCCTACAAAGAGTAGATAGGAAGAATATATAGAAGAGAAGATATTTTAGGGTCTGGAACCTCAAATTTTTTAACATGTGTCCCATTGAAAGAGTCTTCAATATGAAGTTGATGAAACTAAACTTCCTTCAACTGCCTACAATTAAAAACCATAAATGATGCCAAAATATCTGATATATCTCACCTACTAAAGAAATCAATAAAATATCTCATGGATAAATATCAAGAAATCATCACAAACTATATTGAAGCTTGAAAATCTTATCTTTGTCTATCACTTCTACTTTTGTCAGCAAAATCCACTTGTTTTGTTGTCAAAAAAACATAATTGCTCCCAGCTACATCAAAGACAATCAAATAATCCTCAAAAATGTTGGGGAAGTCATACATGATGAAATTATGTCTATATCTGATTGCAATTTCATCTACAACTTTAAATATGCACTTTTTTATTGAGAAGCCCCCAAAATCAAAAAACCTCATGTAGCCTCTTCCAGTAAACACTTACACAAAATTTGATAGCAAAAATAGAAAATTCACTCTTTTCTAGTTTCGTTGATATATTACACTACCTATTCTGGACAAAAAGTGGTGCCCCTAAGATCATTTCAAAAAACTAGCTCCCAGACTGAACAGAGCCATCAAAATTAAAAATTTGAAAAAGTTATATAGTCAAACTATATAAAACTTTTTTAAAATTATTCAAATTTTTTGATTAAAACAAAATCTATGTTGATTCTTTCTAACTGTTGATTTTTATATTATATTTCATCTCCCAGTCCACTTATCCATTTTTTACTCGTTGAAATGTACTTGGGTGAACCCCTTATCATTATCATTTGAAATATTTGAAACCATAGGATTTTCTTTCTTCGACCTTATGATTGGCATCATTAATACATATATACTGATATATTAATCCAAATTTCCAAATTTCGTAGCATCTTATATTTTCAATGTGATTTCTTGACAACTATAACTTCTCGGAGCATCATAATGAAAATTTATTACTCCCACGACCTTATGAATTTTATAAGATCGTGGGCCTCTAAAATTAACCCCCCAATCTTACAAAATTTGTAAGATTGTGGGCTTCCTCTTCCTTCCTCTCGATCTTATGCAATTTTCATAACATAGGGGCATTAATCCCTAAGTTGTTTGATCATATGACTGGCCATATATTCATGCCACATAGGAGGTCAAAATATATTTAACTATGCACATCTCCTTTGATGACAACCTATGGGCCCCTCCTCCCCTTTGATATGCCTATCTTGAACATGGCATCTTTTGAAGACAACTCAAAATGGAACTTCGCAAAATGGCTCGGAATGCCAATTTATCATTACTAAACACATGCACAGGCTGAATGAAGGGTGTTAGAAACATGAAACACCAATTAGGCATTAATAAAATAGTCAGGTACATAAGCATGAAAAGCATTCATAGGGGGCTCAAAGCTTGGAATGGACACTCAAAATGGAATGCAATTTTGAGCACCAATAGTGGCTCTATCTGGGGATGCATGCCCCTTGTGGGCATGGCAAGAAATTAGATCTCTGGATGAAGAAGACCACTCAAAAACTTTCTCCGAACAAAACTAAAAACAAGGAAACTATTCTAACTATACAAGATGGTGACCCCAGGCCTCTAAAACTTCTTCAAACCTCTTATGTCTATCAAACACTTGATTTTAATTTATATCTCTCTAAGCTAGGTTGGAAAAAAAATTTCCATCAATTTCACCAAACACATAAAAATGCTCAATTAGCTCAGCTAGTAAAACAAAATAACTTTCTTGACTTTCATAGTGCATACTTGGGACATCCTTAGTACAATGTTCACTATGAAAACAAGGGTTAGCATACTCAAATATACCAAGATCAAACTAATAACTATCTTCAACAGATGAATTGTGCATGCTATCAAACTTGGGAAAAAGATCAGGCACAGCTTGAAATTGTGTATCTCTATGTATAGCCGATTGACATTCAAATGAGTATACATATTTATACTCACCCATGTCATTATCCATGACTGAAACCAATCTTAGGATCTCCATTGATTCTTCACAATCAGAAAATGGATCAGTCATATTAAAATATTCATCATTAAACTCCTTGCAAGGTGCAAGTAAATTTTCAATAACCATTTCATCTAACACATCACCATCATAACTACAAATGAAATGTTGATTAGCTCTTACCTCATATGAATCATCATAAAACTTACTATGAAGTGCTAGCTTATTTTCAATGACAACTTCATCAAACACCTATTCTTTGAGCTCACAAGATGCAACATCATTAGAATATTCACTATCACACTCAGAAAGAGAACAATCTAATTTGTTACAGCAGTATGGCAGTGTGTCACCATTTGTATTTAGCTCAGCTAAATCTGAAACCTCCATGTCCTCTTCATATAATGGATTTATTACTCCATGTAGGGATCCTCTTTGAACATCCTAACAAAAGATGGGTTGATCATCATCCAAATCTCCATCATATAAAGTATTAGTATAAACCTCAAATTCACTACCCATTTCATCTTCATGGAGACTTTCAACATATGAAGAAAAATTAGAACCATATGAAGACTCACTTTCTATTTCTTCTACCATGCATATAGTATCCATAATTATATTTTCTTCATTATCATGTTTAGAATAATCATTATGGACAAACCATGATTCATTCCTAAACCCTTCACTACATGCTACAACTTTATTGTCTGATGTAAAAACATCCAACACACCTTCCTAGAGATCTTCATATTCAAATTCATTATCATCAATTAGATTCACCATTTCTTTATCTTCATAACTGGAGGACAAATCACTCTCAATTTCTTCATCAACTAACTAATCTGTATAATGCAAAAACTAAGATGCACTTTCGCTTTTAGACTCAGAAAAATAAATCATATCTTCACTTTCATATGACTATTCACTTCCATCATTGCTTTCCTTTTCTCCTATTTCATCTGAGTCATACGAAGACATATCAACATCACTACCTTCATCATTTTCATTTATATGACCACTTTCAGCATTTTGTTTGTCTCACTATGACTGAGATAAATGTGGTTCACATTCAACATCTTGTGTTACTTCTCCATGGAATGTCAGATCAGCAACATTGAACTCATCATCAGAGACATAACTCTCAGCCTCCTCACTTGCATAAGACTAAGATCTAGATGCAACAACTTTATATTTAGAAACATTAGCAACATCATCATGTACATAATCAGCACTATAAGAATTTACTATTGCAACTAATCCTTGATCATCACATTGCTCATTTCTATCAAAATCTGGAATACATCTTACTGATGTAACATCACAAACATATGTTTCTTTGTTTGCAATAAAATCATTCTTCTCTACACACACATTCTGATTTGAAATTTCAATTTGATTATTCATTACAGCAGGGGTGTTGATACATTGATCTGTATTTAAATACTGAACATGATATTGCTCTTTATTTTTTATTTCATTATGCAAGCAACAAGCCTTATAGAAATAACTCCTAGTAAGTCCATACTTCAAATTATTCTCAATATTCGTAGTAGTCATGAAAGCTTGATATAAAGTTTTGGGTTCTTTATCCCTTAACCGATAACTCATTTTCTTATCAAATGCATCAAGATAAACTACTAAACTCACTTGATCATCTGGTCTACATTTCTCAAGGATCTCATTCAAGGTTCTTACAAATCTGTATTAAATTAGGGAACAATTTCATCATTCTCAATATGAATCTTTTAAAATTTACCATATGAATTAGATATGCTTACCCTTTCTCCAAATTACTCCATGAAGACTGAATGCAACACACTCCAAGATGAAATAGAACATGCTGGTAAAAATGAAAACTAGTCTCTAGCATCACCTTCTAAAGTTTGAATAAATAATTTCATGTGCACATCCTCATGAGAAATCTCATAGTCACCCATCAAATCATTGAATATCTAAATATGTTGACTAACTGAAATAGTATGGTTCCCACTAAATTTAGGCAAAAAAATTCTAAGGTCATTAGGAATGACATTTGGGAAACCATAGATACCATTAAACTATAATGGAATGTATCTCTTGGTAGAAAAAGATCTATGATTTTGGTCAATAGACTACATATTGGGTGAAAAGACATATGCCATCTCTTGCAAACTTACAACTCACCAAAATAACTTTCAAAATTTATAGCTTGCAATAGATCTAAAAACTCATCTACCAACTTAAATCTCTAACATATCTCCAATGTAAATACATTTTTTGAAACAATCTTTCATACAACATGTTGAGATGCGTTAAACACTTATCCTACTTAGTGCCAAAATATCACTTGATGGAGAAACCTTTTGTATAACTTACTTTCCTGAAAAGAAATCTCAAGAAAGAGGAAAATACCTTAAATGTGATCCTTGCAAACCTCTTCAATATTGTGAACAATCAGCATATTCAAATCTTGTAATTCTTGGATAACATCACCCATTTTCTTCACAACTATTGTCAAGGGACTGAGATGAATTCTTCCAATCTGCATTCCAACTGTTGCAACCTTCATAATACCCTCAACTACACAATTGCACTGGTGCAAAGATATAACTTTGAGTTGCCACTCACTAAGTGAGAAAAGATTTTTCCAACTTGCAGAAAACAACAAGTTGGTCCAGAATTTATAACAAATATTTAAAAACCTACACACAACCTTGGAATTCCACACCCTTAATAAAGTGAAAGAAAACATAATCTTGACTCTTAAATGCACAACAACACTTTGTGTTCACTTATCTGTTACTAATTTTTAAATTTTTAGATGTCAAGAATATATCTAACTGAGAGACACAAATCCTTCCATAAAAAACTAAATATGCACAATATATGAAAGATTTCTAGCTCCCTATCAAGCATTTACAACTTGTGTCCCCAATAGAGTTGCCATTTTGTTGAAGTTCTTTCTAGTAAAGAACATATCAGGTGGATTTAAACCTAATACCAGGAAACAAAGATAGGGACAAACCTAAGGATGAGCTAAATCCTATGTTTAGCAAGGCTAAATCTTAGTTCTAGACCAATTAACGGAGTCATCAGGACTCACTTCACTTTAGGCTCCCCTTAGCCAAGGTGGGCAAACCAAAGGGGTTTATCTGATTAACTTGAGATTTTTGTAAGTCAGATTGTCCCCTATAGTAGAAATCATCAATATTCTTCTATAATTTGCTGACAAACTTCTTGATTATAGAAGCTAACTACAATCAAAGAAAGAAACAACAAACAAGCCATGACCCATATTTTTACCTCTTTAACACATAAAATGGGAAATTGATATTCAAATAAAGTTTTCATATCTCAACATAACCTGGGTATGCAACAATAGAGAACATGCAACCTCTAAGCTAACCAGTCCCTTATCCATTGGGTATCAACTAAACCTTAACATATCGATGGGTACCTAGAATATACTCATATATTCAGACACCTGATCGATCTATCTGACTTGCAAATAGATATCTATCTTCATAACAACTCTCATACTTATGATGAAATCTTTCTAGTGTAACTTGCAACCATGTCAATGTAAACAAGAATTTACATGAATCTTTGTAACAAAAGAAAATTCATCATGACATACAACCTTAAGGGTTTGCAACTGAGTTCAAGCTTTTCGTTCTCAAACAAAAAACACTATAGATAATAGAAGGAGGAGATAAGAATCAGAATGAAACTAAGAAGGTTAAACTCTTGCATTAATTTCCTTGAAACCAATACATCATCTGCATGTTAACACTCAGAAAATACATAATGAATGACTATATAATATGAAATGCCTCACAAGAAATACACTATTGTTGTTCATAATAGAAGAACACTGAAAAAAATGGTATCACAATAATGGGAAAGGATTTCAACCAGACTGGAACCACAAAGTAGTTATATTGTAATGAAAAGTATCCAAAAGTTGGAACCCCTACAAAGAGCAAAGAGGAAGAATATATAGAAGAGAAGATATTTCAAGGTCTGGAAACTCAAATTTTTTAACATGTATCCCACTGAAAGAGTCTCCAATTTGAAGTTGCTAAAACATGACTTCCTTCAACTGCCTACAATTAAAAGCCATAAATGATGCCAAAATATCTTATATATCTCACCTACTAAAGCAATCAACAAAATATCTCATGGAGAAATATCAAGAAATCATCACAAACTGTACTAAAGCTTGAAAATCTAATCTTTGCTTGTCACTTCTACTTTTGCTAGCAAACTCCACTTGTGTTGTTGCCAAAAAACATAATTGCTCCCAACTGCATCAAAGACAATCAAATCATCCTCAAAAATGTTGGAGAAGTCATACATGATGAAATTATGTCTATATCTGATTCTAATTTCATCTGTAATTTTAAATTTGCACTTTTCACTGAGAAGCCCCCAAAATCAGAAAACCTCCTATAGCTACTTCTAGTAAACATCTGCACAAAATCAGATAGAAAAAATGGGAAATTCACTCTTTGTCGGTTTCGTCAGTATATTACACTACCTATTCCGGACAAAAATGGTGCCCCTAAGATCATTTCAAAAAACTAGCTCCCGGACTAAATGGAGCCATTAAAATTGAAAAACTTAAAAAGTTATATGGTCAAAATATATTAAAAAAAAATAAAAATTATTCAAATTTGTCAATTAAACAAAATCTGCATTGATTCTTTCTGAATGTTGATTTTTATATTATATTGCATCTCCTAGTCCACTTGTCCATTTTTTATTTGTTCAAATGTACCTAGGCAGGCCCCTTATCATTATCATTTGAATTATTTGAAACCATAGGATTTTCTTTCTCTGACCTTATGATTCTCATCATTAATACATATATACTAATATATTAATCCAAATTTCCAAATTTCGTAGCATCTTATATTTTCAATTTTGGCCCTCCGATTTCCTAACAATTTCAACTTCTCAGAGCATCATAATGAAAATTTATTATTCCATGACCCTATGAATTTCATAAGATAGTGGGCCTCTAAAATTAACCCTCCAACCTTACGAAATTCATAAGATTGTGTGCTTCCTCTTCCTTCCTCCCGATCTTACGCAATTGTCATAACATCGAGGCATTAATCCCTCAGTTGTTCGATCATATGACTAGCCACAAATTCATGCCACATGGGAGGTCAAAATATATTTAATTTTCCACATCTTCACTGACGACAGCCTATGAGCCCCTCCTCCCCTTTGCTATGCATGTCTTGAACTTGGCATCTTCTGAAGACAACTCAAAATGGGACTTCGCAGAATGGCTCGGAATGCCAATTTATCATTACTAAACACATGCACAAGCTGAATGAAGGGTGTTAGAAACATTAAACACCACTTAGGCATTAATAGAATAGTCGGGTACATAAGCATGAAAAGCATTCATAGGGGGCTCAACGCTTGGAATGGACACTCAAAATGGAATGCAATTTTGAGCACCAACAGTGGCTCTATCTGGGGATGCATGCCCCTTGTGGGCATGGCAAGAAATTAGATCTCTGGATGAAGAA
Source organism: Cupressus sempervirens (assembly GCA_028749045.1). Taxonomy (NCBI): domain Eukaryota; kingdom Viridiplantae; phylum Streptophyta; class Pinopsida; order Cupressales; family Cupressaceae; genus Cupressus; species Cupressus sempervirens. The sequence goes on along the minus strand of CM053788.1, from coordinate 489,050,866 downwards.
GACCACTCAAAAAATTTCTCTGAATAAAACTAAAAATAAGGAAACTATTCTAACTGTACAAGATGGTGACCCCAGGCCACCAAAACTTCTTCAAACCTCTTAACTCTGTCAAACACTTGATTTTCATTTATATCTCTCTAAGGTAGGCTAGAAAAAATGTTTTCATTAGTTTCACGAAACACATAAAAATGCTCAATTAGCTCAGCTAGTAAAACAAAATAACTTTCATACTTTCATAGTGCATACTCGGGACATCCTTAGTACAATGCTCACTATGAAAATAGGGGTCAACATACTCAAATATACCAGGATCAAACTAATAATTATCTTCAACAGATGAATTGTGCATGCTATCAAACTTGGGAAAAATATCAGACGCACCTTGAAATTGTGTATCTCTACATATAGCCGGTTGACATTCAAATGAGTATATAGATTTATGCTCACCCATGTCAGTATCCATGACTGAAACCAATCTTAGGATCTCCATTGATTCTTCACAACCAGCAAATGGATCAGCCATATTAAAACATTCATCATAAAACTCCTTGCAAGGTGTAGGCAAATTTTCAATAACCATTTCATCTAACACCTCACCATGATAACTACAAATGAAATGTTGATTAGCTCTTACCTCATATGAATCATCATAAAACTTACTATAAAGTGCTAGCTTATTTTCAATGACAACTTCATCAAACACCTATTCTTTGAGCTCACAAGATGCAACATCATTAGAATATTCACTATCACACTCAGAAAGAGAACAATCTGATTTGTTACAGCAGTATGGCAGTGTGTCACCATTTGTATTTAGCTCAGCTAAATCTGAAACCTCCATGTCCTCTTCATACAATGGATTGAATAATCCATGTAGGGATCCTCTTTGAACATCCTAAAAAAATATGGGCTAGTCATCATCCAAATCTCCATCACATAAAGCATTAGTATAAACCTTAAATTCACTACCCATTTCATCTTCATGGAGATTCTCAACCTATGAAGAAAAATCAAAACCATATGAAGACTCACTCTCTATTTCTTCTACCATGCATATAGTATCCATAATTACATTCTCTTTGTTATCATGTTTATGATAATCATTATGAACAAACCATGATTCATTCCTAAAACCTTCACTACATGCTGCAACTTTATTGTCTAATGTAAAAACATCTAACACACCTTCCTTGAGATCTTCATATTCAAATTCATTATCATCAATTGGATTCACCATTTCTTTATCTTCATAACTTGAGGACAAATCACTCTCAATTTATTCATCAACTAACTGATTTGTATAATGCAAAATCTGAGATGCAGTTTCACTTTCAAATTCAAAAAAATAAATCATATCTTCACTTTCATATGACTGTTCACTTCCATCATTGCTTTCCTTTTCTCCTATTGTATCTGAGTCATATGAATGTTGGAATGTTCAAATGGGAAGAGTACTTCTGAGAGGGGGGGGTGAATCAGAGGTACCAACTTTTATGCTTTTAAGTCCTTAATAACATATAACTAAAAGTAAATTGTATGCATATAAACATATAAGCAAACATGAAATGAAAGCATGCATCAACACATAACACAAAGATTTGATAACCCAGAAACCCTCCCGGAATAAGAAGGTAAAACTTGGGTGTGGATGACAGCCACAAAAATTACTACAGCAATCAATGTTCAACCACTTCTTATGGTCTACCCTGTGAAAGGCCTGCTCTATTAAAGGCTTTACACTGTTTCAATAGTGATCTAGTTAAAGGATTTACAAACATTTACATGAAGTGTCACCCTGTTAAAGAATTTACAATAGGTTGAAGCATACCTAATACATAGGATTTTCAAGACCTTCTTCAAAGGTTCTCCTAACTAGCTATTAAGCTAACCTATCAACATAGGATTTCAACCTCTAATACAATAGTGAGAGAGTATTAGAACATTTGACCTAATTGAATGCAATCTCAAATTGTTAGATTCAGGTACTAGATTTTCTCTTCTCATTCTAATCCTTGCTTGATCTGATCTATGTATGTGTTCCTTGTCTCTTGTACTATTTTGATCAACTTGATGTGAAATTGTTGCTCCGTTCCACTAAGTATTTCCTTCTTCTTACTAAAATTTGGCTATAATCTCCCTTTACACTATTCTCTTCCACACATGCAATGGGTTTTTGACCTCCTTTTAAAGAATGGAAGACTAAGTGTTAGGTATGGATCTATGATCCACATTGAATCTCAAATTCCTATTGAAATCCTTGGATTTTCTTCATTGGTTGCATGCCTTCTCCATTTTTCTGATTGGTTGCATGTAGATTGCATAGGGAATGTAAATGATTTGTCCTTATCCTTTTTCTCCTTCAAAATTTCTCTATGTTGGCTCCAAAAAAGATTTACATCTTAGTTTGTGAAAACACAAACTCTTATGTTGATCCTGAGTTACTCAACACTCATTACATTACTGATGCTCAGCATGAACTCATTCCTAGATTGCTCAAAATCTATTACTTTCCTGGTTCACTCAACACTTGTTAAACACTGTATTGCTCGGCACCTAAAAATTTCTAAATTACTTGGCACATGAACATTTGTTGGATTACTCGGCACACACTACATTCAGACTTTCTCAACACCAACTGTGGCTTAGCACCTATTGAAATTTTTGTTGAACATACATTGTGTACTCGACATGTATAGTGAAAATGGTTAATTATATTGACACTCAATTGTCAAGACTATTCTTTTGACCAACAATCTCCCCCTTTGACATGAGTGTCAAAAACACTTAACTAAGAATTTATGAATTTAACCTTATTTCAAAATTTTGGTATTCTCCCATAGTATCTGCATATATACATATCTCCCTTTATACATATATCTCCCCCTTTTTGACACTGATGTCAAAGGGTTCTATGGAGTAATACCATGCTTAGCCAAAAATATACTATTTACCTCTAGGAGTATTGTCAAAGCTGCATCCCAATTTGCTAGTGCAATGTCCAATGACTTATGCTAGATGGCAACCTCTTTTGGTGGATGTACAAGTCCATCTGAGGTAGAAAGATTTGAATCTTTCTTGAGGACTTTTTTTGCATACATTTGCTCCTTGTGGAGTACCTCCAAGTGAGGGGTTATAGAGGATTGCATTTGCATCAACTTAGCTTTTATATTAGCCTCCTCTACTGTTAATACAACTAATTCTCTTTGTGTGTGAAACATTTGAGCAAAATGCTTCTCACTCTAAGCTGGATTGGTAGGGAGTTACATACTAGAAATCTTTAAATTTCTCTCCAAACTTAGTATCTTCAGGCTAGTTTCCTGTGTGAAGTTGGAAAAATCACACAACTTGTTGTACAGGGAGAATATATTCCCAAGTACAATTTTTACTCTATCCAATTTCTTAGCCAATTCAACTTGAGATAGTTCTATATCACCAGATATTTTCTCATTTACCTTTCCTTGGAACTTCCTTTCTAACCATTCCATTAATTTTGCATTTGTATCTTGGTCTTCATTAGTCACCTAGTCAACTATGTTAGATAGTTGCTCTACTATTGGCCTTGACTCATCAGGTGTCTACAAGCTGAAGGCATCCTTAAAGATGTCCTTTATCTCATTTAGTGCTTGCCAATATTTATATTCCTTTCTCAATACCTCTTGTCTACTTCTTCTATCCAATGCACTTTGTATTTCATTAATCTTCTCTTTAGTGAGGGTGTTGGATTCATAGTAATGTATTGTAATTTCCTCATCAAGCTCAGGAATTCCATACTGAAGTTTCCTGGCTACTTTTGTTGAGCTCGAGCTTTGTGTTCTAATTTGCAATGCTAGTGTTTCAGTGCTCGGCTTCTGAAGAGTTTGAGTGGGAGTACCTATTTTTGGTCATTCAATCAAAGTTTGTATTATAGATTCCTCCTCATCTCTTGTCACTTCCTTTTCTTCCATTTGTTTCTCCTTTTGACTATCAATGGTTGGGGGTGTGCTTGCTAGCTATTCTGATTTTTCTTTGTCTTCCCCTGTTGCTACACTCGGCACTTGAAGTGCATCTGTGACTACTTTTAGTGGAGATGGTGGAGGAAGGAATAGGAACCTAGTATTTTGAGTGGTCGAAGGTGGTTCTTGTGTTTGTACCTTGACTTCCTTTGATTTTACTACTGCCTTTTGAAATTCATCAACACTTACCAGTATTGGGCTTGTACATAATCTAGCTGCTTGTGTTGATTGGTCAAGGATCTTTGCTAGATCCTGTGTAGTTAATGGATTGATGTTTTGACCAGAAGTGTCAATAACATCCTTAATCTTGATAATTTCTACAGGTGTGATGATGGCATGATGAGGGCTAGGAGGTGGCAGTTGTTTGTCTTGCACACTTTTCTCTTGCTACTCATTTGTACCCTTTTCTTCCTCTTTCTCCTCTTTACTCTCCTCTTCATCTTTCTTTTCCTCCTCTTCATCTTTCTTCTCTTCCTCAGCCTTCTTCTACTCTTCCTTCTTATCTTCCTCCTTCTTCCCTATTTCTTTCATTTCATTTTTCTTGGCACTTGCTTCTGCCTTGTATTCCTCATCAAACACATCATCAATTTTCTTGTATATTATTTTTCACAATCTTGTGGATTTGCTGACTACATCTTCAATTTTATTTTGCAAAATAAAAAATGCTCTATCCTTAGGAGTAAATATACTATTGTGCCTCTTGACTGCATTAGTTATTTGACCCTTAGTCAAGTTAGGCAACAATCTAGCTAAAGTAGACTCCCTTATTTCCTTTTCCATTTGCAAGCAAAAATGCCATTTTTCTTCAACTATTTTGTACAACTCCTTCGGCATTGAGCCTTCTAGTTCTAGAGGTGTGTGCTTGTACTCAACCATCATAGCATACACAGATTCCTCTATTTTATTTTTCTCTTCCTTAGTGAGCTTATTAAAATCTAAATTCTTTAAATCTTTCAAATCATCATTCCTAAATTTTATACATAATTTATCTATAGCAAACTTGGGTGGGCGACTTACCACTTTGAACTGATTGTTATCATCTATTTCTATCTTTTCTTCATCTAAGTCAAGTTGAGCTACATATTTTCTTCTCTTTCTTGGCTCCTCCTTAGTCTTCTTGGTGATTTTCTTCTTTTTTGCCTCTTCTTTAGCCTTTTGTGTTGTAGCTCTGGTAGTGGGCTTCTTTGGTGCAGGTTTTGCCACTTTCTTTGCTTTGGGTTGAGGAGCAGGTGGAGTTTTAGCCTTCCTCTTGGTGACTTTAGTTTTGATAGGTGCTTCCTCAACTTCTTTTCCTCAGCACCTTCCTCTTTATTCTCACCTAGACCTTGTGTTAGTTGTAGAGGCTCTTCTTCTTCATCTCTATTGTCATCCTCTTCTTTATCTACTTCCTCTTCTTTAGCAGTACCTGCTTCTTCAACTCCAAATCTTTTCTTGATCTTCTTGATCAATTTGTCTTTCTTTTTCACTGCTATGGCTATCTTAAGATCTATCACCACCCTTGATTTGACAATGTCATAGGTTCCAAAATGTTTTGCATCCTTGTCAATGTCTTCTACAAGTAGAGCTATTATTGTTGTTGAGGCTTGATTAACATCAAGTTCATAACCTAGTGGCCTAAGCCATCTCACTCTAGGTATGACTGCTTGTATATATGTGTAATCAATATCCACCAAAAAGAAAATATCCAACCAGTGACACTGGTATCCTCATCCTCTATTTCATAGACTTCTTGAAGTCCTCAAAGTAGCTAGTCATTTGGGCATCAAAATTCTCACCCATCTGCTCAATGAATCCATTGATTTGCTCAAAAATGGTCTTGTTCTGATCCCATTTCACCTTGCCTATTGAAGGGAATTCTTTCATAATATAGAAAAACATACAAACCAAAATTGAACCAAATTTGCATTGAGCTCCCTCAGACTTCCTTATAGATCCCAGATTCTCATTGATTTGTTGTAACATGAGCTCTGCAAGATCATATGTATGATCTTTCTTCACCAATTTATAGGCAACATCTACTACTATACATGGTACACTGTTTAGTCTTCTTGACTGGTAGAATTTGTGGGATATGACTCACAAAATCTAGTAGGGGTTCTATGATGGTGTCTATTGTCATTCCCTTATTATTTCATTTTGAACCAATTTTCTTCTCTATGGCCTCCCTTTTGTCACTTCTGAGGGTCTTTAGCTAATCTAGGGTTGGAATAATAGTAACCCTATGAACAATTTTCTTTGTAAACTTCACTCGCCCTGTCTCTAACCAAAAGGCTCCATCATGGATTCTACTCAACACTATGCGTATCCATTCTATTTTGAAAACAATAGGGAAAACTAGGTTTTTGGTCAAACCCTTTTTCTCAACTATGGAGAATTCATCTTTAAGTTTTCCATTTTCACACAGTTTATCAAATGCATTTAGAATCTCCAAATCTCCTATGGCTCTAACTTTATAGTTATAACACTTTCAAACTTCCTAAACCATAACAACTTTATCAGGAATTACAGATAGGTCACCAGTGGGATCATTCTTATAAGCGACTTCAGGAATGGGCCTAAACTCAGGCTGTTTGACTTCATTACTGACAAGTTGAATTTCATGAGTTTCCTTCTCCTCAGTGGTTTTTGAACGAGATTCCATTGTTTACCAAACTAGGGTTTAAAATTAAGTAAGCTTTCAAACTCTGCGTAGCTCAACACTTGAATAAAATACCTGTGATTTAATGAAATTGAGTTGAATCATTGTTGAAATCACTGCAAATCATAGTTTGATCATTGTAGAATCTCCTTTTTTCTCTGCTCAACTTCACTTTGTGTTTGAATGATTTTCAACTTTATTAGGTTCAAAAACCTAGCATTTATTGCATTTGTGATGATAGTTGTACACTCAGCTTCCAAAGATTTTATCAACTTGGCTTCCACAAAAGTTCATTTACTCGGCAACTACTAGCATGTTTTACTTGGCATCCACTAGTCTGTTCAACTCGGCATATATTGGAATTTTACTTGGCAACCAAAGATAGCTCGACATCATCTTCTAATCTTTTAACTTGACATCTTTTCTCATGCATATTTCTTCATTGCAGTACTTCTATGTTTTTTTGGGTTGATGTATGATACATCTTTGTATATATTAGCCTAATGTATCTGACTTATGCTTAATTGGATGAGGTGTGATCACTTGACCTCTTGGGTGAAGTGATTTCTCCATTTGATTTGTTGCATTCACCTTTCTTCTTCCATGTCTTGCTCATTTGTCCTCTTATTTTTTCAACATCAATCTTTTCTTTTCCTTTATTGACTTTAGTCTTTGTTGCTTTTGTCTTTGTAGGATAGTTTCTGCTGATGTGACCAATCTTCAAGCAACTAAACATGTAGTTTGGTTTAGCCACCTATTGTAACTTCCCTTAAAATGTGTCCTTATGTAATTTTTAGGAATGTGTCCATACTCTTGAGAATAGTGACAGCTATACCTAGTATTGCAATCCAATTGTAGTGATGTGAATGATTGACTCCTCTCACAAGCTGACTAGGTGTCTGCATAGGCTTTGATCTGCATTCAAATGCTCTATGTCCATACTTTTTATAGTTGTAGTAGTTACCTTCAAATCTTGGCATACTCATGGTCTTGGTTCTGTAGTCTTGTGTTGAATGCCCTCGCTTTTTGCATTTGTGACAAAATTTTGCATGTGTAGACTTATCATGCTAATGACTATTCTTGCTTCTGCATACATTAGAGGTATGTCCCTTTCTACCACATAAATAAAAATTAGGTTTAGCATTTTTACATTTTTTGCTTCTTTCTTCTGCAGCCTTGGATGATTCTCCTTGTTCAATGCTGATGTAGCCAAGTCCTGAAGTATCATTACTAGCCCTTGATGATTTCAACAATTGCTCAAAGTACTTGATGGCCTCATTTGTTTTTTTGTAACTTTCTACTATTTCCTTTTCTCTCTTCAATTCATTCTGCAATTGTTCATTCTACATATTCAAGGTGAATATCTCAATGTCCTTCGTGTTTAGCTCATGATGAACATTCATCATCTGGCTTAAGGTGTCCAACTGCATGTTTGAGATCTTTTAAAATTCAATTGTCTTCTCTTCTAGCCTATTGATGAGATTTATCTTGTCATATTCTATCATGGCCTTGTCTTCAATAGCTCTTTTCTTTTGTTCAGTAATCTCACATAGCATCATGGTTTGCGATTCTTGTTCCATCTTAAGAGATCTTATCTCTTCTGCTTGAGCCCTATTTTTCTCCATTAATTTTTCTATTGTTGAATCAAATTCCTTGGAATATCCATTGGAAAACATGTGTGTGGTATCAATCTCCTTGTAATGTATGTCATTTTCAGCTATGGCTATCTTTTTCCTTCTTTTCAAGGATTTTCCTGGTTCCTCCCTAGCTTCCTCTACTTTGTGTAGAGCTAGTTGCACATCAATCACCTGATTGTTAATGATCTTCCCAAGTTTGAAGACTTCCATCTTTTGACCTTTTTCTCCAAGCTTTTATGCTTCTCCTTGTGAGAACTAGAGCTCTGATACCAATTGTTGAAATGTTCAAATGGGAAGAGTACTTTTGAGAGGGGGGGTAAATCAGAAGTACCAACTTTTATCCTTTTATGTCCTTAATAACATATAATTGAAAGTAAATTTTATGCATGTAAACATATAAATGAACATGAAATGAAAGCATGCATCAACACATAACACAAAGATTTGATAACCTAGAAACCCTCCAGGAATAAGAAGGTAAAACTGGGGTGGGGATGACACCCAAAAAAATTACTGCAGCAATCAATGTTCAACCACTTCTGATGGTCTACCCTGTGAAAGGCCTGCCTTATTAAAGGCTTTACACTATTTCAATAGTGACCTAGTTAAAGGATTTACAAACACTTACATGAAGTGTTATCCTATTAAAGGATTTACAATAGGTTGTTAAACCCACCTAATACATAGGATTTTCAAGACCTTCTTCAAAGGTTCTCCTACCTAGTTGTTAAGCTAAATGCAATCTCAAATTGTTGGATTCAGGTACTAGATCTGCTCTTCTCATTTTGATCCTTGCTTTATCTAATCTCTATATGTGTTCCTCATCTTTTGTACTATTCTAATCAACTTGATACGAAATTGTTTCTCTACTCCACTAAGTCTTTCCTTCTTCTTACTAAAATTCGGCTATAATCTCCCCTTAAACTATTCTCTTCCGCACATGTAATGGGTTTTTGACCTCCTTTTAAAGAATGGAAGACTTAGGGTTAGGTATGGATCTATGATCCACATTGAATCTCAAATTCTCGCTCAAATCCTTGGATTTTCTTCATTGGTTGCATGCAGATTGCATAGGGAATGTAAATGATTCATCCTTATCCTTTTTCTCCTTCAAAATTTCTCTAGGTCAGCTCAAAAAATGGTTTACATCTTAGTTTGTGAAAGCACAAACTCTTATGTTGATCCTGAGTTACTCGGCACTCATTACATTACTAATGCTTGGCATGAACTGATTCCTGGATTGCTCAGCATCTATTACTTTCCTGGTTCACTCGACACCTATTAAACATTGTATTTCTCGGCACCTGAACATTTTTGAATTACTCATCACATGAACATTTCCTAGATTACTTGGCACATACTAAGTTTAGACTTGCTCAGCACCAACTATGGCTCAACACCTATTGAAATTTTGGCTCGGCATACATTGTGTACTTCACATGTATAGTGAAAATGGTTAAGTGGGTTGACACTCAATTGTCAAGACTATTCTTTTGACCAACAATGAAGACATCTCAACATCACTACCTTCATCATTTTCATTCATATGACCACTTTTAGCATTATGTTTGTCTAACTGTGACTAAGATAAATGTGGTTCACATTCAACATCTTGTGTTACTTCTCCATGGAATGTCGAATCAGCAAAATTGAAGTCATCATCAGAGACATAACTTTCAGCCTCCTTGCTTGCATAAGACTAAGATCTAGATGCAACAACTTTATGTTTAGAAACATTAGCAACATCATCATGTACATAATCAACACTATAAGAATTTGTTGTTGCAGCTAATCCTTGATCATCACATTGCTCATTTCTATCAAAATCTGGAATACATCTTACTATTGTAACATCACAAACATATGTGTCTTTGTTTGCAATAAAATCATTCTTCTCTACACACACATTCTAATTTGAAATTTCAATCTAATTATTCATTATAGCAGGGGTGTTGATACATTGATTTGTATTTGAATATTGAACATGATACTACTCTTTATTTTTTACTTCATTATGCAAGAAAGAAGCCTTAGAGAAACAACTCCTAGTAAGTCCATACTTCAAATTATTCTCAATATCCATAGTAATCATAAAAGCCTGAGATAAAGTTTTGGGTTCTTTATCCCTTAACCAATAACACATTTTCTTATCAAATGCATCAAGGAAAACTACTAAACTCACTTGATCATCTGATCTACATTTCTTAGGGATCTCCTTCAAGGTTCTTGCAAATCTGATATTAAATTGAGGAACAAGTTCATCATTCTCAATATGAATCCTTAAAAATTTACCATATGAATCAGATATGCTTACCCTTTCTCCAAATTACTCCATGAAGACTGAATGCAACGCACTCCAAGATGAAATAGAACATGCTGGTAAAAATGAAAACTAGTCTCTAGCATCACATTCTAAAGTTTGAACAAATAATTTTATATGCACATCCTCATGAACAATCTCATAGTCACCCATAAAATCACTAAATATTTGAATATGCTAACTAGCTGAAATAGTATGGTTCCCACTGAATTTAGGCAAAAAATTTCTAAGGTCATTAGGAATGACATTTGGGAAACCATAGATACCATTAAATTGTGATGGCATGTATCTCTTGGTAGAAAAAGATCTATGATTTTGGTCAATGGACTACATACTGGGTGAAAAGAAATTTTCCATCTCTTGCAAACTTACAACTCACCAAAATAACTTTCAAAATTTATAGGTTGTAGTATATCTAAAAACTCATCGACCAACTTAAATCTCTAACATATCTCCAATGTAAATACATTTTCTAAAACAATCTTTCATAGAACATGTTGAGATGCATTAAACACTTCTCCTACTTAGTGCCAAAATATCACTTGATGGAGAAACCTTTTGTATAACTTACTTTCCTGAAAAGAAATCTCAAGAAAGAGGAAAATACCTTAAATGTGATGCTTGCAAACCTCTTCAATGCTATGAACAATCAGCAAATTCAAATCTTGTCTTGATTTAGTAACTCTTGGATAACATCACCCATTTTCTTCACAACTATTGTCAAGGGCCTGAGATAACTTCTTCAAATCTACATTCCAACTATTGAAACCTTCACAATACCCTCAACTTCACAATTGCATTGGTGCAGAGTTATAACTTTGAGTCGCCACTCACTAAGTGAGAAAAGAATTTCCCAACTTGCAAAAAACAACAAGCTGGTCCAAAATTTATAATAGGTATTTGAAAACTCACACACAACCTTGGAATTTCACACCCTTAACAAAGTGAAAGAAAAAATAATCTTGACTCTTAAATGCACAGAAACACTTTGTGTTCACTTATTTGTTACTAATCTTTAAAGTTTATGCTGTCAAGAATACATCTAACTGAGAGACATAAATCCTTGCATACAAAACTAAATATGCATGATATGTCAAAGATTTCCAACTCCCTATCAAACATTTACAACTTGTGTCCCTAGCAGAGTCACCATTTTGTTGGAGTTCTTTCTAGTGAAGAACATATTAGGTGGATTTAAACCTGATACTAGGAAACAAAGATAGGGACAGGCCTAAGGATGAGCTAAATCCTATGTTCAGTAAGGCTAAATCTTAGTTCTAGACCAATTAACCAAGTCATCAAGACTCACTTCACTTTAGGCTCTACTAAGCTAAGGTGAGAAAACCTAAGGGGTATGTCTAATTAACTTGAGACTCTTGTATGCAAGACTGCCCCCTATAGCAAAAATGGTCAATATTCTTCTATAATTTGCTAACAAACTTCTTCATTATAGAAGCTAACTACAATCAAAGAAAGAAACAACAAACAAACCATGACCCATATTTTTACCTCTTTAACACATAAAATGGGAAATTGATATTCAATTAAAGTTTTGATATCTCAACATAACCCAGGTATGCAACAACAGAGAACATGCAACCTCTAAGCTGGCCAGTCCCTTATCTATTGGGTATCAACTAAACCTTAACATACATATGGGTACCTAAAATATACTCATATATTCAGACACCTTATCCATCTACCTGACTTGCAAATAGATATCTATCTTCATAACAACTCTCATACTTATGATAAAATCCTTCTAGAGTAACCCACAACCCTGTCAATGTAAACAAGCATTTACATGAATCTTTTTTCCAATAGAAAATTCATCATGAAATACAACCTTAAGGTATTCCAACTAAGTTCAAGCTCTTCGTTCTCAAACACTAAACATTACAGATAACATAAGGAGATGAGAATCATAATGAAACTAAGAAGGTTAAACTCTTGCATTAATTTCCTTGAAACCAATACATCATCTACATGTTAACACTTAGAAAAATACACAATGAATGACTGTATAATATGAAATGCCTCACAAGAAATACACTACTATTGTTCATAATAGAAGAACATTGACAAAAATGGTATCATAGTAATGGGAAAGGATTTCAACCAGACAAGAACCACAAAGTAGTTACACTATAATGAAAAGTATCCAAAAACTAGAACCCCTACAAAGAGTAGAGAGGAAGAATATATAGAAGAGAAGATATTTCAAAGTCTGGAAACTCAAATTTTTTAACATGTGTCCCACTAAAAGAGTCTTCAATCTAAAATTTCTAAAACTGAACTTCCTTCAATTGCCTACAATTAAAAACCATAAATGATGCCAAAATATCTGATATATCTCACCTACTAAAGAAATCAACAAAATATCTAATGGAGAAATATCAAGAAATCATCACAAACTATACTAAAGCTTGAAAATCTGATCTTTGCTTGTCACTTCTGCTTTTGCCGGCAAAATGAACTTGTGTTGTTGCCAAAAAACATAATTGCTCCCAACTACATCAAAGACAATCAAATCATCCTCAAATTTTTTGGAGAAGTCATACATGATGAAATGATGTCTATATCTAATTGCAATTTCATTGGCAAATTTAAATCTGCACTTTTCACTGAGAAGCCCCCAAAATCAAAAAACCTCTTGTAGTCGCTTCTAGTAAAAACCTAGACAAAATCTAATAGCAAAAATGGAAAATTCTCTCTTTTCTAGTTCTTTCGGTATATCACACTGCCTATTCTGGACAAAATGGTGCCCATGAGATCATTTCAAAAAACTAGCTCGTAAACTAAATAGAGCAATTAAAATTGAAAAATTTAGAAAGTTATATAGTCAAACTATATTAAAAAATTTTAAAATTATTCAAATTTTTTGATTAAAACAAAATCTATGTTGATTTTTATATTATATTTCATCTCCCAATCCACTTGTCCATTTTTCATCTGTTGAAATGTACCTAGGCGGGCCCTTTATCATTATCATTTGAAATATTTTAAACCATAGGATTTTCTTTCTCTGACCTTATGATTGGCATCATTAATACATATATACTAATATATTAATCCAAATTTCGTAGCATCTTATATTTTCAATTTTGGCCCTCTGAGTTCCAAACAACTTCAACTTCTCAGAGCATCATAATGAAAATTTATTACTCCCACAACTTTACAAAATTTGTAAGATTGTGGGCCTCTAAAATTAACCCCCTAACCTTATGAAATTCATAAGATCGTGGGCTTCCTCTTCCTTCCTCCCAATCTTACGCAATTGTTGTAACATCAGGGCATTAATCCCTTAGTTGTTTGATCATATGATTGGCCATAGATTCATGCCACATGAGAGGTCAAAATATATTTAACTATGCACGTATCCACTGACGATAGCCTATGGGCCCCTCCTCCCCTTTGCTACACCTATCTTGAACTTGGCATCTTTTGAAGACAACTCAAAATGGGACTTCACAAAATGGCTTGGAATGCCAATTTATCATTACTAAACACATGCACAGGCTGAATGAAGGGTGCTAGAAACATGAAACACCAGTTAGCCATTAATACAAAAGTCAGGTACATAAGTACAGAAAGCATTCATAGGAGGCTCAAAGCTTGGAATGGACACTCAAAATAGAATGCAATTTTGAGCACCAACAGAGAGGATGATGAAATCTCAAGCAGACATGGATCAATTAAATAAGAAAATCCATTATAAACAAAAGGGAAAACTAGGAATTGGATATATAGAAGAAGTTGAATCATCCAAGCAAGGAGCTCAAAAGAATCAAAGACCTACTTGCAGTCATTGTGGTAAGATAGGTTATACATCAAACAAATGTTGGAGTAATGGCAAAGTTAAATTTATTGGAAAATGCCACAATTGCAATTAGCATGTTCATAGAGCTAACAAATGCAAAGAGAAACCTAAATTTGAAGGCAAATGTCACAAATGCAAGAAGCATGGGCACAAATATTCTAAATACAAAACTAAGATATTGAATCCAATAGAATAGATTGTAAAACCTATATTTGGTTGGGACTACAACACTTGGTGTAGATGTCATTACTATGGAGAATTTGGACACATTAGAATTAATTGTGTAAAACATCACATGAGGACAAGAGACACCACTCGAAGATGTTTTATTTGTACAAAACTCTAACACCTTGCCAAGAATTGTATGAACACTGGAAGAATTGAAGATGAAAAGAAAGCCAAGGCTGATAAAATCAGAAAACAAATGAGATAGTAGTGGATTTTGAAATCTTCTAAGAATGTAAGTCTGAGCAATGAAGTACATCCCACTCAAGAATTGGGTGACTCAAGCATTTCTACTTGATCTACCACAAGAATAATTGGAACTAAGATTTTGAAGCAGACATCCTACATCAGTTCTAGTCAATAGAAAGGAAAGATCCATATCAGCATTTAAGATGCAAAGGGATCACTGAGCATCTAAAGAAATGTAGGATACTACTGAGCTAGGTTGGATTCTAAGACCCTACCGAGCAAGGTTAGAAGTTACCAAGTTGTTATGTGGACATCGAGTCATAGATGACTCTATCGAGCAACTTATGCAAGCTAAGTGGAAGATAATATATCATCAACCAAGTGATTGTACCAAGCATTTATGGCGATTAAAAGGAAAATTTTGATAAAAGGGGTGAAATTGAATTCATTTGTCACCATGAATTTCAAGAGTTATTTGTGCAGAGCACTTTTAGTGCATTCAAGTGATCTATGTGAATTATTGTTGAAGTTTTCCATATTCTCACAAACCCTACTGAGCAATGGCATCCTCTAGCAGCAAGACAAAGAAAGGGTCTGAGATGCTAGTCTGAGGAGTCAAATGGAAAGCACCAGATTTCAAATTGAGTCTAGCAATTGTAGAAACCCTTGATCCAACTGGAGCTCAGTCTCAAATTCCATCCAAGGTACTTCTGGTAAATGATATTCGTTCACATTTTTTATGTTCAATCTAAGATATAGGAACCCTAGAATTGGATGAAACTTTGGAGAAGTTGTGTGTGAATGGTGTGTTGAAATAGAGCATCAACACTTGGAAGTGAAGGGTTTGACTCACATCCCACACATGCCCCAAGATTTTCAAAAAAAGTGGATAAGATTTATCCTTAGCCATGTGCATAACGAGCAGTTATGGTTGGAGCAACCTATTTTGATAACAAAGAAAATGGTTCATCATATCACAGGACTTCCAATGTTGGCCAAGGAAAAAACAACCAAAACCCTAAGTCGGGTGGAACTGGAGAAGAAAACCCTTATCGAATGGGATGGAAGGGGTATGAAGATCAGTTGAGTTACCAATATAGAACTAAAGTTTGGAATACATGCAATTGCACACAAGATATACAGCTCCAGTCAACTCACTAGTGTATCATGTGAAGCTGTGGATCGCGCTTTCAAAGTGGTCAAGAACAACATGTCCTTCAACCTTGCCAAGCTGATGTTGAATCAATTCAACAAAAATATGGAAAGAATCAAAATTTTAAAGAAAAACCCTTGTAAGTTTGATTCATTCTTAACCTATTTATTTTTCTTTGTACAAAAGTTCTTCCCGTCAAAAGGTACAGTTGTATGGAGAAAAGATGTACCTGTTCTTTATCAAATCAATGAATACATAACAAAAATGGGAGAAAATAATGTCAGTATAATGGATAACTATTTTGATGCATTCAAGGAGAAGATGAACAATAAATTTAGAATTCTAAAGAAACTTGTAGAAGGGTAAAAGCACAAACCTATGGCACCCTTTTGTAAAGGAAAAGGCTAACAAAAGTATAACTATTCATCTTCAATGACATAAAACTAGTATTATTATTTAGAATTTGAAAATGAAGTAAACTAATGAAATGTGTAGAAATCATTGAAGTTTAAGATTACATTTTTTAATAATTATTTGGAATAAGAAATGACATATTTTCCTAATTTTTATAGATAATTTTTTAGTCACTAAAAAAGACTGAAAATTAGGGGTTTAGGTCCCACCAGAAAACCATATGGAAATAAACTTATTTCCATTTGAACTCAAACAATGTTATCGATAACACATTTAGCTAGAACAATTTTTAAAAAAAAATTTAGACCTATATTTTCTCTTTTATAGTGATACAAATTTCAACTCACCTGAAATCAATAGTTTTCATCTCCCACCATATTTTTCAAAATAAATCTACTCTAACCAGAAGAAAAATTATACATTCTGAAAGAGGACTCTTTCCTCTAGAAAGTCATATAATTTTTTAAAAAATTTGATATGATTTATATTTTTTTGTTTCTCAAAATTGACACTTTTTTTAGTGTTAAAATACATGCTTCTAGAATTTTTTAATTACAATATACTATATCTAATTAAAACACTATAAACTCTATATGAAAATATTTTGGACTTTGAGCTCTATAAAATGGTGTTTATATTTTACTAAAAATATATCATAAAAAATAGTAATAGTTATTGAAACCCCAATTTTTTGAAATAATTTTATTTCTTTAGTAATTGGATACAAACTAGTATAAAACATGCATTGAATAGACATTTCCAATTGAAAAAGTGTGAGACCATATAAAACTTAGCTAGAATGAATTTATTTAGATCATATGTTTGAGAGAAATTGATTTTTGGATAGAAATACTCAAATTCAATCATTCTAATAAGTTAGCCTAAAAGGTGACACAACTTTGTACTTATACCCAGAAGACGACAAGGACAATATTTTTTTTATGGTTGATTGTGATAAAGTGTATATTCAAGCAATCAGACCGAGAATTGTATGGGTAAAGCCTCTAGGTTATGAGGTTAATATTGATGAAACCAAGGATATTATTGAAGCATTGTTAAATGAAATTGTTGATCCAAAAGCCACATATTTTGGAACATGTGAGGAAGCCAAAGATAGAATTGAATTAGAGATAAAACTTCCTCAAGCTATTAGCAAAGGTAAAAAGAGGATAACAAAATTTAAACAAACTAGTTCTACTCTCCTATTGACAGAAGGTAAAGGAGATGACATAGAAGGAGATGATGTAGAAGATGAAGAAAAATCAAACGAAGAGCCAATAAAGAAGAAAGGTAAGGTTATTATATAACCAAACCTACCAAGCCATCTACTACAATTTTTACAAGAAGAACATCTAGAAAGGAATTGACATTGGGTGAAGAAGTAGAGGATGTGATTTTCAAATGGTCTCCACCCACATTTCAAGAAATATTGAAAGAAATTGATTCTAGAGTTGGCATAACAAATTTTAGATCATTGAAGTATGAAATCAAAACTATAGAAGAAAAAAAGCAAGTTGAAGACATGATCATGTCCAAGATAGGAAAATGGAAATACTCTCTAGACCAACTTGCACAATAAATTCCCAATGAACTGGTGGAGAAAATCAAGCCAAGATGGGAAAATGCCAAGAAAACTACAAAAGACATTTATGAGCATACTCTAAGGCAACTCATATTGAGTCTAAGTGATAAAGAAGTGAAACAGTCCATCAAGAAGAATGGAGAAAAACTTACTTTGAGATTTAACACTTGTCTGATATTCATCAATGAAATTGAACATGAGGTAAGAAATGCCACCAATACATGGAAAAATATATATAATCTTCATAAACAGGGTGATTTTGTTGTTAATGTTAATGATAAGGATGATGATAGTGAAAATGAAAAGGAAGAGGGAATTGATGATGAAGAAGTAACAAATTATGACAATATAGATGATAAGGAACAAGAACAGGAAGCCATTGAGGAGAATCTTCCTGAGATTCAAACCATTAAGGAGATGGACCCTAAAAAGATTGTAGTAGCAGTTATAGCCTCACTTCCTCACTCTTCCAATGGAGCATTAAAGACATCAAACTCAAAGAAAGCTATTTTCGAGTTGGTTGTGCCAAACATTGCAAATCCAAGCACTCAACCAATATTTGCATATATTCAGCTCAGTACTTCATTGACAGAAGTGACCAGCACTTCATCTACCAAGTAATAAGTACTTCCTCCTCCATCAATTTTGGTTACTCAGCAACAAGGTATTTCTTTAATAAGTTATATATCTACATTTACTACCAGTCCTTCTATTCTTACTATTGTTACTATTCTGAGTATGCAATTTATAAGTACAAAGATAGTTGAGAGCAAGCCTCAACCAAGTACAATAGTGTCTAGGAAAGTAAAAATAAGGAAGAAGACATTGATCTTGATGAGGATACAATTATCCTAAATTGGGACATCTCTAATCTAAATCTTGATCAAATGCATTTAGTGGGAGAATTTCTATAGAAGAAAGCTAAGCAACAAAGGCTTTGAGAAGAAAGGAATAGAGAATTTCAAGTGCTTGAAGATGCAAAGAACATTCTTGTAGATGCACTTAGCACTAAAGTTGATACTTCTCAACCTATTTTGGCTCAATTAGAAAAAGTGGTCTATAAATTCAATGAAGACTTGAATGGACAAGATAAATTGTTGCAAAGAGCAGAGAATAAATTTGAAAATAAAGTATTGGAGCTATTTGCACAAAAGATTGCAATACATCAAGTAGACTTGTCTACTATTCTAGGCTCATTGGAAACCTATGTCAACAATGTCACATCTCTATTTGGTAAAATCTATGAAACATCCATTTTCACACAAGAAATCAAAGATAAACTCTCCAAAATTGATGAAGATCTGAAGGCAAGTGTACACCAATTGTCACTTGATCTAAGCTATAGTTCTTCTCGCTACACAAAGATCAGATTTCTGACTGATATGCAAGCAGAATTACTAAAAGAAGAAGCTAGGATAAGGGCTACACTTGTAGATATACAAGGCATGATTCTTCCAAACATGGATATATTGTAAAAACATATTACACATGCTAAAACTCTCATCCATGATAACAACTTCTCCATTGCTAATCACATGATAGAATTATCAACAAAATAATAGATTGCATTACATACAAGCAAAGTGTTGCAAGAAAAATAGGACAAGATAATGTCACTAAATCTTAAGGTACATTCTAATTTCTTGTCACATTTTGGCATAATTGTATAGAATACATCTTTGGCACTTATGTCAAAAAGGGGGAGAAGATATATATAACATATTGTAAAGAGGGAGAAGATGCAATGAAGGGGAAAGATGAGAAGATATATAATGTGTAAAGTATATTGAATATATATGTATGGGGGAGCATCAGATTATATACATGTACAATTATTCAAATAAACATCTCTTACAAAAGCAATTTTCAAAATTTTAAAAAACAAAGTATGTTACCAAGTTGAAGACATAGAGTGGAGACTTAAGATCATTTGAAACTTTTTGAGAATTTAGTTTTGATTGATAAGTGTTTTTGTCATTAATGCCAAAGGGGGAGATTTTTGATATTTTAGTCAAGTTTTTTTATTAGTGACATACACACTTAATCAGATAGCCAACAACTACTAAGCTTATAGTATAGTTAATAGTGTTAACCAAGTAATTTAGGCTCTACCAAGTTCTGCAGTTGCTATCGAGTATCAAGAACAATATTTAGTTTGTGCGAAGTAGTTTCTATGAAGTTGGTGATTATCAGTGTAAAGAAAGCTTTATTGTATTTACCAAGTTTCTCAATGTAAACCGAGTCCTTTAGTGCTTACCAAGTTCAAAAATTTAACAATGTGAATCCAGTGTTAACCAAGCCATATAGTGTCAACCAAGTGATTTAGTTTATACCTAGCTCATAGTGATAGCATTGACCAAGCTATGCAATGTGAATCAAGTGATTCAATTTATATGTCGAGTTTCACAATATTCATCAAGTCACCAATACAGACTGAGTTCAGACTACTTGGAAGCGATTAGTATGGACCGAGCTTCTATATCTATCAAGTGCATAATGATGCCAAGCATTGACAATGGTTATCTAGTATCAAAACCTCACCAAGTTTGTCTTCAAAACCTAAGTCCCTACAGTTGGGCTAAATTTGTGTATTTTGGTGACAATTGTATTGTAGCCAACTTTGTTGAATTTTAATTTGGATTGCTATATATGTAATGCATTGTATCACATCCAAACTTAGAAATAAATAAGATTATCATATGTGGCATACAAAGAGAAAAAGTGCAAAGAAAAAGGCTACAACTGTATAAGGAGCAACAAAGATTTATCTATCATAGCAAGGTGATAATTGCACTCAAAGGTATCTCATTCAACAAACCTAGTTGTAGATTAGAGATCAACCACTAGTTCATCCTAATAGGTAGAATAGTTAAATCCTTTCACAAGGTAGACTTGTAGCCCTTATTGCTCCTAAAAGGGCAGATCATTAGAAGTGATCATTGCAAGCCTTAACAAGCCAACTTTATACTACAATACTAAAGCTTGTGGGTATCATCCTCCCCCCCCACTTTTACTTTCTAGTTGGAAATTTTCTGGGTCACCATATTGTGTGTCAAAGTGTTATGAATGTTTTTAGTTTTTTATGCATGCAATTAGATCAAACTACTCATGAAGGATTAATTGGTAAATAAAGATTAATTTTTAATGGTTACTGATTCACCCATACCCTCTCAGTAACTTAGCCTATCATATATTTCCAATAGAAGGAAATTCAAGATTGGATTTGTCTGACAAAATATTTCAATGAGAAGTGATTGCCAGACTATTGTGTTATAATGTGATACATAGATGTTTAAAATGATATTGAGATCTCTTGGAGGTGATTATAGAAGTAAAGACATTCCTTTGAGAATTTGAAGCTAGCTAGCACCTTAATTATGGATCTTAGTGAAGACAAAGGCTTGACAAGTGTTAGAATATAAAGTCCAATATAACAAGAGGGGCGGGGGGGGTGGGGCGCGGGGGTGAATTAGTTAGCCAACTATTATCACAATTATCAACCTTATTAGTCCTTACCCATATGAGCAATATAATCAGCAACCATAATGAGATACTCGTACACAATAACACCAAATATTTTAACTAGGGAAACCCTTGGTCAAAGGGAAAACCCTGGTGGGGATAGTACCCACAAAATGATGTATTAATATAAATATTTGTTGTTAGAGGGTGGACCCTATTAGGAGTCAATAAAAGAATTTAGTACATAGAAGTCCCTATTAGGAGACTTTGAATTCCTATTAGGAGATTCCAACCCTGTTAAGAGTTGTACCAACCCTATTAGGAGTTGTAGAAGGAAGATGGACTCGCTACCCAGATAGCTTCAAGAGCAAGACAAATGAACCCATTGCCCAAATGATCTCTGTATTATTCCTTGTAGAATAATAGAACTCAAAAACCATACTTTTCCTTCCTCTTCTTTTTTCCTTTCAACTAAACTTCTACTCCTTCAAATCTTGATACCAAATCACCAACTTCACATCCAATAATCCCTTAGATTGCTTACTCACATTTACTAAATACTCCACTCTTGTTTGCACTCTTTAATCACAATTTGCATCACAACACACTTTACCACAAGGAAATATTCTTCCTTTATACCTTGTCCTCAAAATAATTCATTGAGTTGGCCTTGAGACTTTCCCAATTAATTATAATAGGACCACATTAAGATAATTAATTATTTCATAATCACATAACACTACTAGCTTATAGTCTTTGTAATTTCTCATACGTACAACTCTAGACTTTTCACACTCACTGACATCATCATCAAACTATCCTCTGTCACTATCTAACTTCACATAACCCTAATCTATCTCTGTTAGGAGATACAATCCAATCATTAGAAACTGCTCATCATGTACTTTATTTCTATGTTGCCCCCTGTAAATCAAGCATATCTTTTGTATTTCTTTGACTTACTTCATGTACACTTAGCCTCAAAATCAAGACATAGTGTAGAACATGTCCTTAACTACATTTCACCTTAACATCAAACCTCTTTTTGTATGACCTTTATCTTTGTCTTCTACTATGTTAGTCTTCATAAAAACCATACTATGTTGTCATCAATGACAAATAAAATCATGAATGCAACATGTCAATCATGTTATAGGCTCTCCAATTATTTAGGATACTCCCCCAAAAGAATACCATCATCATTCATGCTAACAATATCCCCCTTTGGAATTGATGGCAACATAGACGAAAAAAATCTAAGTTCCAAGAATACCAAAACAATGCTTTGTTGCAACTATTGTTGTTCTCAAATTTTCAAATCCTCTTCATCAATCAAATCTAAAAACTTGTTGAACACTACTCTATTCTGCAACTCTTTCTACTTGTATTAGTTATTCACATACTAAACAAATCTTAGTTGCTCTCCCATTCAATGTTACTTCTCATTGCCATAGGAGATCTCTATCTCTCCCCCATACATCAATATCTTCCCCATTAGAGGATCTTCTCCGCCATTCATACTTAGGAGATGTTTTTCATGCATGCTTCTCTCCCTCATTGACATAAATGACAAAGGCTTCATTATATCAATCATCTACTCCAAATCTTCGATCACCTCAAGTTTCCAAAGACACTATTCAAGACCAATTACCAAGAGTCCTAAATAACTCTACTCATCTCAGATACTCCCCCATATATGAAGCATCATCATTCAATCGAGTCAAACAATAGTGCTCTGTACCACTAGACTGATGCAATCTTTGCATCATCTAATCTAAAGTGGGCAAGGGCATAAACCCAAGCATACCTCTCAAGTACTCAAATGTATCTTTAGGCAAGGGATTTGTAAAGATATTTGCAATCTGATCTATACTACTAAAATACTCTAATCTGGTCTCTTCCTCTGCAACCTTCTCTTTCAAAACATGATACTTAACAGATATATGCTTAGTCTTAGAATGCAATACTATATTCTTAGACATACTCATTGTACTTGTGTTGTCACAATATATGGTAACAGGTTCCAAAAATTCTATTCCAATATCCTTCAACATCTACTTCATCCACATGACCTAATTACAATTATTTGTTGTTGCTACATACTCTACTTCAACTATACTCTATGAAATACAATCATTTTTCTTGCTTAGCCAAGAAACCAATCTTCCTCCAAGAAAAAATGCTCCACCACTGGTTCTTTTTCTATCATCCATACTACCTACCCAATCTGCATTAGTATAAGCACATAAAGTGAAATCACTTGATCTATCATACCATATCCCATAATCAGATGTTCCCTTCAAATATCTAAATATCCTATTTACTATTGTTTAATGATATTCCTTAGGATCAACTTGAAATCTAGCTACAATTCCAACTGAATTTTCTATATCTAGTATGGTGTGAGTCTGATATTTCAAACCTCCTATCATTGATCTATACTTCTTCTTCTTAGCCATGATACACTCTTTGCAAAAAACATTAGTAGGCTTCATGATTTTAGGAAAATCTCTAATTGCAAATGTGCTACTAACCTTCACTATGTTATCAAAGTTTATATGATAGAACCTTCTATTCCATAACCAACTATTATCCACTTTTGCAACCAAACATGTCATCTCAGTAGGATTCAATTGAAATACATTACCTTTAGACCTTGTACCTATTCCAATCATCTTATCATCCCTATCTTTGATGGTACAAGTCTTCTCAGTAAAATACAACTAATAACCTTTATCCACCAACTATCCAACACTCAACAAGTTATGCTTTAGACTATAAACAAAGTAAACATCATCAGTGTTAGTCTTTCCATCAAGAGTAATAGATCCTATCCCTGTGATATGACAAGTCACATTGTTACCAACTCTAACAATACCTCCATCATGATTTCTAAATTTTAACAAACTTGTTCATATCACTAGTCATATGATGTGAACATCCACTGTCTATTATCCAATCAAATTTTTTTTCAACTTGAGACACTAAAGTGTTTTTTCTCTAATTTCTTCATCAAGATCATCTTCTTTTATGGCTAAAAATCATAACTCATCATCACTTTCACTTTGAGCTCTTTCTTCAAATTTGTCATCTTCATTAGTATACAAACAATCTCTCTAAGTCTTCTAGTCTTGAAATTTCTTTTATACTTCTTCTCTCTTTTAGGACACTTAGATGCATAATGACCAAATTCATTACAAGTCCAACATTTAAATGTTTTCTTATCATCTAGTTCTCTTCTTACAAGAAGGGCTATACCTTCTTCAATCTTCATATCTTCTTCAGATGTGGTTCTACTTCTACTAGTGAAATCACCAAGGGTGCTTGCACTTCTTGATAAGTATGGATGAACACTTAAGACACTAAAAGTTTTCTCCACTCTTGTCAATTCTCTAGATTGTCTCAAACTTTTTGTTGTTCCTTCTAATATTCCAAGGAAAGTTTCTCTAGTAAACTTCTTAGTATAGGGTATCAGTAGTTCAATCATTTGTGCTACTTTCTTGAATGTGGTGCCAACATTTTTAGAATCTTCCATACAATCTCATCTTCTTCCTTGGATCAGCCATGTGGTTTGATCCCTACAACAATCTCAGACATCCTACCGATTTATCTTCCAACATTCTAGCATCTTGAAACAAGCATATCCAATTCTGTAATCTTACTCTTTTTGTATGTTTATCTCCTTTAAAAGTAGATTCTAAGGCTTTCCAAATATTGTGAGATTTTTCTAATAATTTTACCTGACTATATTCATTCTCAGGAAGAGCTATCAATAGAGCTTCTCTAGCTTGCATATTGCACATAAACAAATCTCTCTCTATTTCACTACATTCTTCGAGCTTTCCTTCTTCCGCAATATTTTTGTTGTCCTTCATCAAAAGCCAATATCCAAAATTCATACATAGGAGATGAGTCTTCATCTTTTCTTTCTAACTATCATAGTTAACCCCATCAAATTTAGGACTATCCTTTTTGAAGTGACTCGTCATTGATCTCCAAAAGTTACTAAGATTTCTCTTCAAGGACCCAATGCTCTAATACCAATTGTTAGAATATAAAGTCCACTAATATAACTAGGGGGGTGAATTAATTATCCAACTATTATCACAATTATCAACTTTATTAATCCTTAACCATATGAGAAATATAATCAATAACCATAACGAGATACTCATACACAATAACACCATATATGTTAACTAGGGAAACCCTTAATCAGAGAGAAAACCCTGGTGGGGATGGTACCCTTAAAATGATGTATTGATATAAATATTCCTTGTAACAGAGAGGATGTACCATGTTAGGAGAAAATAAAAACATTCAGTAGATATCAGTCCCTATTAGGAGTCTTTAAATCCTGTTAGGAGATTCCAACCCTATTAAGAGTTGTGCCAACCCTATTAGGAGTTATAGAAGGTAGATGGACCCACTATCCAAATAGCTTTAGGGGCAAGACCAATCAACCTACTATGCAAATGACCCTTGTATTATTCCTTTCAAAATAATAGAATTGAATTGTACTTTTCCTTATGGAAAGAGTACTTATGAGAGGGGGGGTGAATCATAAGTATCACACTTTAGTCAATAAAACTTCTATCTTAAAGTAAATTGCATGCATGTAAATACATCAAATAAACATGTAACAAAACTCATGCATCAATAACTCATAGCACTGGAATTTGGTAACCCAAAAACCCTCCAGGAATAAGAAGGTAAAATTGGGGTAGGGATGATACCCACGAAATTTACTGCAGCAATATTGTTCAACCACTTCTGATGGTTTGCTTTGTTAAAGGCCTGCCCTGTTAAAGGCTTTACACTGTATTAATAGTGACCTGGTTAGAGGATTTACAAACACTTAACATGAAGTGTCACCTTGTTAAAGGATTTTAATCACCTAATCAAAAGGATCTTACAAAATAGCTGTAAAGCTAACCTATCACCATAGGATTTTCATTCTAATGCAATTGCTAGAGAGTATTAGATACAATAAACCTGATAGATTACAATCCTTGATTGCTGAATGTAGGCTCCTTTTTTGCCTTCTCCTGATCTTAATCCTTTGTGATCTGATAACCCTTGCTTCTAAAAATAGATTTTCTTATGCACCCTTGTATGTCCTTCCATATATTTACAATGAAATTTCATCTTCCTTATAAAGACTGCAAAGACTTAGGGTTTAATTTGGATCTACGATCCATATTGAATCTCAATTTCCCACTCAATACTTGTTTTTTACTGATTGGTTGCATGCCTTTATCATTTTTCTTATTGGTTGCATGTGAGTTGCACGGGAAAAATAAAAGATTCAATTTTATCATTAAATCCCTCGAAGTTTACCTTCTGTCGGCTGCAAAAACTATTTGCATCATAGTTCGTGCAATTTCAAACTTTTATGCTGATCTACTGAGTTACTCGGCTCATGAAGTATTTCTGATACTCGGCACATGTTGTTTCCTAGATAGCTCGACACCTGAACAAAACTATATCACTCGGCACATGTTGTACTCAGCACCTGTTACACTCGGCACCTGTTACACTCGGCACTTGTTATCACTCGGCACCTATTATCACTCGGCACTTGTTATAGCTCGGCATTTTATCTTACTCGGCACTTACTCTTGATCTTGGTTAAGTGTATTGACACTCAGTTGTCAAATTTATTCTTTAAGCTAACAATCTCCCCCTTTGACATGAGTGGCAAAAACACTTAATTAAGATCCATGTGACTCATTAATTTATCCTACATTCAAAATTTGCTATCTCAAAATTTGCTCCCAAAATTTGCTATCTCCCCATTTTATCATACTTATCATTTCATTCATGTACTTAACTCTTATTCTTGTACTTAACTCTTATATTACTTATTCTCCCCCTTTTTGACACTTATGTCAAGGGTCTTACAATGAAATGCCATACTTAGCCAAAAATGTGATATTTATTTCAAGGAGTACTTTCAGAGCTGCATCCCAATTTGCTAATGCGACATCCAATGTCTTATGTTGGATGGCAATCTCTGCTGCTAGGTGTACAAGTCCATTAGATGAAGAAAGATTGGGGTCTTTCTTGAGGATTGTCTTTGTATTTATCTACTCCTTGTGAAGTAGTTCCAAATGAGGAGTAATTGACGATTGAATTTGTATCAATTTAGCTTTTGTGGTTGCCTCCTCTACTGCTAAGACAGCTAACTCTCTTTGTGTCTGAAGCGATTGGGCAAAATGCTTCTCAATCTGAGCTGAATTTGTGGGGAGTTGCATGCTAGAAATTTTCAGATTGTTTTCCAAGCTCAGTATTTTTTGGCTAGTGTCTTGTGTGAATGTGAAAAAATCACACAACTTGTTGTACATGGAAAAGATGTTTCCTAGTACAATTTTAACTATTTTAATTTTCTTTGCCAGTTCTTCTTTAGACAGTGCTATATCACCAGATATTTTGCTATTTAATTTACCTTGGAACTTCTTTTCTGACCATTCAAGCAATCTGGCATTTGTTTCCTGGTCTTCATTAGTCACCTGGTCAACTATATTAGATAGTTGCTCTATAATTGGTCTTGACTCATCTAGAGATTGTAAGCAAAAAGCTTTTGTGAATATATCTTTAATTTTAGTCAATGTAAGCTTATGCTTGTATTCCTTTCTTAGTGCTTCTTGTCTCCTTCTTTTGTCCAATGCACTATAAATTTCATTAATCTTTTCTTCAGTAAGAGTGCTAGATTCATAATATGGGATCTTTATTTCTTCATCAAGCTCAGGAACTCCATAGTGAAGTTTCTTGACTACCTTTGATGAGCTCGAGCTTGGTGTCCTGATTTGTAGCTGTAATCCATCTATGCTCGGCTACTGAAGAGTCTGTGTTGGAGTACCAGATTTTGGTAATGCAACCAGTGTTTGTATTGCAGTCTCCTCCTTCTTCTTTGTCTCATCTTTTTCTTTAGCTTGAATATCCCTTTTATGATTGCTAGGTGCAGTTGAACTTGTTGGTTGTTTAGATGTTTCTTTTATTTCCCCTGCTATTGTACTCGGCATTTGGAGTGTATAAGTGACTATACTTGGTGGAGGTGGTGGTGGAAGAAATAGAATACCAGTAGTTTTTATGGTCGAGGATGGCACTAGTGCTTTTACCTTGACTTCTGGATTCTGTAATTCATCAACACTGACCAATACAGGATTTGAACTTAATTTTGCTACTAGTGATGATTGGTCAAGGATTTCCAAATCCTCTTTAGTTAATGGATTGATGTTTAGATTTGAAGTGTTTGTAACATCTTTTATTTTTATGATATCTGCAGGTGTGATGGTGGCATGAGGAGGAATAGGAGGAGATACCTGTATGTCTTGCATACTTTGATCTTGTGGCTCAACTGTATCTTTCTCTTCCTCTTTCTCCTCATTATGTGCCTCTTCTTCCTTTTCTTCTTTACTTTCCTCCACTATTTTCTTCTCTTTTTCTTTGGTTTTTGACACCTTCTTTTCCTTTGTCTTGGCACTTGCCTCTACCTTGTATTCTTCATTATATACATCTTCTATTTTCTTGTAAACTATTTTCCACAATCTTGTGGATTTAGTAACTACCTCTTCAATTTTATTCTGCAATATGCTGAATGCTCTATACTTGGGAGTGAATCTGTTATTATGCCTTTTTACTGCATTTATTATTTGATCTTTAGTCAAATCAGGCAACAATCTAGCTAATGTTGACTCCCTTATTTCTTTTTCCATTTGTAAACAAAAATGCCATTTATCCTCTACAATTTAATACAATTCTCTTGGCATAGATTCATCTAATTCTAGAGGTGTGTGCTTATACTCAACCATCATAGCATACACAGATTCCTCTAATTTATTTTGCTCTTCTTTGGTGAGCTTAGAAAAATTTAGGTTCTTTAAACCTTTTAAATCATTATTCCTAATTTTTTAACATAATTTATCAACAGCAGTCTGGGGTTTGTGTCTTACCACTTGAAATTGACTATTGCCTTCTGACTCTGTTTTCTCCTCATCTGTTTCAAGCTGGGGAATAAATTTCATTTTATTTGACTCAGCAGTAGTCTTCTTTGAGTCTTTCTTCTTTCCTTTTGCCTCCTCTTGGGCTTTTTGTGCTGCAGCCCTTATTGTAGGTCTCTTTGGTGCAGGGGAAGCTACTTTCTTTCCCTTCGATTGAGGAGCAGAAGGAGTTGTGGTCTTTCTCTTAACTGGTGCTTCCTTGGCTTCTTCTACCTCAACACTTTCCTCTTTGTCTTATCCTAACCTTTGAGTCTGACCTTGAAGTTTATCTCCTTCTTCTTCAATGTCTTCTCCCTCTTCTTCTGTTTTTCCTTCTTCTTCCACGCCAAATTTTCTCTTGATTTGTCTAACCATTTTCTCTTTCTTCTTTACTGCTGAAGCAGTCTTCAAATCTATTATCACCTTTGATTTGACAACATCATAGGTACCAAAAAAAAATTCATTTTTATCAGCTTGTTCTGCAAGTAGAGCTGTTATTGCTGCAGAGGCTTGATCAACATCAAGTTCATAACCTAGTGGCCTAAGCCATCTTACTCTAGGTATAACTGCTTGTATGTAGGTATAATCTATATCTACAAGAAAACAAATGTCTTTTTCATATTTCTCAGTCAATGAGACTAGAATTCTCATTCTTTATTTCATGGACTTTTTGAAGTCCTCAAAATAACCAGTCATTTGGGCATCAAAAGTTTCACCCATCTGTTCAATGTATCCATTAATTTGTTCAACAATTGTTTTATCTGGATTCCATCTTACCTTACCCATAGAAGGAAATTCTTTCATCAGATAGAAAAACATGCACATCAAAACTGATCCAAATTTGCATTGAGCTCCCTTGCTCTTCCTTATAGCTCCCAAATTTTCATTAATCTGTTGAAACATGAGCTCTACCAAATCATAAGTGTGATCCCTTTTGATTATCTTGTATGCAACATCAACTGCTATACAAGGTACACTGTTTAACCTGCTTGATTGATAGAATTTATGTGAAATGATTCTCACAGCAAAATCTAGTAGGGGATCTGTGACTGTGTCGATAGTCATTCCTCTATTGTTCCATTTGGCACCTGCATTTTTCTCTATTACTTCCCTTTTGTCACTTCGCAGGGTCTTTGGCCGATCTAGGGTTGGAATACCAGTAACCCTATGAACAGTTTTCTTGGTCAATTTTACTGGTACTGACTCTAACCAAAAAGCTCCATCATGTATTCGGCTCAAAACTATCCGTACCCATTCAGTTTTGAAAATAGTCAGAAATGCTAAGGTTTTGGTTAATCCTTTTCTTTCTATTATTGAAAACTCATTTTTCAGTACTTTGTTTTCACATAGTTTATCATATGCATTATAGATTTCTAAGTCTCTTATGGCACCAATTTTGCAATTATAACATCTGCGAACATCTTGGACCATAACAACTTTATCCAGAATAATTGATAATGCACCTGCAAGATCATTCTTGTACGCTACTTCTAGAATGGGCTTAAATTCAGGTTGTTTAACTTCATTGCTGACCAACTGAACTTCATGACTCTCTATACCCTTAGTGGTTCCTGACCCAGATGCCATTGTTTGCCAAACTAGGGTTTATGTTTTAAACAAGTTTATAGTCCTACGTAGCTCGGCACTTAAGTAAAATACCTTAAATCGATGAAACTTGTCTTGAATCGCTGTTGAAATCTTCACAAATGGCTTCTGAGCTGATCTTGATCTTCTCCGCTCTTTTTCGGCTTTGCTTCTCGTTTGAATGGTGGGAAAATGATCAAAAATTGGATTTATGTACCCTTCAAAACAGAGTAATAAATGCTTAGTACGCTGCCAACTATCTACTCGGCACTTGAAAAGTTTCGTCATGACTCGTCTCCTATTGTGTTTTACTTTACTCGGCTCCTATTGATATTTCATAGCTCGGCATCAATTATTAACTCGGTCGTTGTTAGCAACTCGGCTTCTAAAGGCAACTTTGACATATCTTCAAAAAAAAGTTCTTAATTTTGACTTAGCATCTTTGCTTATGCTGATTTCATTTTTGCAGTTCTTATATGTCTTGGGACTGATTTATGATGTAGCTTGGTTTATCAATCCCACACACTTGTTCTTTGCTTAATTTGATGAAGTGTGATCAGTTGACCTATTAGGTGAAGTAATCTTTGTACTTGATGTGCTAGACTCATCTTTCTTCCTCCATGTCTTATTCATTTCACTTTTGATATGTCCAACATCTATCTTTGCCTTTCCATTGCTGAACTCAGAACTTGATGCCTTTGACCTTGTTGGGCAATTCCTGCTGACATGACCAATTTTTAAGCAACTGAAACATGTAGTTTGACTCAACCATCTTTTGTAGTTCCTTCTAAAATGTGTTCTTATGCAGTTCTATGGGATATGTCCATATTATTGATAATAGTGATAGCTGTACCTAGTGTTGTAATCCCAAAATTCATGGTTTGATGTCTTTGCTGGTTGATTTACTGTCCACATAGACTTTGATCTACATTCAAAAGCTCTATGTCCATACTTTTTGCAATTATAACAGCATCCATCAAATCTTGATGTCTTGATAGTTTGGGTTATGCATTCATATGCTTGATGACCTTGCTTCTTGCATTTATGACAATGATTTATGCTTTTGGGTTTGTCATGCTGATGGGCATTCTTGCTTCTACAAACATTAGATGTATGTCCTTTCTTTCCACAGAAATGACATGTAGGTTTAACATCTTTACCTTTTTCACTTCTCTATTCTACACTTTTTGATGATTCTCCTACTTCAGTGTTGTTATATCCAAGCCCTGTTGTATCATGGGTTGATCTTGGAGATTTCAGTATTTGCTCAAAATATTTGATAGCTTCACTTGATTTGTTGAGATTTTCTACCACCTCTCTTTCTCTGTTCAATTCATTCTACATTTGTTCCTTCTGCATCTTCAAAGTAGAGATCTCAATATCTTTCATATTGAGTTCGTGATGAAGATTCATCATTTGAGCAAGTGTATCCATCTACATGTTTGAGATCCTTGTCAATTCAGTACATTTTTCTTCAAGTCTGTTTGCAAGATTCTTTTTGTCATTTTCCATCATGACCTTATCATCAACTGATCTTTTCTTTTTTTCAGTAATTTCACATATCATTATAGCCTATGATTCATGTTCCATCTTGAGAGTTCTTATCTCATCTGCTTGAATTTTATTTTTCTCCATTAGTTTTGCTATTGTTGTATCAAACTCTTTAGTGTCTCCACTAGAAAATATGTTGGTGGTATCAATCTCCTTGTAATGTATATCATTTTCAGCTATGGCTAGATCCTTCCTCTTTTTTAATGAGTTTCTCAATTTGTTTATGAATTCCTCCAAGTTGTGCAGAGCAAGTTGCACATCTATCACCTGAATTTCAATGATCTTTCCAAGTTTGAAAGCTTCCATCTTTATATCTTTTCCTCCAAGCTGTTAGGCTTTTCCTTGTGAGAACCTGGATGGCTCTAATACTAATTGTTGGAGTATTCAAATATGGAAAGAGTACTTATGAGAGGGGGGGTGAATCATAAGTATCACACTTTAGTCAATAAAACTTCTATCTTAAAGTAAATTGCATGCATGTAAATACATCAAATAAACATGTAACAAAACTCATGCATCAATAACTCATAGCACTGGAATTTGGTAACCCAGAAACCCTCCAGGAATAAGAAGGTAAAACTAGGGTGGGGATGATACCCACAAAATTTACTGCAGCAATATTGTTCAACCACTTCTGATGGTTTGCCTTGTTAAAGGCCTGCCCTGTTAAAGGCTTTACACTGTATTAATAGTGACCTGGTTAGAGGATTTACAAACACTTAACATGAAGTGTCACCTTGTTAAAGGATTTTAATCACCTAATCAAAAGGATCTTACAAAATAGCTATAAAGCTAACCTATCACCATTGGATTTTCATTCTAATCCAATTGCTAGAGAGTATTAGATACAATAAGCCTGATAGATTACAATCCTTGATTGTTGAATGCAGGCTCCTTTTCCGCCTTCTCCTAATCTTAATCCTTTGTGATCTGATAACCCTTGCTTCTGAAAATAAATTTTCTTATGCACCCTTGTATGTCCTTCCATATATTTACAATGAAATTTCGTCTTCCTTATAAAGACTGCAAAGACTTAGGGTTTAATTTGGATCTACGATCCATATTGAATCTCAATTTCCCACTCAATACTTTTTTTTTACTGATTAATTGCATGCCTTTATCATTTTTCTTATTGGTTGCATGTGAGTTGCAAGGGAAAAATAAAAGATTTGATTTTATCATTAAATCCCTCAAAGTTTACCTTCTGTCGACTGCAAAAACTGTTTGCATCATAGTTTGTGCAATTTCAAACTTTTATGTTGATCTACTGAATTACTCAGCTCCTGAAGTATTTTTGATACTCAGCACATGATGTTTCTTGGATAGCTCGGCACCTGAACAAAATTGTGTCACTCGGCACATGTTGTACTCGGCACTTGTTAACACTCTGCACCTGTTACACTCAGCACTTGTTATCACTCGGCACCTGTTATCACTCGGAACTTGTTATAGCTCGGCACTTTATCTTACTCGACACTTACTCTTGATCTTGGTTAAGTGTATTGACACTCAGTTGTCAAATTTATTCTTTAAGCTAACACCTTCATCTTCTTTTTGTCTTGTCAACTGGACTTTTGCTCCTTCTGATCTCAATACTAGATCACCAACTTCACATCCAATAATCCCTTAGATCACTTACTTGCAAATTTTCTAAATAGTCTTCTCTTGTTTGCACTCCTTAATTTAAATTCACATCACAACACACTTTAACACAAGGAAAATATCCTTCCTTTATACCTTATCATCAAAATAATTCCTTGAGTCAGCTTTGAGGCTTTCACAATTAAATATAATAGGAAAACATTAAGATAATTAATTATTTACTAATCACATAACACTATCAGCTCATAGTCTTTGCAACTCCTCATACCTGTGACTCTAAACTTTGTGCACTCACTAACATCATTATCAAATTTTCCTCTATCATTGTCTAACTTTGCATAATCCTAATCTCTCTCTATTAGGAGATATAATCCAATCATCAGAACCTTCTTGTCAGGAACTCTATCTTTGTACTACTCTCTGTAAATCAAGTATAGCTTTTATATGTCTCTGACTTACTTCATGTGCACCTAGCCTCGACATCAAGACACAATGTAGAACATGCCCTTAACCACACTTCACCTGAACATCAAACCTCAATCCATACAACCTCAATTTTTGTCTTCCACTCTACCAGTCTTCACAGAAACCATACTATGTTGTCATAAATGAAAAATATAGTCATGAATGCAACATGGCAATCATGTTACAACCTCTCCAATGCTTCATGATACTCTCCCAAAGGAATAACATCAACATTTGTGCTAACAATAAGACTCGACTTTTTTTTAATAGAGCCACCTTAAGGAAGGCCATTGAACAACCCAACTCTTGTTGATAGCATCATTATGTTACAAGGAATCTTTGATTAAAATCGATGCAAAGTTTTTGGTAATTCATAAATGGTTCATTGGAAAGC
Organism: Cupressus sempervirens; assembly: GCA_028749045.1. NCBI lineage: Eukaryota > Viridiplantae > Streptophyta > Pinopsida > Cupressales > Cupressaceae > Cupressus > Cupressus sempervirens. The sequence continues at coordinate 489,015,856 of CM053788.1, read as the reverse complement.
TTGTGCAAACACACATGCAAAAATGTGAAATCATAGATAGGCAAGATCATCATTTGGTAGAATACTTATGATCATGCATGTAAGAGGGATATTTTGCAATTTATAGAGAAGTAGAAAGCTAATTTGACCGAAGGCCTCTTGAGAAGGAAATCTTATGTCAGGAGATTGTGTTTGGAATACATTTTCCAAGTCTTTCGCAAGTCAAATCAAATCTACCTTCATCGAATAAAGCTTCATCAAAAGATATTTTCTTTCAGATATGAAGAAATTTCTCCTATGGCTTCCCATCATAAACCATAATGAAGTCCTTCAAGTTCATGGTACATATGCATTGTGGACATGAATATTGAACAAAATACACTATAGAAATGGGTATTTGTCAACGGTTAGTGTTCTAGAATGATCAACGGTTAGTGTTCTAGAATGACCAATGTCAATGGGGACTAAAGTCTTCAACTTTCCTAGTTGTTACCTAAATTAAGCATGTTTTACATATGGATAATATTACACAACACCCCAATTGTGATGATATAAACCTACACAATATGGAGAATGTGATAACTTTTGTGGGAATAAAGCTACAATATTGTAATACTCTAAACAAATTTGCAATTTCTCATAGAAGAAGAGAAAGCTTAGGGGTGTACATATACAATTGGAGAGATGTGATACATAAAGTCAGTGTTTGGTGGATGCGTATATGTCTTATCTTTTTTATCTCTTTAGGAAAGGGTCAAAATGTCTTCATGAATAAAGTGATGTAATTTGAATAAATGATTCAAAGATCAAAATGATATTGATAAGGATTGATTATTCAATATTCTTCTCAAAAGATGTAAGATCTAAGTTTCAAGTCATATTTGGTTAATTTTGTAGAGGTTAATTAACCTCACCAAAAACATGTATTTGGGAAGTAGTTATTAACCATGAAGGAGTAGTTCTTAACCTCAATGTCTAAAAAGGGATCATTTTGGCTTTGTAAAGAGACTTTTTCAATTTAGAAATAAGGGGACAGTTATGTTGAAGTTTGATAGAAAAGCAATTTTTGGAAAGTGTGTACAATTCTTGCTCTTGTAATCAGCAAATTTTCTTATATTCTTGGTGCAAAGAAATAAAAGGAAGTGCATTTTGTGTTCTCTTATCTACAAAGTCTAAACTATTTGGGTGTTGATTCTAGTTGTAATTAATGTTTTAATGGTATGTTGTAGATGTTAGGGAACCATTGGATTATCACTAAAGTAATGCTAGCCATCAAGCATAGTTCTTGATCATTCTTGTTAGCAATTGAAGCTGATTTAGGAAGGCTTGAAAGTCATTTGGTGCATTCATTTTCAATATCTTTCTTCATATATTTCTAAATTTGAATACCTCTTTTTTTAAATCAAAATCACATATTACAAGGGAGTTGCCCCTCAAAATGCAAAGGAAGTTCATATACCAAAGGCCTATTCAACTATTGGAGAGGTTGATTTGTCGCACACATTTCCATTGGGCGATATTGTAATTTTCATAGTGACAAATTTGTTTACCAACAATCTCAAAAATTTACATGAGAGTCCAACTAACTACACCATCCCTTTGGACCTCTATCTAAAGCACAAACTTACTTTGGATTGTAAAAGATATTGATGAGTTAGTCTAACAACTTGAAGTTTAGCTATATGAACAAACAAGCCTTCCTATGACCTCTCAATGTTTTCAATCAAGCTTGCATGAGCTAGCCATTAGATGACTTGAGGTACATAGAAGTGATCTTGTAGCCTACATGAGATGCACAAAAAGATTTTAACTATGTCCTCCTTTCAAATGTTTATCTAGATTAAAAGCTTACTTTGGATAAAAATTTGACTTTAGTTACTTGTTGCTAATAAGTAGCATTAAACATTATGAATTATGTGATATGACATGAAAATTCTAGAGTTGTTACTTCATGGGGATCAAGGTTATGTTGATTTCAAAATGACTTAAAGAGTAACAATAAATTTATTTATATAAAATACATTAGTTGATTATATATTACATATTATTTAAATTGTATAGGTTTATTTTTGACAAATGATAACACAACATATCAAAATGGTAAAATATATCACTTATATGTTTAGATCAATAAAATTATCTCTCATTTACCATTTTAGAGAATATATGATATTATCATTTGCCAAAAATAAATCTAGGCAATTTAAATAATATGTAATATATAATCAACTAATGTATTTTATATAAATAATTTTGTTGTTACTTTTTAAGTCATTTTGCAATCAACATGACCTTGATCCCACAAAGTAACAACTCTATAATTCTCATGCTATATCACATAATTCACAATGTTTAATGCCATATTACTATTTTAGAGAATATATTATGTTATCATTTGTCAAAAATAAACCTAGATATTTTGAATAATATGCAATATATAATCAACTAATGTATTTTATATAACTAATTTTATTGTTACTTTTTAAGTCATTTTGCAATCGACATAACCTTGATCCCCATGAAGTAACAACTCTAGAATTATCATGCCATACCACATAATTCAAAATGTTTAATGCCATAAGATATGAGTGGCTTGTTTTACATGATATTCAGTCTCTAGACTATAACTAATATATATAGGTCATTAATACATTTATCTAAAAGATGTCTAGGATCAATAACGAGATGTTTATATTTTGACTTTATGATGTATGCCCTAAGTAGCATATCCACTTTAATATCCATGTAATCTTTTATATAAATTGTAGTGCCTGTCCCTAGTTCGCATTTCTATTATCATTGCTAAACTCTTTTAGGCTAGTTTTATGCTTGATGTCTAGTAGTATTGTTTAGAGATTATCAGTTATTGTTTCATATTTAGTTGATATATGTTGAGAGTATTTGGTACACTATATTTCATGTATGCATGATGATTATTACAGTGCTTACAGTTATTGATGATGACTAGTTAGATGGTTTATTATCACATGTGTTTTCTTATGGATACTTACCCCATACTTGCATGTGTGTGGTGTGTGTGGTGTGTGTGTTTGTTTTCTTTATGTATGGCATTTTTGATGTGGTTAAGGAAGGGAGTCATAGTCACCTGCTAGTCAAGATCTACACAATGCACCACTTCCTGTCATTGCCTGTTTAGCTTAGAATATTGTGTTTGTACATGAGTGGATTTTATGCAGGTTGTAGGTACTAGGTATCAAATGTTGGAATTATAGATGGAGTAACTGAGCGGGGGGTAAATCAATTACTACAAAAACAAATCCACAGATCCCTTAGATGTCTTATAAAACTAGTTATTGTTGTCATTTGGTAGCCACATAGAAAATGTTGTAACTCGGTAGATGTATGTTAACTTAATAAGCATTCAAAAAGATTTAACATGCATGCATAAAAGAAATAACATCAACACAAGAGACGCCAAATTTAACGTGGAAACCCAATATGGAAAAAACCACCAAGTAACTAGCTACCAATTTTCACTCTTCTAAAGTGAGCCCTGTTAGGATCTAACCCTGTTAAAGGTTACAAAACACACTATTAGGTGTGGCCCTATTAGAGGATTTAAATACCCTGCTAGGAGCGGCCTTGCTAGAGGACTTAAGAACAATTCAATAGAACTATCCACCTTGTTAAAGGATTTATAAAAATGGCAGTTAAACCAACTCTGTTAAGAGATTTGGAAACCACTGCTACAATGATGAAAAAGTAACAATGAAGTGACCTGAATGAGATGAAATTGATCTTTGATGTTACAGATCTCTATTCTGCTTCACTAGATCCTCTATGATCAAATACAACTTTGCTTCTCCTCAAGGAAATCTAATCCTTCTCCAAAATTCACTCATACTTCCTCTTCACACAATCAAATCATTTGCATGCTCACTCATTACAATTTAGATTTCACAACTAGACCTTTTATTTATACCATACAAATTGTCTAGTGGGCTCATTTACAAGTTACAATTACTAAAAATCATTACATTAGTCGACTACAAACATTACATGAAACAATTAAACTTTATTTCCCAAAACAATGAAATCCTTCATTGGCCGACCCTGCTCGGTAAAAATTGCTCCAAAAATGATTTCCAGTGTTAACCAAGTGAAGCTTGGTAAACACTATGAATTCTACAAAATCCTTTGGAGACTGAGTGAACTCGATAAACACTAACTTTCCTTTGCTGACCTTGTGAGCTCGGTAGAAACTGACTTCTACTACAAAAACCTTCAATGCCCAAGTGAGCTCGGTAGAAACCATCTCTACAGTGTAACTTCTAAAAATGCTCGGTAGACTCTATAATTCACTTTGTTAACCAACTGAACTCGGTAGACTCTATCTAATAACTGATATAACATTTGTGTGACATCAAAGAAAACACACAATTGAATAATTGTATCCAACAATCTCCATCTTTGGCATTGATGGCAACACAACATGTCATAGTAGAATGAAATTTGAGAACAAGTCTTTTTCTAATAGAACATTTCTCCCTCTTAGATTTTATTCCACAAACTTCACAAATACAGTAATCTCCCTCTGTGAAGGAATTATATAGCTTCAAGTTTTAGAAAGGTTATGACAACATACTCTCCCTCTTTGACAACACATGCCAAAGATAAAACAAATCAAATGAGTAGAAATCTACCTTGAGTACTAATTTATATGCAATGTTCTCATGATTATGATGCATCAACTAAAAAATCATCAACCTAATACCTATTGCTGCATCACTAAAACTTCATTTTAGTGAGCTTCAGATAGGGGAATGACCCCTCACTTACCTCGTAGATACAAGAATGCATCTTAGGTAGTGGCTTGGTGAATATGTCAGCAATTTGTTCCTTTATGTGGACATATTCCAATCTGATCTTCGTATCTTACACCAATTCTCTGACAAAATGATACTTTATTGCAATGTACTTGGTTTTTGAGTGCATCATGGGATTTTTAGATATGTTGATTGCACTTGTATTGTCACAAAACATAACAATAGTTTCTTTGATTTCCTCCTTCATGTCTTCCAATAATTGTTTGAACTAAACAATATTAGAACAATTTACTCCTACCGCAACATACTCTACTTCTACTATGGATTGGGATGTACAATTTTTCTTTTTACTTGTCCAAGAAACCAACCTCTTTCCAAGAAAGAAAGCTCCTCCACTTGTACTCTTTTTGTCATCAATGTTTCCTGCCCAATCTACATCAGTAAACACTTTCAAATCCAAATTACTTCCAAATTTGTATCATAATCCATAATCTTTAGTGCCTTTTAGGCATCTCATGATCCTTTTGATTGCCATCATGTGATTTTCTCCTAGTTTTGATGAAAATCTTGCTACAATACCAAATGCAAGAGCAATATTTGGCCTTGTATGAACTACATATTGCAACTTTCCAATCATTGATCTATATAATGTTTGATCTACCTCTTTTGATTCATCATCCTTGGTAAGCTTTAGACTAGTGCACATAGGAGTCCCAACTAGTTTGCAATCCTCCATACCAAACCTTTTTAGTATCTCCTTGATGTATTTTGACTAAGTAATGTAGATTCCATTCTTACTCTACTAAATTTGAAGACCAACAAAGAATTTGATCTCACCAAACATAGACATCTCAAATTCCTTGTTCATTTGCTCTGAAAACTCTTTGCAAAGATCATCATTTCCTATGAACAAAGTGTCATCCACAAATATTTTTGCCAAAATAATCTTGTTATCTAGTCATTCCTTAATATAAAAGCTACTATTATCATTAGTTCTCTGAAAACCAATCTAAATAAGATAGTTATGCAATATTTCATACAATGCTCTAGGGGCTTGTTTCAGACATATAATGCTTTGTGTAATTTTTAGATCATGTCCCTCTTGTATGGATCAACAAAACCTTCAGGTTGTTCAATGTAGACTTCTTCATCTAGTATACCATTGAGAAATATTGATTTGACATCCATCTGATATACCTTAAATCCTTTGTATGCAGCATATGCAAGTAGGGTCCTAACACCTTCCAATCTTGCAATAGGAGCAAAAGTATCTCCATAGTCTATTCCTTCTTCTTAAGAGCATCCTTTACATACTAGTCTAGCTTTGTTTTTTGACACCTTACCATCTTCATTTAACTTATTTCTGAATACCCACTTAGTTCCAATCACATTTTTATTTTTAGGCCTATGTACAAGAGTCCATGTTTTGTTTTTCTCTATTTGCTTTATCTCTTCATTCATAGCCTCAATCCAACTTTCATTTGCTAATGCATCTTTGACATTTCTAGGTTCAAAATTAGCAAGTAAATAAGTACTTCTTAGCTTACTTCTTGTCATAGTTCCTTCATATTTGTCTCCAATAATCTAATCTAGTGCATGATGTCTCCTGACATACTTGGCTAAAATAGGTTCCTTGCCTTTTGAATGAATTGCATTTTCATCCTCTTGCACTTCAACTTCAAGTTCTAGCTATTCTATCTACTTCTTAGGTCCTTCAGACTCGGTAGGCATTGGCTTAGTAACATTTGAATGTGACTCGAGTTCTTGTAGCTCGGTTTGAACTTCCTGCAACTCTGTTACTGAAGACTCAAAAGTAGAAAATTTTTGATTAACAGATGTATCTAGCACTATATCATGTTCAATGAAAACAAATCTCTTGTAATCTTCTGTTTCCTTTTTGCTTTCTTCTTCAATCCTTTCTACAAACTCATCAACTTTCACATGTGCACTTTCTATGACTTTGTGAGTAGACAAGTTCAAACATCTATATGCTTTACTCTTGCAAGAATATTCTAAAAGTATTCCTTCATCACCTTGCACATCAAATTTACCTTTTCTAGATTCTTTCAAAATGTAACATTTGCTTCCAAATACTTTTAGGTAACTTACATTGGGTTTATAGCCATACCATAACTCATAGGGGGTTTTGAATGAGTCCTTCTTCAGCTGTACTCTATTCAAGGTATGAACTGGAGTGTTGATAGCTTCCTTTTAGTATTTGATAGCAATGTTCTTTTCAATCATTAAATTTCTTGCACAGTCCATGATAGATCTGTTCCTCCTTTCAACTATTCCATTTTTCTCTGGGGTTCTAGGGGCTGATACCTATCTTTTGATTCCCCTTTCAATGCAAAAGTTATTGAACTCATGGGAGATGAATTCACCACCTCTGTCTGACCTCAAGCATTTCAATCTTTTGTTTGTTTCCTTCTCTACTTTGGCCAAATACCATTTGAACTTCTCAAATGCTTCTGATTTCTCTCTCAGATACATGACAGCCATCATTCTAGAGTAATCATCAACAAAAAGAATGAATAACTTTTCTCTAGTATAGCTTTCAATTCCAATAGGTCCACACAAGTCAGTATGCACAATTTCCAAAACTTCTTCAAACTGATAGTTCTTACTTTTAAAGCTAGTTTTTCCCATCTTACCAATTTGACAATGCTTACATAGAAAAACATTAGGTTGCTTTATACTAGGAAAGCCTCTTACTTTTTTGAATTTTCTTATTTTCACTAGATTATCAAAGTTCACATGACACAACCTTCTATGCCATAACCAACTTTCTTCAAATTGAGCAATAAAACATGAACATTCACCAAGTTCAAGATAGAACTAGTTACCTTTTGTTTGTATGCCCGATCCTATCAGCTTTCCTTTTTCATCTAGTAGTCTTGCTTTCCTATGCATAAATTCCACTTTGAATCCATTATTGATTAGTTGTGCCACACTCAATAGATTGTGTTTTAGACCTTCAACCCAATAGGCATTATCACATACAAGCTCTTTGGTTAGTGAGATTTTTCCTCTTCCTTTTATGCAACAAGGTTCATTATTGCCAAACCTCACACTACCACCATCATAGTCTTCAAATTGTTCAAACTTAGTTTTATCACTAGTCATATGATGAGAACAACCACTATCTATCATCCATGTATCATTTTTGCTCACATGAGAGATAAGTGTTATTTTATCTTCTTCATCGTTATCAAGTTCATCTTTCACAACAATGTAAACAATTTCATCTTCTTCTTCAACAGAATCTTTAGAATCCTTAGCCATGAAACATGTTTTCTTACCTTTGTCCTTGAGTGATTTGAAATCTTTCTTGCCATTGCACTTGTGACCTATCTTCTCATCCTTGTTTTGCTTGTTTGGGCACCTAGTAGCAATATTTCCAATTTCCTCACATGAAAAATAGATTAGAGGAACCTTACCTTTGTATTTTCCTCTACCTCTAGAGTATTTCCTTGCTAGTAGAGCTTCAACCACCTCAAGATCACTATCTAAATTCTGTTCTGATTCTTCTTCAGTTTCTGACTGAGAATCCTTTATCTTCTTGCCTTTCCCCTTGAGTGAAAGCTTGGCTTCAAATACTGATTTAATGTTCTTGGAAGCTGGAACATAGTTGTCATAGTTATCTAGCTCAAATGTAGTCAATCTTCCTACTATGACCTCTAAATTTATCTTATGATTTGCTTCACATCTTCTTTCTTGAATTGCAGAAACTCTAATTGCAAAAATGGGAAGTAATGTTCTAAGAACTTTACTTACAACTGTTTCCTCCTCAATGTCTCCTCCAGAAGCCTTGATTGCACTAACAACTACTTTGACTCTTTCAACATATCTAGCAATGTTTTCATCCCCTCTCATCCTCATCTGATCAAATTGTCCTCTTAGAATTTCTACTTTGGCTCTTATCACATTATCATCACCTCCATAGATATCTTTCAGTTTGTTCCACATTTCAAATGTAGTTTTGCAGTCCTTGACATCATCAAATTCTTCATAGCTTAGGGTAGATGCAATGTCTATCATCATGGTGTTATGAGTCTTCTTCTCAACAATGTCATTAGCAGATAATGTGCCAGAAGGAGTCACATATTCTTCACCAAGATATTTCAATCATGTATCTCCAATGAAAGCCAGATGGAGTCTTATGAGTCCTTTCCATGCTGAAAAGTTGTCCCTGTTAAGCCTTGGAATTTACCTCTTGTAAGACATCCTAATCTTTAGCTTAGATCCTTGAAATCCTTCCTACAAGCACCAAAATCTCTAATACCAATTGTTGGAATTATAGATGGAGTAGCTAAGAGGGGGGGTGAATCAGTTAATACAAAAACAAATCCACAGATCCCTTAGATGTCTTATAAAACTAGTTACTGTTGTCATTCGGTAGCCACACAGAAAATATTGTAACTCAATAGATGTTTGTTAACTTATTAATCATTCATAAAGATTTAACATGCATGCATAAAAGAAATAACATCAACACAAGAGACACTAGATTTAATGTGGAAACCCAATTTATGAAAAAAAAACCACCAAGTAACTAGCTACTAATTTTCACTCTTCTAAAGTGAGCTTTGTTAGGAACCAACCCTGTTAAAGGTTACAAAACACACTGTTAGGTGTGACCCTATTAGAGGATTTAAACACCCTATTAGGAGTGGCCTTGTTAGAGGACTTAAGAAAAATTAAATAGAACTATCCACCTTGTTAAAGGATTTACAAAAATGGTTGTTAAACCAACTATGTTAAGAGATTTGGAAATCACTACTACAATGATGAAAAAGTAACAATGAAGTGACTTGAATGAGATGGAACTGATCTTTGTTGTTACAGATCTCTGTTTTGCTTCACTAGATCCTCTCTGATTGAATACAACTTTGCTTCTCCTCAAGGAAATCTAATCCTTCTCCAAAATTCACTCATACTTCCTCTTCACACAATCAAATCATTTGCATGCTCACTCATTACAATTTAGATTTCACAACTAGACCTTTTATTTATACCATACAAATTGTCCAGTGGACTCATTTACAAGTTACAATTACCAAAAATTATTACAACAGTCAGCTACAAACATTATATGAAACAATTAAACTTTATTTTTCAAAATAATGAAATCCTCCATTGGCCGAACCTACTTAGTAAACACTACTCCAGAAATGATTTCTAGTGTTAACCAAGTGAAGCTCAGAAAACACTGTGAATTCTACAAAATCCTTTGGAGACCGAGTGAACTCAATAAACACTAACTTTCTTTCGCTGACCTTGTGAGCTCAGTAGAAATTGACTTCTGCTACAAAAACCTTCAATGCCCAAGTGAGCTCGGTAGAAACTATCTCCACAGTGTAACTTCCAAAAACACTTGGTAAACTTCGTAATTCACTTTGCTAACTAACGGAACTTGGTAGACTCTGTCTAATAACTGATATGACATTTGTGTAACATTAAAGACAACACACAATTGAACAATTGTATCCAACATCAACTTTTCTGAATTGCCAAGATGAGTATACCCTATCGCATTATCTCAATGGTAAGAGAGGGGAGATAAATTCTCAAGTCCAAATCCTAAACCTTTAAGCCATTTGTCCTAATTGGAAATTAGGACAAGTATCTAAGTTGAGTACCCTTTGAATGCATCAAATGATATTAATTCGTGATTATAACCCTTTAGTTTGATTTTGTGTGTGTTTTGCTATGATGGGTTTTCATATGTTGTTTTATGAGTCTTGGTGAATTTTTTATTAATTAAATCTAATTAAAAGATTAAATTAATGATTTAATTTAATGGAAAATTATTGTGATATTTTAATATTTAAATATATTTAATTAATTGAGAAATTAATTAAATAAAAGAATTAAATTTGAAGATAAAAGTTATAAGTTTAAATTTTAGAATGTGATAATATTTATTTAATTTAATAATAATATATTTAGAGTTCATTTTTAAATAAATGCCAAATATTATTATTACTTAAGCTAATAAATATTTTATCAATTAAGTTTCGAAAATAAATGAAAAAGTGAAAAGAAATTAATTTATTAAAAATTTGTTAGATCGCATGATGTATGCATGAGTTTAAAATAAAAGAAATTAATTAAAAAGCTAAAACATGTGAACTTAATAAAGATATTTTAATAAAGTGCGCATGAGATTTAAAAGTTAATAAATTAAATTTAAAAGGGGAAATCAAGTTGAAATTAAATAAAGTAATTTAATAATTCATAAATGTGCATGAACAAGATTAATGCAAGATAAAGAAAGATTAATAAAAGTTAATATTGAGTTAAGGGTTGTGAGCAAGGAGTTCTCCCGGGTGAATGCACAATTAGTGCCCTGATTTAAAGAGAGAACTCTTTATCACAATTAGAGGGTTCATTTTTTAGGGAGATGAATTTGAGACACGAATTTTGGAAGCCAATTTTGGAAGAAAATTTTGGGGAATATTTCAAGAGAGGTTTTTGGATAGAAGCGGATTCTCTCACAATTTTTGGGTGGTTGCATATTAGCATCAGACTCAGGTAGGGGCTTGTGTTTTGATCACTAAATGAATCATGTAATTCAATATATTTTGTTTACTTCGTGCTTGTAGAAATTTGTTTTCTCAAACTTCGTTGTATGAATCTCACCACCTTTTGACCTAAATCTTTTGCTATTCGATTTCATTTGTAAATTTGAATTGATAAACTATGTAGAAAACCTTGTTCTACAATTGAAAGAAAATTAATCGAGGAGGGTTTTGAAATTAAAAAGGAAATTTAAAGAAGAAATTTGATTGGTTGCTCGAATTTTCTTTATCAAGGTAATGTTGAAAACAATTTAGAATAAAAATAAAAATAAATTTTTTTTTAAAGAGAGGGTTTTATATATTTATATATCTTTTTAAATAAATTAATTTATTTTTAAAAATTATTTAAAATAAAAATTACATATATATTTACATTCTAAAGTTACTAATGAAAGGGAGGTTTATTTCATTTATAAAAAAATGAGTTTTATTAAGAACAAAATTATATATATATATATATATAATTTGGGGAGGGAGTTTTACCCACCCCCCCTTCTTACCTATATTACCGATGGCTGGCTGCTATGTGCAGTCATACCTGCAACTACAGTCACAAGGCTGATTGTGACAACAGCCATCAGTGCACGACCCTCTGCTTTGCAAGTCGGCGCAGAGGTAAGTTAATTCATTTTTTTTTTTTTTACGTTATAAAGTTTTGGAATATATTATGTGATTTAATTATTAACATATTTATTTATTAATGTTAAATTTATCGTATGATATTTAGTATGTATTAAATGTTATTTAATATATATTAAATATTAATATATTTTAATGATAATGAATTATAATTTGTTATTATTATTTAATAAAATATTAAAAAAATAAAAAATAAATTATTAATTAATAATAATTATGCTTAGTAATATAAAGAAAAATAAAATAAAATATTAATATAAGTATTTAACTGATAATCATTAATTAATTTAATACAAAATTAGGTTGATTGAATTTAATTAATGATGAATATGGTTGAATAAAAATTGTAGATTTATCAATAAGATTAATTATATAATTGTTAATTAACTTAATTAAATATAATTTTAATTAAGATTAATTAGTTAAAGGAGTTATAGAATTGTTGAATTATTAATTATTTTGATTTTAATGAAATTGATAGTTATTTTATTTAAAATCAATAAAGATTATTTTAAATAAGTGAATATCCTTGGAATATTTTAGGGAAATTGACCTAAATCAAATAGGGGTAACTTTGTGAATTATTTAAAAACAAGAATGGGTTAGTTGTAAGGGTAAACTTTGAGGTTATTTACTTGAACACAAACACCGAAAACTAAAACCTTTATCTTTAACACAACCATGTGATTCCAAAACAAATCAAAACATGCACTTGTATCTTGTTTCTTTATGCTATCTATGTTTGGGGTTTTGGGATTGACTAGCATTAATCAGTCCTAGGTTGTTACCAGAGGCTCGGGGGTTGTGTGAGTGTGATGTTATGATGTTTTGATTTCGATCTTTTTAAAACCCAACCATGGTAATGCGATGGCATGCTCTATGATATGTGTGGATTATTGATTGTTATTGCTTTCTAGTTTCCTTGTGTGAAGCTAAGGTGTATGTTTATGAGATACCTGACTTAACCATTTTTGAGTCATCGATCAGTTATATTTGATTTGCTTTCCTGTCGTGTTTGAGAGGATTGAGGTGTTTTGAATGGTTTGTTCTTGATGATGTCATGATGTGACATGTTTGACTTGATCATTTTGGAGTCTTTGATCAATATTATTATTGGGATACTTTCTAGTTTCTCATTAAGAATTGATGGATATTGTGATTTATCATTTGATGGCTTTCAGTTGCTTGTAGAGAACTGTTGTGATCATTATGATTACCTTTTGGTGCTTTCTAGTTGCTCATGGAGAACTGGTGTGACTATTGTGGATTATCTTTTGATGCTTTTCAGTCACTTGTATAGGACTGAGGTGATTTTACTATGATTCTTTGATTTGTGCTTTTATGAGCCTAGGGTAGGTTATCTATTTGTAGTGTCGAGAAGTGGCTTGCAATGAGGGTCGGGGCCTAAGTGGCTGCCAGGGTAACTCATTGTAAGTTATTTTAATAAGTGAAAATATTACACTAAATGGGGATTAAAATGAACCTAATAAGATAATTGTATTTTCTCGCCCATGCCTCGAGTGCTAGTGCAAACTAGGATGGGAGTAGAGAGAACACTTGGTTACGACATTGCATTTTGTAGTATGCCTTGTCAATACGAGAGGATACTAGTTGCTGCATAGGGATCACTAGGGACCCTGGAGTCCTAAGCTAACTACTAGGGTAACTCCTAGCATGATTCATGTGATGAAACTTGCCCGCTTACATAGTAGGTTTCCTATGTGTCTTGTGTGCCTCTAGGAGTTAGATGTCAATCTATGTTAGAACCTTTGATTTAGTATACTTTTAAGATTTTTTGGACTTAGAGAGTATTTGTGTTATGTGATTTGATATCCTATTTGGGACTTGAGAGTATCTCCTCAGTACTGTGGGAGTGGGCCATTTATGTTCCACACGGTTGGGTGGTAGTGCTTTTTACTCTTATTGAGATCCGTCCGTAGTCACCATGGCTAGAGCTTCTTGGGATGCTATTTATCATGTTTAGGTGATGTTATTTATTGATGCATTTATGTATATTGATGATTAGCATGTTAGATTTTCTTATGATTATGTTGTAGTATGTTTAGTAGTGATTTTCCTATTACTATAGTACTGACAATCTTATCGGCGACTTGGGATGTTACGTGCAGGGGATGGCTAGGGCCCACGATGGTCTAATGATGTTATTGATGGTTGGGAGGAACTGCACACTCAGTTGTGTTTTATGATGGATAGTTGTATTTCATGTTGGATGTTTATATCTTTTATGATGGATGGATGTATCATGTATGGTGGATGGTTTTCATTTATTTTTATTGTACTTGTATCATGGATCCGAGGAGGATGATGTATTCTATTTTTACATATGTATATTCTTTTAGCCTTTCATACCCTGTGACATATACAGTGGATGATTGAGCATTCCAAATTAATTTGCCAAGAGGCATTTAGAACATATGTATATTATGGACTTTGGACTTTCTAATTATTCTTTCATGTGGATGTGGTAGTTGTTAGACTTAGAATTAATTAAATTTAAATGTGATTCAATGTCTTGGGATCCTTGAGGAATGTAACCTGTTATGTATACTTACAGTTGATTGTATGTTATTGCTTCTGCTACTGTGTGTTTGATGTGTATGATTATCTTTCTTGTTTTTAAATAAAAAAATGTTTGGCAAACTTAGTAAAACTTTAGGTCATTTCTTTTGGGTCCCTTGGCGGGGCATTACATAAATGTATTAAGATATGTTACTTTTATTGTTTTGATGTGCCACCTTTATCTTTTTCTAGTATGATGAGGTATTACAAATAATTGTATGATTGTATTTTAATCCATGCCCTATTGTACATGTTACGTTGTATTTGTCCTCCACATTATATGGCAAGTTGTAGATTTCATGTTGTGATTTTCTTTTATAATGTATATATGATTTTTCTAAGGGTAAGTAGTATTTGTTTGTGCTTGGATGTATGGCTCAAAAGAATTAATTTTTTATTAAGATAGACCATTATCTAAGAATAAGCGGGTTATATTTTTATCTACTTTACTTGTTAAGTGTCCCTCTTAGTCATTAATGTATATTGTCAATTTATTTTTTAAGGTCAGTGAGACTTTCTTAATAATCAAAGATCTCATATGAGATCTACAATTCTTGTATACTTAAAGTTAAGCTAAATTTCTTAGTGACATCAAATAAATTGTGGACATAGATTGTTAAGTTGGTATTCCATTCTAATAATATCGAATTTCTAGCAATTGTAGAAGTCATTTTTCTCATGGGTAAACATGTTTTAGAGCAGGTAAACAAGAAGAAAGAGTTTTAGTCACTACAAGGCTAACTTTTTATCCTTACAAAGGTTTGTGAGAGAAAGAAAACTTAATTTTTAAAAAAATCATATTAAATGAATGTAATTTTCAAATGGTGGCATGTAGAGGATGCCAAATAATATGAAATTTCATTTAAAAATGTTAGCATCTAGGTGTACTTGCATGTAACATGTAGAATCCATGAAAATGGTTGAAACATAATTTATTGATTTGAGAAAGATCAAAAAGTTAAGTTGGTGATCTATTTGAATCTTGTTTAGTTGATAGGCTATTTGTGGGAACTTTGTTCCCGCTAAAAATTTGTAAATCCTTCCCATTAATTATTTTACTGACCAGTTTATATCTCACTCCAATTTAACTCTTGTTGTGATTTTATTTTTTATCGGTAAGAGGCCAAATCTAAGATCAATCTTTATTATGTGTTGTGATTAATTATTATTAATAATTATTTAGGTTGAGTAGATTCGAACCCAAGACCTCCCAGATAAGAGGCTCACAATTTAGCATTGTGTTGTAGGCTCTTGCCTAACTCTTGTTTTGATATTTATTAGTTGTTATCTTCACTTTTAACTATTTGTTTTCTTTTCCTAGTTATTGAAAAAAAAATTACTTGTGATTTCCATGTTATGATCTCTATTTATTTAAATTTTGATTTTTAAAATTGATTTAGATTTTAGTTTTAAATTATTTTAATTTATTTTTATATTACTTTAGTTTTTTCTTAAAATATTATTTTTTAATTTCTATAATCTATTTACTCAATAGAATATTTGTTAGAGACGTTGTTATTTTTTCATATTATTTTTTTGTATTTCTATTATTAATTTCATAATAGATTTTTTGATGGAGTTTTTTTAAATGATTATTTTTTCATATTTGATAAATTGAATTCAAATAAATAATATTTATTAATCTATTTAAAATATTTTACTGAATATTATGTTATTTAAACTGAAATTTATTAATAATTTAATTTGTTCATATAAGATTATATTTTAAATCTCCACTTTTAACTATTTTTTTTCTTTTCCTATTTATTTAAAAAATAATTAATTGTGATCTTTACATTAGCCCATGTTGTGATCTATGTTTATTTAACTTTTGATTTTTAAAATTGATTTAGTTTCTAGTTTTTAAATTATTTTAATTTTTTTTTTTTAAATATTATTTTTAAGTTTTTATAATTTATTTAGTTAATAGAATATTTGTTAGAGATGTTATTTTTTCATTTTTTTTGTATTTTTCTTATTAATTTTTTATAATAGAATTTTTGATGGGGTTTTTAATTTTTTATATATATTTGATTAATTGAATTTAAATAAATAATATTTATTAATCTAGTTAAAAGATTCTAGTAAATTATTTAAATTAAAAATTATTAATAATCTTATTTATTCACATAAGATTTTTTTTTTTTAAATTATTATCGAATACTTATCAGCTTATCATTGCAAGCACAAAAGCGTGCAATTGCTAGTGGTATATTGTTTGAACATCCATTGACCATTTAGTTAAACTTGCTTCATGACAAAAAGTGGCCATGTTTTCTTAGCTAAAAGAGAATAGGTGCATAAACCTTGAGTAGATTTGTATCAACCTGGAATTTCAATTCACCTAGATATCTCCTCTAACCATGACAACTCACATGCAACTAATATTTTAATGTGTTGAATTAACATGTTAAATTTCGTATTGAAAAAACACAAATTTCAATGTGGTGAATTTCTTGTAATCTTTAAAGGTGATTGAACAAATGAGCATGTCAACTATCGAATGACTCAAGGTGGAAATAATTAATACTGAGACATTATTTTTAACGTTTTCAAAATCCTTAACCATGCCATTATTTTGGGCCCTTATCCAAAGCACAAACTTTCTTTAGATTATAATTTGATTTTAACTCTTTGAAAAGAACCAAAGTTATGTTCAATCTAGAATAAATTAAAAATTAATAATGGTGTTATTCATATAATGTATATAAAATATAAAATATATTATTTTAAAACTTTATAGGCTTTAATATATTTTAGATAAATAATTATTCAGACAATTCCATCTCATAAATATGAGTTGTTCATTTGACATGATATTTCAAGCCTCTGGGTTATAGTTCTAGTAAAAATAGCTTGATATGTCTATCTAAAAGATGTATATATGAATGTTAATATTGAGATATTTATATTATTAAATTTATAATATATAAGTTTTTTATTATAAAAGTATAGAGAACAAACTTGATCTCAAGTACAAAAATAAAATATAAATGATAAGCATTAGTCATTAAACCAAATGTCAAAGTTTAAGTTGTATCCATTAAACTATAAATAATACATAAGTTCTTTTGAGAAGCTAAAAAGGCATATAGAAGTCTACCATAACATAGTCAACTTTAAAATAGAACTCAAAATTCAAACATGAAAACATGAAAAATTCACATAGGAGAAAAATCATTAAATTATGCTCCAATTAGTTGTTAGGGCATCCAAAGAGTCCTCCAAGTCTCTTTTTTAGTCACTTTTCCTTCCTCATTCTTATCTTTGCTAATTATTTTTCCCTATTTTTATCACCTTCTTAAAAAAAAAAAACTTGGAGCTCCATGGAAGCGCCCCCATTATAGATTTTTGTCATTATAGCATTAGTAATGTGATTGATAGCATTGAAGCCCTATTCAAATTTTCTGATATTTGTTAAATGTTTAGTTCTACTTTCTTTTTTTCTTTATCGTAGTCATTCAATTTTGCCACTTCTTATCTTTATTTTTTTATATACTCTCAATAATATCTCTATTACCATTTTTTCCAGTTGAATATTTACCTTGGCCTTTATTTTCCACCATTTCCCTATCCTTAAGAACATCCCTATTATTGTCTATTAAGCTAAAAATAATTTTAAAGAGACTCAAAACCCTTAAGAAAAATATTTTTTTGGAGGATCTAGAACCATTAATAAGACATTATCTATGAAAGATAAGATGACAAGAACTAGAAGCCAACATCTAACAACCTGGAAACATGGATCATACAAGTATACAAGAATATATCTTTATGGATCATACAAGTATACAAGAATATATCTTTATTTTACCTACTTAAAATAGTTCTTCCTCAATCATCTTATCGCTTCATTAGAGGTTATCTATTTCCTTTGTCCACATATTTTTTATTCTCCAAAATTTATTGGAAAGAATCTCTTCAATGCTTGGACAAGATTGAATATACAAACTTTCCTTCAATTTGGCTTAAACAATATATTCAAAAATTTAATTTGATCAAACAACTAACCTAAAATAGCACTATTAAATAAAATCTATTAGACGTAAGCTAGAAACCCAAAAACATCCCTCAAACTTAGTTAATAACTCCTGCCATTTCCCATACCTATTCAACTCTACATCCAAACCAACAAATACATGTAAAACAATGAACTCTGCAAAAGTTTTATTTTTCCAAAAGAGGCAATGCTATTTCTCCATCATAACCATTGTACAAGCGAGATGTCAACCCTCTTCCTTGTGCCAAAAGATGCATATTTATAACTCCATCATTTTCATTGCAGAAACCAGATGTCACTCCTCTTCCTTTTCGCAGTACCCAAGAGATGATAGACCTAGCCTGATCTATAAATTCCTTTCTCATATATTTCACCGCTCTAAATCTCATGAACACAAATCTTCTTACTTTTACACCAAATCTACGAAGCCTAAACCTCAGAGAAGGTTTTGGCTTTCTAACATCTGCCCGCTTCAAGATTTTTTCTATCAATCTCTGCACAGCTTGATGTCTCCTTTCCTCGGCTACTTCTTCACTTATTTCCATCTTACTGTAAAATTCTTCCATCCCCTTTAATCTCAAGCTTCCTAGCCGGATTCTCTTCATCTGCAAGATATTATGTTTTCTTTTGGGAGAACTCAAAAAATATCAATGCCAAATTAATGCCAAAGAAGCAGAGATTTCTGTTATACTTTGAAATATACAAAATTTGATGACTCCAATTATCTATAAATTAAAGATGAACGTGCCGTTATACTTTATTGATATAATTGTAGATGTATATGTCAGAGCCCACGTCATCTGCAATAATTCATCCGCAATCGGTGCTACTCAGTGTACGAAAATTAATGAAATAATATGTGAAGAGAAATATAATGACTCATGCCGGTTGGCTTCCTTCCAAAGATTATAGTTAAAAATGAGGTCAGTATTATCATTTCAGCATTTTACATCACTCCTGGCCAAAATTCTTATTGTTAGACGGGCGCATGCAAAAATAAAGCTTATCACAATAAACAATGATAAGAACTGCCGAATTGTGATGTCCAGTGAGTACCAAATAATTTTAAATTAATAAAATTGGTCAATGATTAGGTGTACCTCCACGGCACGAGGAAATCCATGAGAACGGTCAAAATGAAAACTGATTAAACCTTCTCTGTCACGTAAGGTGGTCATGTTGTTTCCATTTTCTCTCAAACCTTGAGTAGATTCAGTGTAGCAAAACAATGAAATAATATGTGAAGAGAAATATAATGACACATGCCGGTTGGCTTCCTTCCAAAGATTGAATTTAAAAATGAGGTCAGTACTATCATTTCAGCACTTTGCATTACTCCTCGCCAACATTTTTGTTGTTACAAGGGCGAATGCAAAAAAATAAAACTTATATAAGAAACAATGATAACTGCCAAATTGTGACGTCCAGTAACTACCAAATAGATTTAAATTTAATATTAATAAAATTAGTCAACGACTAGGCGTGCCTGCATGGCATGAATAAGATCAATGAGAATAAAAATTGATTGTGAAAGGTTGACTGGTTGAGTCGGCAAAGTATTTGAATCTCATTCGGTATTTTCTGAAACATGCTCCATGAAGTAAGGAGGCCGTGCTGCCAATCTCAAATACCAAGTTTGCAGAATCTCGGTTCTATGTGTGACAAGTCCCGTGCAGCTTTTTTTTAAAAAATGAATAGACCTTTCCTAATAATTAAATATTGAAGACACATTTTTTTTAGAATAGACCTTTCCTATACAGCTGATATTTTAATGTATCAAGATTATATGATAAATTTGTTTCAAGTACAATAACAATTTTTTTTTCTATCATGCAGAGAGATCGGTAGGTAAAAGACTATGTCATAAGTAGACTTGAGGTAGAAAGAATTGATCTCCAGACCTCCATTGGATGAACTCAATACTGTTAACAATGTGCTTCTTTTCAGACCATTATCTTTAGCACAGCTTTATTTTGGATTACAATTTTAATTTTAATTGCAGATAAGTAATATGGAAATTAATAAATTATGTGGTATGGATTGAGAATTTAGATCAAAGTTGTGTTGAGTCTAGAATTAACTATAAAGAAAAAAAAGCATTGTTTATATAAAATTGATGCAGGAGCATCCAGAGGTATAAGGGCAATCCTGTGTCACCCAAAAAAATGTACTTAGACTTAGTTTCTGTTTCATGTCTTTACATTTTTGGATACCCATTTGGCTCAAATAAAGGTTCCAACTCTCATAGTTCAACTATCAGTGCGTTTGAAAATACCAAAAAAATAGGAGCATGTATTTGGGCCATCATTTCGGTAAACTAGAAGGTGTGAATTGGCCAAATGAATGTAATCATGATTTAGAGCATTCCAGAAAAAGAATCAGGCCAATAGGCCCCACAGTTTGAAAGTTATTGCAGTTTTTCGGGTTTTAGAGACCTCCTAAGAATGCTTCAAAGTCAGGTTTCGGACATTAAATGACCTCAAAAAGGGTTGAAAAATGGGGGACAAGCGGAGCTTGTTCATAGGGCTATAGAGCGCTTCGAGAGCTTTCCGAAAATGTAAACGGTTCGTCAATCGGAGCTACGGTTCAAAAGTTATGCCTCCCGGAAGTTTGGCTACCGTTTCTGGATTCTTCTAGATTTGCACCGACTTCTAACGCAGCTTCTAGAACCTTCTATTTTGTCGGTGGATGCCTACTAGCACTTTCTAGAATGTACTCCTAGTCCTTAACCCTCCGGGGTCTATTTAAGGAGATTTCTGGCATTGTAAAAGGCAGTTCGGAGTGGAGTTTGAGAGGGGGTGCTAAAAGGAGAAATATTCTCCAGATTTATGCTATTGTAAGCCTTAGGGCATGTTTTGAAATTTATTTTCTCTGCACTGTTTGTACTAGCTTATTTTCTCAGTTAATATAATTTTCCCTTTCTGTTGGTTTCATTTCTGTTCTTGGGTTGTGTCCCCATCAAAAATGTTTTTTTGGTTTGATTACAATTTTAAAATTGTCTAGCTTTATGTTAGATAGAAAAAGAAAGGAAAGGTTCTTTTATAGTCTAAATTACTAGTCACAAGGAGTACGTGAGACATCTGATTGTAGTACAAACAAGACATGCATACCTTGCTCCATACATATCTTACAAACAAGGCATAAATAATTATCTCAAAGATATGAGTGGTCTATTTTATAAGATATTTGTAGCCTCTATAATATAACTAGAGCATAGATACCATGTTTACATTTATCTAAAAGATGTCTAAATTATTAATGGCAAAGATGTTTATATACTAGCTTTATTATGCAGCCTACGCATCATGTCAACACTAATATCTTGTGACACCATACATATAAATGTATTTGAGATAAATAATTTAAGATATTTATTTTACTCTTATTGTTTTGATTTGCCACCTTGATATTTTCCTAGTTTAATGAAGCATTAAAGACATTTTTATATTTTTGTTTTAACCCATGCTATTGTGTGCGTTAAGATGTATCTTTCCTCCTTACTATCATCAAACTTTGTAGTTTTTATGTGGTACATAATTTTCTTATATTAGTGTATATAATTTGGTTAAGAAGAAGGAATATGTGTTTGTGCTTGGATGTATAACTCAAAAAAAAAAAAATATTGTAATGAACCCTTATCTATGATTGTGAACATTGACTTTCTACTAACAATTAATATTGAAATGCCCCTCTTAATCATTATTGATACAAGTGAACTTTATTTAAGATAAAAACACTTTTAGAATAATTAGAAATTTCATATGAAATATTTCATTTTGAAAAACTTAAAGCTAAGCTAAATTCCTTAATCAAGGAAATTGTGGGCATGGCTTGTTACTTCATCCCAAAGATATCTATTTCCTAGTAATTGTAGAAGCCACTATTCTCATGACTAAAAATGTCTCAAAGGAGGTGAATGAGTAAAGGGATCTTGTGCTCACAACAAGCTTTGATGTTTATTCTTACAACTTAGGCTCATGCCAAAAATCAAACTTGTTTAAGAATAATCATATTGAATGAATAATAGTAATTGCCAAATGGTCACATCCAAGAGTAGTGTTTAAGTGTACAAGGATGTAAGAGTTTATCTTTTTGTTATTTATCCTATGTTTATTTTGGTAATTGACATGGATTTATAATCATGAGAGAGAGAGAGAGAGAGAGAGAGAGAGAGAGAGAGAGAGAGAGAGAGAGAGAGAGAGAGAGAGAGATAATGACCTAACACCTAAAGGTAAGGAGGGATAGATTGATCTTAGGTAGGAGAGAAAGGATTTTAAACCTCATTCATATAGGTTCAAAAGTATGTAATTGGATTCTTACATCATCCCACTTTAGTAGATTATTGTGATCGCTACCTAAAATCTCTTGTAGCCACCTCATCATCCTAAGGAAGATAGATAGAGAGAAAAAGAGAATCACCTAATACCTAAAGGTAAGGAAGGATAGATTGATCTTAGGTGGATAAAAAGTATTTTAACCCTCTTTCATATAGCTTCAAAAGTACAGAATTGGACTATTCTATTGCCCCGCTTTAGTAGATCATTGTGACCACTAAATGACATCTCTTGTAGCCACCTCATCATCCTAAGGAAGATTAATAATTGAGAGAGATAGATCATTAATGATTGTAAGGCACATTATAACTCATTAGGACCCCTTAGAACACATTGAATATTGGAGGACTCACTAATTGGTTCTAAGTGGTCCTAATGTATCATAATTGGTCCTAAGTGGTCTAAGGATTCCTTAGAACACATTACAAGCCCTTAGGATGTACATAAGAGCCTATTAGGATGTATTATAATGCACTTGTATACTTTACAACACATTAAGGGATGTAAGACATACTAATATACTCTAGGTAAAAGCACAAACCTGTGTTACCCTTTTATAAAGGAAAAGGCCAACAAAAGTATAATTGTTTATCTTCAATGACATAAAATTGGTATTATTATTTAGAATTTGAAAATAAAGTAAACTAATGAAATGGGAAGAAATGGTTGAAGTTTAAAATTATAATTTTTAATAATTATTTAGAATAAGTTCTGATATATTTTCCTAATTTTTATAGATAATTTTTTAGTTGTTGAACAATGCTGAAAATTAGGGGTTCAGTTCCCACCACAAAACTATATGGAAATAAACTTATTTCCATTTTAACTTAGACTATGTTATAGATATTACATGTAGCTAGAACAATCAAAAACAAAATTTGACTTTAGACCTATATTTTCTCTTTTATAGTGATTCAAATTTCAACTAATCTGAAATCGATAGTTTTCATCTCCCACCACATTTTTCAAAACAAATATATTCAAACCAAAAGAAAAACTATACATTCTAAAAGACGACTCTCTCCTCTAGAACTTTATATAATTTTTAAATTTTTATGATATGATTTAATATTTTTTTGTTTCTCAAAATTGACATATTTTTTAGTGTTAAAATACATGCTTGTGGAATTTTTTAATTACAATATACTATATCTAATTAAAACAATATAAAATCTATAGGAAAATATTCTTGACTTTGAGCTCTATAAAATGGTGTTTATAGTTTACTAAAAAAATATTATTAAAAAATAGTAAGAGTTATTGAAATGCCAATTTTATGAAATATTTTTATTTCTTTAGTAATTGGATACAAATTAGTATAAAACATGCATTTAATAGACATTTCCAATTGGAAAAATGTGAGACCATATATAACTTAGCTAGAATGAATTTATCTAGATCATATGTTTGAGAAAAACTAATTATTGGATAGAAATACTCAAATTGAGTCATTTTGATAAGTTAGCCTGAAAGGTGACACAACTTTGTAATTTTAGGGGTTTTTATGGGTACTAAGTGGTCTTAGGAACCATTAGGATCCATTGCAACCCTTTAGGATTGATAAAGACCTATTAAAATACATTAGGACCCATTAGTACCCTTTAGAACACATTAATTATTGTAGGACACACTTAAAGGTTCTAATGTGTATAAATAGGTCATATTGTGTCATAAGGGGTTTCAATGGGTCCTAAGTGGTCACAACATGTTAGAACTCATTACAACCCTTAGGATACATCAAAATCTATTATGACACATTAGAACCCATTAATATCCCTTAGAGAATATACAGGGGTGTAAGACGTGACTAATGTGTCCTAAGGAATCCTAATGTATCATAAGGGGTCATGATTGGTATTAAGTGGTCCTATGATGCCTTGGGAATCGTTATGACAACTTACAATACATTATGACACATCAAGAAACATTAGATCCCCTTAATGATTCTTAGAAAGCATTAAGGGGTGTAGGACACACTAATGGGTTCTAATGAGTTCTAATGGTTTATAATGTATCATAAGAGGTCATAGTGGATCCTAAGAGGTACTAGGACAACATAGGATTCATTACATCCCCTTAAACCACATTAGGAACCCTTAGAACACATTAAACATTATAAGACACACTTGAAAGTTCTAAGTGTTATAATAGGTCCTAATGTGTTCCAATGGATTGTAATGGATTCTAAGTGATCCTATGACCCCTCCTCACCCCTTAGAACCACTTACGACACATTAATACCTATTACAACATACTATAACCAATTAATACCCCTTAAAACACATTAAGAGGCATAAAACACACTAATGGGTTTTTATATATGTCTTAATGGGTCCTAAAGCATCTTCATGGGTTTTAATGAGTCTTAAGTGATATTTATGCTTCTTAGGACCAATTAGAACACATTAGAACTCATTATGATATAATTAAACCCATTACAACCCTTTTAGAACACACTAATTATTGTAGGACACACTAATGTATCCTAAGGTGTCCTAATATATCATAAGGGGTCATAATGGCTCCTAAGTGGTTATAGGACCCATTAAAATTCCATGTAATGTATTGGGGCCATCAGGATACATTAGAGCCTAGCAATACCCCTTAAGACACATTAAGTGGCAAAGGACACACTAATGGGTTCTAAAGTGTCCTAATTGTTCCTATTTTGTTCCATACAACCATCCTAATGGGAATTAATATGTTCAAATGGGTCCTAATGTGTCCTAATAGGTTTTAATGGGTCATAAGTTGTACTAGGACCCATTCGGAGACATTACAACCCCTTATGATGCATTAGAGCCCATTAGGACATTGTATAACCCATTAACACCCCTTAGTGATAGAAATATTTGGAATAATTGAGACAAGGGGGTGACTTAGTTACTCAAAGTCCATAAGTACAATTTGAACAATTAAATGCATAACACTCATTGTTCTACGTATCCTATTGTTGCTCGGTCTCTACTATACTGATAAACAAAATTACTATCCCAAACATAACATACTTTGTTGAATATAAACTTTATCAAATGTAAAACATATAAAGCATTCAACACAAGTTTGACACTAGGATTTTACTTGGAAACCCTATTTGGGAAAACCCATCAGCAACATGTCACCACTTTTTCACTCTTTCGAAGTGATCTATGTTAGGAACCAACCCTTTTAAAGGTTTACAATACACACTATTAAATATGACCTGGTTAAAGGATTTAATTACCCTATTAGGAGTGACCTTATTAGAGAACTTTTATCATTCCAATTAGAATGTCACCTTGTTATTTAGGATTTGCACTAATTGTTAAGTCCTTCAAATGATTGCCAATAGTGGCATGTTGTGATGGTTAAGTTGTTATGTTGTTATCCTTGCCATCAAGGTTCAAATATCATGGGGATGAGGTCTCCCATTTGTGGCCTCACTGGTTCATAGCTCCAAGTCAAAGCGTTTACCCCTCTTTAAAAAAAAAAAAAAAAGTCCTTCAAATGATTGTTAGGTTAACTTCTATAAAAGGACTTCAATACAAACTATTTACAATAATTAGAAAGAAAACAGTAGGGTTTTGATATGTATGGTTACAACTCACTTTGCAAATTCAAATCATTGTTTGGTTCATGTGTTGATTTACTGATAAGCTCTCCATTGTCATCTATGTTCTTAATTCCCTTCAAGCAATCAATTTTATTCTTTCAACAAAACTTAAGTCATCTGTTTAGATTCACTTATCAATATCAGCAGTATCTATGCAAGCAATCTTGTTTAGGTTCACATTCACTTTCTCTCCATGTGCCTCTGTCTCACACACACATTTCAAGTTCAGCTCTATACCTCTCTAAATAGGTAATCATTACTTTGTCATTTTCCATGATCACTGTAGATCTTAAGGTTTATGATTAGGTTCAATACAATTCATTGTATCTGTCTGACTTCTTGATCATCCTCTAGAAACTTCTCTAGAATCCATCTATTAGGTCTTTACCTAATCCTCACCTTGAATTTAATGATCCAACTCATGAATCCTATCTTCAATACATTTTACATCTCCCAAGAAATCAACTGAGTAAGCCAAAAATTATGATTTACTCAAATTCATTCTCAACACGGTTACTTGACAATCACTAAGTTTTGACACTCAGTCATTGTAAAACTTCTAGCTGGACTTCAACTATCTTGTTTTGGTCGATATTGATACTCAATCAACACTAGATTTTCTCGACACTTACTATGGCTTGGTTGACACTAGCATCACTTGACATTCCTTAAATTTTTGCTCTATTGCTTGGCTTAGCTTAACTTTTTTGATATAAACAATCACTTTGTCTTAAATCAAAGTCTAACTAATAAAATTATCCATTTTTACTTTATTTTCATAACTCAACCGTTCCTCTAGGTGCTATTATTATAAGTAATTTATCAATAGATTTGACATCAATCACAAAACAACAATTGTTCCAATTGTAAGTTTCCAACAATCTCCCTCTTTCGCATTGGTGGCAACATCTCAATATTAACAATAACTCAATATCTCAATCTTTCTAACTTTGTTACCGTACAATCCAAAAGATGTCACTATCATGAGTGATTCTCTTTATTGATTTTCTCCCTCTAAAGTAATAAATCTCCCTCTTTGTATGTCTCTCTTTCTATGTATATCTCCCTCTTTGTAAATTTTCCCTCTTTGACAACAATGCCAAAGATACTTAGCTTTCTTGGCTTCAATCTCTTCATTCATCTGAATTTTGTAGATTTTGCATGTATGGCTGATTCCTGTCATCTGTCTATGATTGATATGTTATGTTGTACTTGACTATCTAGCTTAGGCATTTCCCAAAGTAAAGTCAGTTTGCATCAATGTGTAAGATATTTTGATTAGCACATTTGATGCAATGTACATTTTCCTTAAGTCGCTTTATTTAGGGGAATCACCCCTAATTTACCTCTAAGATAGTCATGAGCATCTTTAGCTAAGGATTTAGTAGATATGTCATTAATTTGTTCTTTGGGATGCACATATTCTAACTTCACTTCTTTGTCTTGAACTAGTTCCCTCAAGTAGTGATACTTGATAGCAATGTGATGTGTCTTAGTGTGCATCACTAGATTCTTTAAAATATTAATAGCACTTGTGTTATCAGAATAGATAACTACTAGATCTATAATTTCTTCTTTCATTCCTTTCAATAATTGCTTTATCCACATAATGTTTGAACAATTCATTGTAGCTGCCACATACTCAACTTCAGCTGTTGATTGGGAAATAAAATTTTGTTTCTTGCTTGTCCATAACACCAATCTCTTTCCTAGAAAGAATGCACTTCCATTAGTGCTTTTTATGTCATCAATATTTCCTACCCAATTAGAGTCAGTGAATACCTTCAGTTCAAATCTATCACTTCTCTTATAATTCAATCCATAATCTTGTATGCCTTTTAGATATCTTATTATCCTTTTCACTACCACATGTGAATCTCCTTAGGATTTTTTGAAAATCTAGAAACTATCCCAACTGCTAATGCAATATTAGATCTACTATGAACAACATATTACAATTTTCCAATAATGGATTTGTATGATGTCTAGTTCACATTAGTAGATTCATCATTCTTAGATAACTTATGTCCTATAGACATAGGTGTGCTTACTGGTCTTGAATCTTCCATTCCAAAATTCTTTAGTATCTCTTTGATGTATTTGGATTGTGTAATGAAAATACCAAACTTCATTTGTCATAATTGTAATCCAACAAAGAACTTGCTTTCACCAATCATAGACATTTCAAAATCCTTCTTCATTTCATCAGCAAATGATTTGCCTAATGCTTCTCTTCCTCCAAATATAATGTCATTAATAAATATTTTAGATAGTAGTACTTCATTGTTCTTACCATTCTTCAAATATAGATTACTATTATCATTTTGTCCGCTCAAAGCCAATCATCGCCAAATAATTATGTAGTATTTCATACCATGCTCTTGGAGCTTGTTTCAATCCATAAAGAGCTTTGTTAAGTTTACATACCATATTCCTCTTGTTTGGATCTACAGATCCTTCAGGTTGATCAATGTACACTTCTTCCTCAAGTATACTATCCAAAAATGTAGATTTGACATCCGTTTGATATACCTTGAAATTATTGTAGGCTAGATATGCAAGCAGAGTTATGACTCCTTCAAGTCTTGGTACAAGAGAAAAAATTTCTCCATAATCAACTCCTTCTTCTTGAGCATATCCTTTGCATATCAGTCTTGCTTTGTTTCTTCATAATTTTTATTGATTTTATTTTAAAAACCAACTTTTTTCTAATAACATTTTTGTCTTTAGGTCTTGGCACTAAAGTCCAAGTATTATTCTTCTCAATCTTTTTAATTTCCTCCTTCATTTCTTGAAACCTATATTCATTGTCTAAAGCATATTTTACTGATTTCGGCTCAAATTCACAAAGTAAGGATGTGTCATCTCTGAGTCTTTTTCTTGTCATAACGAGCATATTTTACTGATTTTGGCTCAAATTATTTTACTGATTTTGGCTCAAATTCGTAAAGTAAGGATGTGTCATCTTTGAGTTTTTTTTCTTGTCATAACACTTGATTCAGCATCACCAATGATTTGTTCAGGTTTGTGATGTCTTCTTACAAACTTTGCTAGCATAGATGATTTCCTTCTCTATTCTTCTATAGGTTTGAATCTTGGAAAATAATCTCAAGCTCATTTTCTCTTACTTGTTCAGGTTCTAGATCATGTTGTACATGCTCAACATTCTCTATGTGATGGTAAACATTACTTGTCTATGACTCGACATCTTCAGTATGTTGCTCAGTACCCAAAATCTATTGTTCAACAATTTGTTGCACTATATCATTTCCTATCTACTAGGAAACTACTACTTGATTTGTTTGTTCATTTGGAGTGATGAGAGCACCATCATCCATATAGATGAATGTATTGTAATCTGAGGTTCTTCTTTGCATACAATGCCACTTCTTTCTACAAAGTCATCAATTTTTACATTTGAACTTTCTATATCTTTGCTAGTGTTAGAGTTCAAACACTTGTAATGTTTACTCTTGGTGGAATATCTTAGGAATATACCTTCATCACTCTTTACATCAAGTTTTTCATTCCTATTATCTTTAAGTATATAGCATCTACTTCCAAATATTTTGAGATATTTCACATTAGGAGCATACCCATACCATAGTTCAAATGGTGTAGCATTTATACCTTTCTTGAGTTGTACTCTATTTAGTGTATAGATAGCAGTGCTAACAGCTTCTCTCCAATACTTCTTTGATACACTCTTCTCCATCATTAATGTTCTTGCACAATCCATTATTGATTTGCTTCTCCTTTCAGCTATCCCATTCTGAGGAGGGGTTCTTGGAGTTAATATCTATTTTTTAATTCCTCTGTCATTGTAGAATGTATTGAACTCATTTGAAATGAATTCACCACCTCTGTCAAATCTCACACTTCAGATTCTTCACTATTTCTTTTTAAACTTTGGATAAATACCACTTGAATAATTGAAAAGCATCAAATTTAGCTTTAAGGAACATCACAGTCATCATCCTAGAGTAGTCATCAACAAATAGGATGAAATACTTATCTCCATAATAACTTTAAACATCAATAGGTCCACATAGGTCAGTATGAACCAATTCAAAAATATTATTTGAAGTGTATGTTTTTCTCTTAAAACTAGACTTGGTCATTTTTCCCAATTAACGCTGTTTATACATAGCATTTTCAAGCTTCTTTAGTTTAGGCAACCTTCTTACTTTCTTCATTTTACTAAGATTCACCAAATTGTCAAAATTTACATGACATAACCTCTTGTGCCATAACCAAACATCTTCTTGTTGTGCAAACAAATATGTCTCATTAGATAAATATAGATAGAACAAGTTACCTCTTGTCTGATCACCATTTCCAATCAGCTTGTACCATCAACATCATGTATCTTGGTCTTCCTATTATGGAATTCAAATTTGTAACCTGACTTGTTCAACTATGAAATACTCAGTAGATTATAGTTAAGTCCTTCAACCCAGTAAGCATTATCACATTTTATCTTGTCAATTGGTTGAATAATACTTTTTACCTTTTACGACACATGAGATATCATTACCAAATTTAACACATCCACCTTTGTATGGACCAATATCCTCAAATTTATCTTTATCACCAGTCATATGATTTGAACATACACTATCAATTATCTATCTATCACTTTTGTTTCCATATGATATTAATTTAGTTTTCTCATCTTCATCAGGATCTTCTTCCATAGCATGTTCATAGACAACTTCATCATCATTACTTTCAGATTCATTGTCAGATGTTTCTTTTTTTCAGGAATATAACAAGATTTCTTAACTTTGTCATCTTTGTTTATCTTGTAGTCTTTGTCATCTCTTCTTCATTTGTACTTGATGTCCTTCCTTTCATCCTTACCCTCTCTACTAGGACACCTAGCAGCAATATGACCAAATTTGTTGTATGAGAAACAAATAATAGGTAGTTTATCTTTGTATTTACCTTTCCCTCTTCCAAATAATTTTGCAATAAGAGCTCCAAGTTCATCAATCTCATCATCATAACTATCATTGTAACTCTTCACATGTTTACCTTTCCTTTTCCTAAGAACCAGTTCTGACTTAATGACAATTCAATAGTAGCATGTGTATAGCTATCGAAGTTAGACATCTCAAAAGCAGTGATGAGTCTAGAAAATGCCTTTATTTTGTTATGTTTAAGATACTTTTTGATACTCCGTTTATCCTTGTTTTAACACTTATAAGCCTATGTTTGATAAACCTTTGATGATTTATGGGATAGAAAAACTATGTCATCTTTTGCCTAAATTATATCTAATATGTAGTATTTCATATAAATATCCAAATGTGCATTCTTATGCTTGAATTTAGTTTGATGGATGTTTATTTGCAAATATGTCTTATATCATAACTAACCTGATGATAAGGATTAAAGGATGAGCGGAAGAATCCAGAAGTTGGTTGCTGACAGCATTCAATGAGAAACGAGCATTAAGGAACAACCATGAAAAGGAAGTTATAACCACTCCAGGAAACATGGCAGCGAATAAGGAGGAGCTTTTACGAGCCATTACCTTCTCTGTATTTATGTTGTAACAAGCAGATGTCGAGATTTCATTGCTCCCTCCTCAATTCTATTATCCTTCCTTTCCGCTTTCAATTGTTCTCCTATATTTTCTCCTGCGGACTTAACATTAGGATAGTTACTTTTTTGTTATGTAATAAAGAGTAGATTCCCTATATATGTCGAGATCAACTCCTGTGTGTGAAGTTTTTAGTTTTAGTTTTTGGTTTTTGATAAGTTTTATCGAGTAAGAGAGAACACTGATTCACAGTTTGTTGCAGTTGTGTTTTACAATTTTGAATCATGTAATGACTAATTAATGAACTGAATTAGTTCTCTTTAGCTTCTATCCTACATTGGTAGATTAGAGAAGCCAACCAAGGGGGCCCACTTGGAAGGTGGATTAGATTAGGATAGAATATATTCATTTTACTAGCATTAGCAGAATTTTAAGTAAGACGCAGCTAGTTAATTCTTTCTTGTAGCATCACACTTCATGAACGTTCCTGCAGCATCTGCGAGAACAGTCTAGTGGATGAGTCAAGATGGAATCTTTGTTATCTTGTCATTTTGTTTTCAACATTCATAGATTCGGTAGTTTCCTTTCCACAACAGTAGTGCAGTTTCCTTCCTTTGCATCTTTATTTTCCTACAGCACAAGCATAATGACTCATCAAGGTACCTAGTGCACATACTGTGCCGACCATTTCAAGTATACGTCCTTGGGTTGATAATCTAAATGCACCTCATGGTAGGGGAAAAGTAGTCCTTAGCTTGAATAGATTATTCCTAAGCTAGGCCTAGCGCATGACTATGGAACACCTATTGTGAGGCAGTTCATTTTTGGCGCCGTTGCCAGAGATGGTGTCAAGCTAGGAGCATTTTTGAGTCATAGTTTTTAGATTAAGTTCTTTTTACCAGTGTGAAAATTTTAGTTGCATGCATTGAAGAGGAAGATGATGAGATGAATATGGTAGATTTCTTCCACAAGGATCTGTTAATTTGAATGAAGAAGTTGAAGAAGAAGTTGAGTTTCCCTTTAAAGACGCAAGTCCTGTTTTCCCCACAGTATCATCATCAAGAGCTGAATCCCTAGATATATCCGGTCTCCAACCTTTCACTGAAATATTGACCAGTCTTCTTGATAATACTACCTCGAATCCACCAGTTGTTAATCATCCAATGCCTAACATTCCTTTTCAGCAGCAACCTCATAATCCAGTCCCACCAGTTATGGCACAACCCACTTTTCCATTTCCACTTCCAAGTCTCATAACCAATGCCAATCTCAAGAATATACCTCCCACTCCTCTTCCGAAGTTCTATGGCCTTGCAACTGAAGACCCTGATACCTTCTTGTTTGAGTTTGACATCCTTTGTCGTAGTTTCGACTACAACACTGATGCCCATAAGCTTAAATTATTTCTAGCCAAATTGAAAGAATCAGCTTTACGATGGTTCATGGGCTTAGGAGCCAATGCAACTGTGAATTAGGATGAAATGCAAGCCTTGTTTTTGGAAAAATATAAAGAATATTGCAAAGCATCTGGCACAAGAGGAGATGATATCTTTAGGATATCATAGAAGGAGGAAGAGACATTAGAAGACTATGTTTCTCTATTTTTATATACACTACAAAAGAATCCTCAGCACGCATTGTCTGAAGATTCCCAAAAACTAGTCTTTCTAAGAGGAGTGAATGAAGACTGTTTGGAAGCATTGGACCTGATGGCCGGTGGAGATGTATATCAAGCTCAATGGGATGACCTCAAAAAGATATGTCAGAACTACTCAAGGTCAACCATGAAGAAAGGTCAAGGACCCTGTTCTACGGTTACAAAAGGAATTAGTCAAGGCATTTCAAAACTTGAAATATCCAATTTGTTGTCAGATTTCAAACAAGACATCAGTAATGATGTTGCTACACAATTGGATACAATGACTGCAAAGAAGAAGCAAGCAGAGGCTGAGTTACAACTAGCTGAGTACTGTCCTCATTGACGAAAGCAAAAGAAGGATTGCCACTGTAAATTGGTTGCAAGCATGGAGAACCAACATCTTCCAACTGAATATGTAAAGATAGAGGGGGATGATGAGCAAGTATTCTTTGTTGCTCAATGCTGACCATGGGCTCAATGTCAAGGTATGCCTCAAGACCCCTTGCAAAATTCAAATTCATATGGTAATCAATGGCAAAACTGCAGTACCCAAGGTCCTCCACAAAACCAACCCAATTGGAATAATGTTGGGCAAAATAACCCACAACAGTCTCAATGGTTTCAAAATTTCCAACAACCTCGGCCTAACCAGTAGAATAACCAATGGCCCCAGAACCAACAGAACCAATGGCAACCACCCCAAGGGAATTGGCAATCTCCAAACTAATGGAATTGGCAATCTCCAAACTAATGGAAGGGATCTCAACAATGGCCTAACCAAAATACTGGTGCTCCACAATTACCCCCTCCAGCTCAACAACCTGCTTTAATGCCACCACCTGCAAATAGTGGATCTCAAAAGCAAACATAGCTACCTGCACAGCCTTAGCCAAATCCAAATAGCAAACCACCGTAGCCCATGTATAGTGTTGATACCCAACAGTACCCTGCTTATGCCCTAGATGTCGCAGATATACATTTGAGATCTGGAACGACCTTACCAGCACCAAAGCCACCTCTTATAATTGAAGTATCAGACTCTCCTGCAGCATCAGAACCTTTGGTTGATGAACTTGTTGACCCAACTAATGTTACCATACCAATACTAGTTCAATCAGCAGTAGAGCCTCTGTTTCCAGACCAACTAATACAAAAGGAACCTAAACAAAGCAAGGAACAAACCTTTGACATTGTTAATCAGTTGAAGAATATGCATGTCCAAATACCTTTGTTTCAAGCTATTAAGGACATTCCTGCTTATGGAAAAGCTATAAGGGAAGCTTGTCTAAAGAAATATGGAAGGAAGAAGAAGGATCCTACCATAGTTCATGTTGTTGGACATTTAGCTGATATCATGTTAGGAAGAGTGCTTTCACCAAAATATTTTGACTGTCAGCATAAATGGTCAATTTGTTAAAAATGCCTTAATAAATTTGGGAGCTGCTATAAATGTGATGACTAAAGAAACCATGAAGAAGTTACAAATAGAAGGATTAAGGCCCACACCAACTATTCTGCAGCTTGCAGATAGTTCCACTATCATTCCTGATGGAATGATAGAAAATATTATTGTGACCTTAGATTCCTTAGAATATCTTGCGGACTTCATGATTTTGTCCCCTAAAGTAAACCTATCTGGCTATCCTGTCATTCTAGGTAGACCATGGTTGGCCACAGCTGATGCAAACATAAATTGCAGATCAGGGAATATGACCATATCAAATGGCCAAGCAACCAAGCAATTTGATCTATATCCTCCTGCACAACCATTACCAGATTTGAGTACATCTTTTTGGCCAGATTTAGGAGATGAAGAAGAAGAGATAAATTCCATAGTACAACTTATGATGTTACATAGGAAATCTTTTCTAAAGTTGCAAGAAGAAGATTCAGTAATCCAAAGCATCCTTACCAACACTTGTGTGGTAGGAAAAGATGTGTCTGAAAGCTCTGTATTAGAATTGATTACATATGAGGAATGTGATACAAGTTGTACTTTACTTAAGGAACCTGAAAATCTTTGTTCACTACTTCCCTGTGAATTAGAAGGAAACCTAATCTCTAAAATTGCTATGGTAGAATCCACTATTCCTATTGAACTAAGTAAAGGCCATAAACTGCATGTTAACCCCCAATTGACATCTGTACAGATGGAACAATTAAAAGAATTGCTTCAGAAGCATGAGAAGACTTTTGCTTGGGATTGTGGTGATATGAAAGGATTAAGCCCTACACTGTGTACCCATAGGATATACATTAATGAAGGTTGTCTACCACTTTGTCAACCTCAAAGGAGGATAAATCCAAGCCTCAGAGAAATAGTCAAAATAGAATTGCAAAAACTGCTTGATGTTGGCTTTATCTATCCTATATCTGATAGTAAATGGGTATCACCACTGGTTATAGTACCTAAGAAAGGAGGAAAATGGAGAATTTGTGTAGATTATAGGGAGTTGAATAAGGCTACTAAAAAGGATCATTTTCCTTTACCCTTCATAGACCAAGTTTTGGATACACTAGCTGGAAAGAAGTACTTCTCCTTTTTAGATGGATACAGTGGCTATAATCAAATCAGTATTGCTCCTAAAGACCAAGTACAAAACTACATTTACCTGTCCATGGAGTACTTTTGCATACTCTGTTTTACCATTTGGTCTTTGTAATGCTCCTACAACGTTTCAACGGGCTGGAATTAGTATTTTTCTTAATATATCACATGATTGTATGGAAATCTATATGGATGACTTTACAACATTTGGAGTTACTTTTGAAGAAGCAATAATAAATCTTGAAAAAGTTTTGGTAAGATGTCAAGAACATAATTTGGCACTAAATAGTGAAAAGTGTTTCATGCTCATGTAAGAGGGTGTGGTATTCAGTCATTTCATATCTACTACAGGTATACAAGTAGACCTAGCTAAAATTGAGGTAATTCAAACATTACCCATACCCACTAAATTAAAAGATATCAGATCTTTTCTAGGACATGCTGGATATTACAGGTGTTTTATACAAGACTTCAATAAAATAGCCAGTCCCTTGTACGAGTTGCTCACCAAAGAAGCTGAATTCAATTGGACACCTGAGTGTGATAAAGCTTTCTTGCAGCTTAAGCAATTTTTGACCACATCCCCAATTTTACAAGGCCTTGATTGGAACCTACCTTTTCACATATATACAGATGCTTTTGATTATGCCATAGGTGCAGTTTTAGAATGGAAACACTCAAATCTTGAGAATGCCATTTATTATATCAATAAGAGTCTTCATGGTCCAGAACTGAATTACATAGTGACTGAAAAAGAATTATTAGCAGTAGTCTATGCTCTAAATAAATTTTGGCATTACATCACAAGTTATCCTATCTATGTTCATACTAATCATGCAACAATCAAATATCTCATGAACAAACCTGCTATAACTGGTAGGTTAGCAAGATGGTTACTATTGTTACAAGAATTTGACATAACCATAGTGGATAAGCCTGGAAAAAAAAATGTTGTAGCTGATTATTTGTCAAGAATCAATCATCATGATACTGACACTACTCTAGTAGATGATGCATTTCTAGATGAACATTTGTTTCATATTGCTGTTAAAGTTCCATGGTATGCAGATATTGCTAACTACATTGTAGCTAATAAGATACGAGCACATTTTTCTTATAAGGAGAGAAAGCTGCTCATACAGAAAAGCTTCCATTTCTCATGGATAGACAATTTTCTATTCTATACTGGACATGATCAAGTTATGCGCAGATGTGTAAGAGAAGATGAGACATATGATATTTTGCATGCATGTCATAATGAGCCCTGCGGAGGACATTTTGTAGCCAAAAGAACAACTTTCAAAATCTTAGCCACTGGTTACTATTGGCCTACCCTTCATAAAGATGCAATTAATTATACAAGGAAGTGTGACCAATGCCAAAGAATGGGTTGCCCAATCAAAATAGATGAAAGGCCTCTGAATCTTCAAGTGGTGTTAACACCATTTGACAAATGGGGAATGGACTTCATCAGTCCTATTGATCCTCCATCCAATGGGAAGTCTTATATTCTGGTTTGTACTGACTACCTAACCAAATGGGTTGAGGTTAAGGCTATGAAGCATGCCCATGATGAAAAAGTTTTCGAATTCCTGTATGAAGAGATTTTTACATGCTATGGAGTTCCTAAAGAATTGGTTACTGATCAAGGCACATAGTTTACTTCCAACCTGATTTCAAAATTGATGAAACAGTATAACATCAGGCATCACAAATCCAGTCCTTATCATCCACAAGCCAATGGACAAGCAGAAGTTACCAACCATGAGCTGAAAAATATTCTAACTAAAACAATCCATTTGCATCATCGGGATTGGACTAGCTAGTTACAAGAAGTTGTTTGGGCTTATAAAACAACTTGGAAAACCACTACCGGATTCATGCCATTTGAGCTTTTGTATGGGAAAGTGGCAATGCTTCCAATTGAATTTGAACACAAGACTTTAAGAACAACCTTGACCTTAGACATTGATCTTCCTGCAGCACAAAGAGAATGCCTCCTGCATCTTAATTCTTTGGATGAAATGCACAAGACCACTTTAGAACACACTAAACTGGTGCAAAAATAGAGAAAACATTGGCATGATTCTCATATCCTCAACAAACAGTTCAAAGTTGGTGACTGGGCATTATTGTATGATTCCCGCTTTAAGGATATGCCAGGGAAGCTGCAGATGCGATGGTTAGGACCATATCAAATCATCCATGTCTTTGACAATGGAACAGTTCAACTAACCACAATTGATGATGTGCCTTTCAAAATGTTGATCAACAGTCATCGACTTAAGCTTTACAAACAGCCTCAAACAAAAGCCAAATTCATGCAACAGTTCGAACAACCAGATCCAACAACAACTCAAGTATCTCTTCTTGCAACAGAAGGTGAAAACCTTCCGCCTGCTCTTCTTCAACATTAATTCTAATTTGCATGTCCATAATAATAACTTTATGTTCGCATAAAGTCCATTTTCTTTTCATGATATTGCTTTCCATTCATATCTTAATCTTCCATCCACCCACCCCACTCCATTTCTTAATCTTCCATCCACTCACTTTCTACATAATTAAGTTTTTACGTTTTCAATCAAATCTGCACATGCTGATGGATGCTATCGTTTACATTATTTCTGCCACCTTTTTTTTTGGAGCATGTGACAATTTAGTTGGTAGGTATAAACATTTTCAAACTATTATTCATTTATAAGTTTGCAGATTTTGTTAATTATATATAATACTGCATAGTCTCTATAATTACGGCGTATTCTAGTCCCTCACCCATACTAGTCTGACAAGTGAGGACACTTGTTGTAAATTTAGCAGGGGGTAGGGGAGTGTTGTACTATCCAATGACATGCCTAATTAACTATGATGATTTTTGAAAATCTTGGCATTACCCTTAATTAATGAGAACTTTTTGCCATAAGTATGCCATGTCAAGTGTTGTACTCCCACTTTTTGAATGAATTTTTCCCTTGTTCATGCCAAATTTTTTGTGCTAAGCCATGATATGACCTATTTTTAAAAATTTTGGCATTTGAACCATGTTTTCGGATGATTCCCATGCAAATTCATGATTTACTCTTACCTAAAGTTTAATTATGGCACATAACAATTGGTTATGCCAATTAATGTTCCCAAAAGGAAGCGATGAAGTGTCTGAGAAATAACGTAGAGTTTTGAAGTTTGCATTCAGAAAGGGAGAGGGAAACAGAGTAGCAGAAGAAGTATCAAGAAATGGGAGGAGGTTTACAGAGAAAAGAGCTGGTTGAGCACATTTTTTTGCTCTCTGACGTAGAAGCAGTAAGAAGATTCAATGCATGCGGGTGGTTAGGTTATTGTTTTAATTTAATAGCATATGATGAAGAAGCAGCTGTAGAATTCACCAAGACATTTGATGAAGGTGAAGCTTCTGTGTGGGGTTTGACAGTAATTGCAACAAAAGAATGAATTGCAGAAGTAACAGGGTTACCTTCTGTCGGAGAGCATTATCCGAGCTCACATGACGCTAGGTCAGCAAGGGCCTAGTTCACTACCCCACATGACCCTCCATTGGATGTTACAAAGCAAGGGTGTAAGAGATTGTCTTTGTCGCCTCCATACCCTGACCTAGCAATGCATGTCATCAGGTATTTTACTTGTGAAGGCAGATTTTCTCACTTACATGCACACCATTTTAAGTTGCTTAGTTGTATAAGGCACAATATTGCCATGAATCTTCCAAATTTTTTGTATAATATGCTCTATATTAGTGTGGAAGAGACTAAAAAACGGAAAGATAATTTTGTCACTCACCATGCCTTGATTAAGCTATTAATAGAAAGGTCTCTTAGGGATGTATCCCCTTTGACATGGGATGACTTTGTGAAATTTAAAACCCTACAACCCCAAGTTGACCTTAGTGAATGATAGGGTGAGGAAAACGTAGTTCCCAGTAGTGAGCTTGCAGAACAAAATATTGAGGGAGCTGAAACAGAAAACGCACAAGGGATTGAACTGAAATTTGCTTCCACTCAAGAGAATGTGCCTCCACCTAAACAGGACATCCCTAAACCCACTACTAGTCAAGCTAAAAGGAAACAAAAGTCACCAAAAGAAACTACTACTCAACAAAAACTTAGTCCTGTAGTTAAGCAACAGAAGAAAACAAAGAAGGTTCCTGCAGCAACTAATCCTACAGCAATGATACCGAAATAGAAAAGTAGGCAAAAGACAGTAGTACAAGAAGAGACTCCTTTGCGGAGAAGCCCTAGAATGAGAGGGAAAATTTTTTAAAATCCTATATTGTCTAAAGCACCTGCTCCAGAGTCTCCTGTGCAGATAATTTCTAACCATTCTCCCCTTCACACTGAGATGACAGAAGCTTTTGGTAATCCTCCTGCAGCATGTGAGCAAGAAATTAACGAAACCTTAATGGATTTACCAGGTGTTTCAAGCCATGAGAATGAAGTAGTTCCTGAATGTCATGATTTGAATACTGCCTTAGTCCCATATAAGTCAACATGGATCAATATTTTGGCGGAACATCTATGGCGGGAACAGAAAAAGAAAAAGGATTATGAAGAGGATAACAGTGCCGTCACCTTGCAAAAACTCTTTTTCCAATTATATGGACAACATTTATTTGCTGAAGCACTATGGAAAGAGGAGAAGAAAAGAATGAGCAAGATCATAACATCACAAAATGAGGAGATTGAAGAATTGAAAGAACAGCTAGAAAGATAGAAACAACGCATGGAACATGCACTTAAATTAGCTGATCAAGCTCTTGCTTGCAGACCACCTCCTCGAGTATATGCTTTTTGTTTGGAAGAACAATATCTTTTGTTTTAGTTGATGTTAACCCTCAGAAATGTAAATGCAGAATTCAAAACCGCACTAGTGTTTTATGGGTTGTATCAAACCTTACCACCATGGCAGAAAAATCTATTGTGTGAGTTGTATATTCATAATTTTGTCATTCCTACAGAAATTGAGTGGAATCCTTTGCTCTATATAGAAGATGTGCATTTGAAAGCTTTAATGCCATGGATGTCTAATGAGGCGAATTATGACAGAAAACTGGTTAATTACAAAGATGAGAAGAGAACAAAATCTTTACCCTTGAGGGCAGAAAGTAAACAACCAGAAGAAATGCTTCAAGACTGGTTTACATTAACCTATGGGAAGAGTAATCCAGAAATTAGAAAGAAGGTATTTGCTGCTAAAGCCAAAGTGTATGCCGAATATGAAAACTTGCCCTACTTTGCATTCCAGAGAGCTATGACCGGAGTAAGAGGTAGATGGGCACGATTACTTGATTCTCTCAAGAAATCAAAGCCACACTGTCCTATTAATTTGGAAGCAACACTATATAGAGTTCCAAAATATTTAGAACTGGGAAAGCAACTAAGGCCAGAGCTATGGTATCCTTTAACCATGCAACCTCTAATGCTTTTATGGCCCCTGTATGATATTGATGTTGACAAACTTGATAAGTTGCAGGAAGACCACAAGCGAGAAGTATGAGAAAGGACCAAAGGATTCTTTTACACATTCAAGAGTAGCAGAATTTAGAAGATAGAAGTTGGGGAGCTCAGATCTTTGACAAAGAAGTGTAATGCTTTAGGACAAGCATTAGTTTAGCAGGGGGCAGATGATGAGTCTAGAAAATGCCTTTATTTTGTTATGTTTAAGATACTTTCTGATACTCTGTTTATCCTTGTTTTAACACTTATAAGCCTATGTTTGATAAACCTTTGATGATTTATGGGGTAGAAAAACTATGTCATCTTTTGCCTAAATTATATCTAATATGCAGTATTTCATATAAATATCCAAATGTGTGTTCTTATGCTTGAATTTAGTTTGATGGATGTTTATTTGCAAATATGTCTTATATCATAACTAACCTGATGATAAGGATTAAAGGATGAGCGGAAGAATCCAGAAGTTGGTTGTCGACAGCATTCAAGGAGAAATGAGCATCAAGGAACAACCATGAAAAGGAAGCTATAACCACTCCAGGAAACATGGCAGCGAATAAGGAGGAGCTTTTACGAGCCATTACCTTCTCTGCATTTACATTGTAATAGGCGGATGCTGAGATTTCATTGCTCCCTCCTCAATTCCGTTATCCTTCCTTTCCGCTTTCAGTTGTTCTCCTATATTTTCTCCTATGGACTTAACATTAGGATAGTTACTTTTTTGTTATGTAATAAAGAGTAGATTCCCTATATATGTCGAGATCGACTCTTGTGTGTGAAGTTTTTAGTTTTAGTTTTTGATTTTTGATAAGTTTTATCGAGTAAGAGAGAACACTAATTCACAGTTTGTTGCAGTTGTGTTTTACAATTCTGAATCATGTAATGACTGATTAATGAAATGAATTAGTTCTCTTTAGCTTCTATCCTGCATTGGTAGATTAGAGAAGCCAACCAAGGGGGCCCACTTGGAAGGTGGATTAGATTAGGATAGAATAGATTCATTTTACTAGTATTAGCAATATTTTAAGTAAGATGTAGCTAGTTAATTCTTTCCTGTAGCATCACACTTCGTGAACGTTCCTGTAGCATCTGCGAGAACAATCTAGTGGATGAGTCAAGATGGAATCTCTGTTATCTTGTCGTTGTGTTTTCAACATTCATAGATTCAGTAGTTTCCTTTCCACAGCAGTAGTGTAGTTTCCTTCCTTTGCATCTTTATTTTCCTACAGCACAAGCATAATGACTCATCAAGGTACCTAGTGCACATACTGTGCCGACCATTTCAATTATACGTCCTTGGGTTGACAATCTAAATGCACCTCATGGTAGGGGAAAAGTAGTCCTTAGCTTGAATAGATTATTCCTAAGCTAGGCCTAGCGCATTACTATGGAACACCTATTGTGAGGCGGTTCAAGCAGTTAGTCTACCAATTACACTTTCCAAGGTCAAAGTGTTACCTGGTGTGCATCTTAGTTCTTGAATTGTAAACACTCTAATGGCATAGATATGAAGTAGAGTCCTCAATTCCTTGCTTATTACTATTGCATCTATGATTTCTCCATTTATACCATGAATAGTATTAACAAATTCTTTGACTATTGTGTAGTATTGCACTATATTCTCACATCCAAGCATTCTCATGTCATCAAATTTACCTCTTAGGCTCTCTGATTTGGTTCTCAAGACATTGTCATCACCTCCATATATGGTTTTCAATTTATTCCACATCTTTGCACTATTACAATCTTTTAAGTCATCAAACTTGACATAGCTTAGGGTTGAGGCAAACTCCAACATTGCTTGATTGTGTTCTTGCTTTTGCTTCAGTTGATTAGTTGTCAAAGGAGTAGTTGTTACCTTCACATATTCATTATCCACAAAGTTGATAACAACATCACTGATACTAGATATGTGTAACCTCATCAAGGTTTGCCATGCAGGAAAATTTTCATTGTTCAGCTTGGGTACATCTCTTTTGTGAGTCTTGATCTTTGGCTTTAAATACCATTTTAACTTTTCTCTGTAAGCACTAAGCTCTTACACCAATTGTTAGAAATTTTTAGAATAACTAAGAGGAGGGGAGTGAATCAATTACTCCAGGTCCATAAGTACCATTTGAACAATTTAACACATAACACTCACTATTCTGCTTATCCTGTTGTTGCTCAGTCTCTACTATACTAATAAAAAAAATTATTGTCCCAAACATAACATACTTTGTTGAATATAAACTTTATCAAATGTAAAGCATTCAACACAAGTTTGAAACTAGGATTCTATGTGGAAACTTTATCAAATGTGAAAACCACTAGCAACATGTCACCACTTTTTCACTTTTTCAAAGTGAGCTCTATTAGGAGTCAACCTTATTAAAAGGTTAACAATACACACTATTAAATGTGACCTAGTTAGAGGACTTAATCACCCTATTAGAAGTAGCCTTGTCAAAGGACTTGATCATTCCACTTAGAATGCCACCTTGTTAAAGGATTTACACAAACTGTTAAGTCTTTCAAATGATTGTTAGGTCAACCTCTATTCAAAGGACTTCAATACAAAGTGTTTACAATGATTAGAAAGAAAATAGTAGGGTTTTGATCTATATGACTACAACTCACTTTGCAAGTTTAGATCATTGTTTGGTTTATGTGTTGATTTACTGTTAAGCTCTCCATTGTCATCTCTATTCTTGATTCACTTGGAAAGCCTTCAATCAATCAATCTTCTCCTTTCAACAAAACTTAAATCATCTACTTAGATTTAGTTATCAATATCAGTAGCATCTATGCGAGTAATCTCCTTTAGCTTCACATTCACTCACATACACTTATGCATCTATGATCTACCTTTCTCTACATGCACCTCTCTCTCACACACACATTTCAATTTCAACTCTATACCTCTTTAAATAGGTAATTCTTTCTTTTCTATTTTCCATGTTCCATGACCATCATAGATCTTAGGGTTTACGATTAGGTTCAACATGATTCATTGTATCTGTCCACCCTCTTGATCATCCTCTAAAAACTTCTTTGGAATTCATTTATTAGTCTTTACCTAATCCTCACCTTAAATTTAATGGTCCAACTCATCAATCTTATCTTCAACATGGTTTACATCTCCCATGAAATCAACTAGGTCAGCTAGAAATTATGATTTTCTCAAAT
Source organism: Cupressus sempervirens (assembly GCA_028749045.1). NCBI lineage: Eukaryota > Viridiplantae > Streptophyta > Pinopsida > Cupressales > Cupressaceae > Cupressus > Cupressus sempervirens. The sequence goes on along the minus strand of CM053788.1, from coordinate 488,970,996 downwards.
TCATTCTCAATGTTGTTACTTGAAAATGACTAAGTTCTAACACTTGGTCATCACTTAATCACTCGGTCGTTGTATTGGTGCTTGGTCAACATTATATTTTCTTGACACTTATTGTGGCTTGGTTGACACTAGCATTATTCAACATGCTTTAACTTTTTGCTCTATTGCTTGGCTTAGCTTAACTTTCTTGATATAAACAATCACTTTGTCTTATCAAAGTATAATTAATCAAATGTCCATTGTAACTTCCTTTTCATAACTCAACCTTTCCTCTAGGTTTTATTGTTATGAGAAATTTCAAAAATCCTTTTCATCAATAAAATAGATATGACATTTATATTAGGTCACAATATGTCTTATCAATAGATTTGACATCAATGACAAAACAAGAATTGTTCCAATTGTAAGTTTCCAACACTTAGAACACATGAAGGAGTGAAAGACACACTAATAGGTTCTAATGCATCTTAATATGTCCTAATGTGTTGTGAGGGATTTAATTGGGCTCTAAGAACCCTTAGCACAAACTGGGGCGTGTGGGATTTTTTCTCTCTACTAGGGTTTCATGTGTCTCTTGCATACGACTCTTTGTTTGGGCTCTCCTCTTAAGTTTTCCATTTGTCATACCGCATTTAGTGTGGGAGCTTTTAGGGCTAGTTTATAATGGCCCCAGCTAGTTGCAACCCAATAGTTGATACTAGTCCTTGCAATGTTGCTTCAGATAGCCATGGCACCTCCATTGAACAAACATCCTCACAAGTTCACTTTGAAGGTCTTCCATGAGGTAATCTTGATATTATTCTTCCTCTATTAGAATTTGATGTTGCATGTGAATGGTTAGAACAATATACATTGATAGGATTTTTTGTGGGTAGGAACCTTCTCGAAACGATGCTCAAAGAATGGGTTACCAAGTGTTGGACTCCTCACAGAGTCCACCTTGAGGCTATGCAAAACCTAACCAAAGGTTTTTTCTATTCCACTTTTCTAACCCATCCCAGGCCAATGTGGTCTTTGGCAATGGCCCTTGGTTAGTTTGTTCCTCCTTTATTGTGTTCCAAAGGTTGTCTCAAGACTTTATAGTCTATGATGACAAAAAGCTTAGGGTTCCTATTTGGGTTGAGTTCCCTAGTCTCCCCCTACCTTGTCGGTTGTTCATTGATTCCACTACCAACACCCTTGGCAAAGTTGTTACTAAGGAACATGATAATTTTTTCAATGCTCACCCTCAAAAACACATTTGCATTGAGGTTGATCTCTCCAAGGATCTCAAGGATTCTATGGAGATTCAGGTTGGTTCCTACACCTCCAAGAAGGTGCTTTATTTGAACCTACCAAGCACTTGTTATAGGTGTCAGTCGATGGAACACAAGATTAGGGATTTCCCTTTGGAAGTTCCTAGGGTTAAACCCCTACCCAATGATGCTTTTGTCAAGCTAGCATAAGGAAAAAAAAGGAGGAATAGATCACAATTGGGTGCAAAGGCAAGGCTTCCTATGCCCCCAAATAGTCGAATGTAGCATTAGCTTCCACCCCTCCTGTGCAGAATGGAGCGCAAACCCCAACCATTGTAGGTTTGATGATAATTTCACATGAGTAATTCATGTCATTTCATAGGTTTCAAACCTTTTTTCTTCTCATGGGATCAAGCTGGCTACAAGGGCTACCACTCCTATAGTAGTTTGCACTATGCTCATTGCGTCCTCCATTGAGACATAGACTTTTCAGCGTTCTTGCAGTCCACCTAGATGTGCTGAGAAACTAGAAGAGAAGTGGTGGTTCATCACTCCCAGAGTGTTTCCCTCTGGTTTTAAGCTAGTTCCAACCTTCTTGCAAAATAGTTACTCCTCCCTTGAGTATGAAATAGATATGGAAGATTTTTCATGAATTTTTTATAATGGAATGTGTGAGGTTTTACAAACCTCTCTAGGAAGTACTATGTTCAGGATTCCCATCATAGACTTGGTAATCTAGATTCCATTTGTATGCAAGAGGTTAAAATCTTTGGTTTCATGGTTTCTTATGCCTATCGTGTCATTTGGTTGGATGACATTGTGTTTTCTTCTCAGCACAAAGTTGGTAGAGGTGGTTTAGTTACTCTCTTTTCACCTTGTCTTAATTTTGTTATTATTTCACAAGGTTTTAACCCCATGCACAAAATGATTTGGATTTTTCTTTATATCACTAATCATTCTTTGGTATAGTTAATGTTTATGCTCCCAATGGTGTTGTAGAATGATCTCAACTTTGGTGCTAGATGGCTAACAATTGCCCCCAACTACTTGGGTTATGTGCAGTGATTTTAATATGGTTGAGTTGGCTTCTGACAAGGAATGTATTTTGCATTTTCACTAGATAGTTGGGGAAAGGGAAGCATGGTACTTTATGCACAATAAATTGGGCCTTTTTTATCCCAATTCTAACTGCTGTCAGCAGAGTCGGGTCTAGTACACATGGTCTAACTTTCAAGCTAGCTTAGATTGTCTATTAAAACATCTCAATCATGCCATGATTACTACACAATCTTTTTTCTCATTTTCTAAAGATTGAGATTTACCTATCATTTCCCTACTAGAGGTGACATTGTCAGACCACTATCCTATTTATTTTACCATTTCTAGACAAACTATTGTCCAGCAATCTGTCAGAATGTAATTTTTCCTAAACACGTTAGAGTTGACCTATGCTTGTACTATTGCTCACATTCTATGTGTCTAGAATTTGGAGCCAAGACCCCATTCTCAAACAGGTTGGATTCAATGGTGGAATGATGCTATTACTAGAACTACTAGGTTTCTTCGCATCTATGGATGACAATTGGCTATATTCAGAAAGAGGTCTTATGAAGCCAATACCAAGGCTCTCAGGAAGGCTTTTGAAGCTCTTTCCTTAACCTGCTTGATTATGATTTGCAAGTCCAACTTGCTAAGCTTCACCATGATAAAAAAAATTGTTGATAACTATACTACTCAGTGCGCCCAAATCAAGGCTCGTCTCCATTGGTTGAAGATTGGCGATAAAGCTTCTAAAGAATTATTCCGAGCTCTTAGGGCCTGTCATACCAACTTTGGGTTTAAAAATATTAAATAGGGCAATATTATTCTTTCCAATCTCCCCAACATCCTACAATCTTTTGTGCACCATTATGAAAATGTTTTTTCTTCATAGGGAAATTCGTTTTCCCAAGAGGAAGCTCTCAAAAAGTGTACTTACTCCAAATGTCCTAGCGGTCAAGCAACAAGCTTTCTGTGAGCAACTACTCACCATCAAGGACCTCAACAAGGTTATCTTTTCTATGGTAGATGAAAAGTCCCCTAGGTCTGATGGGTTCCCTTGTGAATTTACAAGAACCTTTAGGAGTTTATTGGCCAAGACCTACACAAAGTCTATCTTGAAGCATATCATACTAAAAGTCTTGGAGCCATCATTAACAAAGGAAACATTAAATTCATACCTAAAGCCAATGACCCTGAGGATATTTTCAACTAGCAGCCCATCACCTTGCTTAATTTGTCATACAAGATCATTGCTAAGGCCTTAGCTCTCAACATTTGAAATCTTCTTCCCTTAATCATGTGACCTGAGCAAACTAGTTTTATCAAATCTAGGTATATTCTTAACAACATCATTGTTGTTTGGGAAGGCATGGAGTAAGCTTGTAAGTCCAACCGACGAACTCTATTTTTGAAAATTGATTTTTCCAAAGCTTATGATTGAATTGAATGGGCCTTCATTTTGGCTATGCTCTAGGCTTTGGGTTTTGAGCCTAATTTTCTCTTGTCTCTGGAGATTCTTTTTAGAGATGCTAATGCTTGTATTACCATCAACAACTCTCAATCTAAAGCCTTCAGGCTCTTTTGATCTATCCATCAATGTTTTCCTCTAGCTCTGACTTTTTATGTTCGTGTTGTTGAAGGTTTTGGTTACTGACATGCCCACTCTATTTCTTTTGGTTTGGTGTGTGGCATTTCCTTGCCTGAGTCTTCTTCCCATCTTGTCAATGGTTACTTTGCTAATGACTCATTTCTTACTCTCTAGGAGGATGAGGAGAATATCACTAATGCCTTGTAATGCTTGGATACCTTTTGTCAAGCTTTTGGTTTGACTATTCAATGACATAAGATGCTCTATTACAGGTTATCCTTCCTTCCACCTCTACCTTGGCTTGTTCAATTTGAGTGGAAGTGGGTCACTCATGGGGAGATTTTCTACTTTCTAGGCATCCCCTTTACCTTTCAAGCTTCTCTGATGGATTTGTGGAATGTTGTGCTCATGAAAATTGAGAAAAAGCTTGACTACTAGATTACCAAACCCCTCTCTCTTGTATGGTTCTAGATCTTCTCTAAGGTGTTGGCTGCTACTCATGTGTATTACTCCTCTTGTTGGCCTCCCTCCAAAGCCTCCTACCTCAAGCTGGAACACTTGCTTTGTGACTTTCTTTGGGCTTCTGGCTCTAATCATCATGGCTTTCACAAGGTTTCTTAGGATCTCTATTGTCTCCCTAAAGAGTCTAGAGGTCTTGGCCTTCTTTCCACATAGAAGCAAGGGCTTGTTCTTTGTGCTAAGTGGATAATTATTGCTCTTACTGGTGATGAAGCTTGGAAAGTGTTGGTTCGACACTGTATCTCCTTTGGATTTCCTATTAGTAGGCATGCATGGAAGGGGATTGGTCTTTAGATCCTTCTCATTATGTAGGAACCTATTCATATCTAGGGCTATTTTGTTATCAAGAGTATTTGGAAAGCTCGGGAAGCTGTGAAGCCTTCACTTTGTTGGGATTGTGACGGGTTTTTTGGTGAGCTTTCTTTGAATTAGCATAACCTTTAGTAGTCACCATTGTTTGCCATTTAGGGTATTCCTCTGGCAAAGACTTAAGGCATCATTGCTCTACATTTTTTCAAATGTGATATCAAGACTCCTAAGGACCTTTTCTTAAGGGTCTCCATGAGTCTCAAATCTTGGGAGGATATGCAGGTCCAATTCCATCTTGCTTGTCCAGATTGTCAAACTTTTGATTTGTTGCTCTTTTCCATTCCTAATCATTTGCTTCACAAGTTGGGAATCTAGTCTATGTGACCTTGTTGGAAAGACTAGAAGTGTTATCTTGCCATGCTCTTCACCATTTATAAGCCCAACTTAGGGTATTGATGGCTTTCTCCCCATCTCCTTATGGTTTATACTCTTAACCAACAATGGTATCTTTAGTCTTATCCTCATCATTAGAGGGTTTGATTTGATACTATTTGGGGTGCTATCACTAAGCCTAAGATTTTCTATTTTTCCTAGTGCCTATTGTTTCAAAGGCTTCCCCTTGGGTCACGACTCAAGCATCTTGGTGTTCTTGATCCTCGACATCCTTTTTGTGGGCATCCTAAGTTGGTTTTGCATATTTTCTAGTTTTGTAGGCATGCTCAGAATTATTGGCAATGGATACATGATTTTTTAAAGCCTTTTAGGCCAAAACCCTTTTCTTGGCACATGATTGTGCTAGGTGATTCCTCAAGGATTCCTCATCAATTTACCCAGATCTAGAATACTTCTAGGATAAATATTTTATTTACTCTATGGAACGATAAGAATTTTTTTCTTTTGACTCACAAGTTTCTTGATATCAATGTTGCTAGGTACACTAAAGCATGTATTTGTAATAATGTCATGTTGCAGATCTAGGTTCAAGCCAACAAGGTGGCACTGAAGGTGGCCCACCTCTAGGAATTGCTCAATCATTGGGGTAGAAAGCCTTGCATGGTTGCCAGAGTTCCTCTTGACTCTTTGACTAACCACACTCTGCCCCAAAGTTGTCATCGGGGTCACAGTTCTTCTACTCGCTGCTCACATACATCATGCTTACAGGCTCCTTGTCACTGCTCTCCTAGTGGTTGTGATGCAAGTTGGCATCATTGCTTGGCTTCTCTACCTTGCCACAATTCTAGCTAGTCCCTGGTTCCTATGGCTTCCCCTCATGTTGCTCCTCCTATCTCTGGTTGCTCCAAGTGGTCTTTCCCCTGCTTGTATCTGGCAATTTCTCCACCACATGCAGAGGAGAATGACAAAGAGAAAGTTGTTGATGAAGATGCTTCTAATGGCTAGATTGTTCCTAGTCCACCTATTAATCCTAGGGATTCATGGGGTTATAATGATCATGATGAACCCCCCACCCCCACCCTTTGGCTGGCACTACTCTTGTGGCCTAAGGGAGTTGCTTTTATTGTTTTTGGTGAATAGTTGTTGTTTCTGGTTTCTGCCGTGTGAACTTTTACAAGGTGATCTTGTATCCCCTGACCCCTTTTTTGTGAATATGTAATAAGTATATTATATTATTAATAGAAAGGGACTATTCATTAAAAAAAAATCCCTAGCACCTAGTATGACCCCTTAGGAATCATTATGATCCCTTAGAGCACATTATTATTCATAGGACACACTCTAGGTTTCTAATGTTCTTTAATGGATCCCGATGTGTCCTAATGGAAGAGTTCTAGAGCACATTATTATTCATAGGACACACTTTAGGTTTTTAATGCTCTTTATTCATAGGATCCTGATATTATTAATGAATCATAAGGGTTCCTAGGACCACTTAGGACACATTGAAACCTCTTAATAGACATTAGGACCCATTAGGATACATTAGAACCCTATAGTGCTCCCTAAAATGATTAATGTGTCCTAAGGGATCCTAATGGGTCACAATATGTCCTAATAGGCTTTAATGGGCCATTGGAGTACATAATTGGTCCTAAGACTTCCTAGGATAATTTATATCTACTAAGACCCCTTAGGACCACATGTGATACATCTGAATCACTTTCCTACAATTAGTATCTCTCTCTCTTTCTCTCAATATACATTTTAATTATTAAACTAACAATCTAGCATAAATAAGACAATGAGAAATAATCCTCAAACAATCATGCACTAGTCAAGGGCTTATGATTATAGTCAATAGCCCACTGAAAATTGTGTTGATTCTTGAAATTTGGCAAAGTCTAAAATTTCCTAAAATCCCTCAAAATCCAGAATCTTTATCTTAACTCCTATGAAGTTGAAACCACTCTCAAACATCTTGAAATTATATACATAAGATGTAACTTAAGTACTTATACTTAAATTATATTAGATTTTATGGATGGTCTTAGTGCTAAAATAGACTAGGTAGGGTGTACCTCCCTTAGTCCATTTATATTACAATTATACCATGTACATACTATAGTGAGTACATTCTATAGTGCATAAGAATTATTTAAAGCATTTTTCACCATATGAAATTGGAGGAAACCTTTTCATTTAATAACCTACATGCACTATAGGGTGTGTGTGCTATGTTGTGTACATGCTCTATAGAACATTGGAATCCACTAAGCCTAAGGCTTGTATTTTCCTTGGATATACAACCTAAAGGCTTGCAAGATTCAAGCATATTTGAGATGTGTTTTCTAATCAATATACCAAAGCATCACACTTTTTCTTTTGTTCCGTCTCTTAGGTTTGAACTTGGTTGAGAAAGGATAAAATGATATAACATGATATTGTAGATCTCTCAATTAGCTATCTAACTATATAATTCATTTTGAATTTTGATTATGTTAAGCTTTTCATCTCTAATTTATTTTGTGTGCATGTTCATTTTTTGTCAAAATCAATGTGTAGTATTTTGGGCTTCGATTTCAGATCATTTAAACAATTTTGAAACAAGTTATATTTTTAGAAACTAGACTCCATTCTACACACTTTAAGAAAATGAAGTTTTAATAATGGATTAATTTATAGTGACTTCTAGAGGAAGAGCACAAAAATTCTATGCCTAGTAGATGTGTCCACTTAGAATGTTCATAAAATAATTAGTACAATGGTCTAGGAGAGTTTAGGTGGTGTTAACTAACTTCTCACTAGAGTGATTGAAAAATTTCAAGAAAAAAAAAAAAATTTATGACGAGCACACTAGACACTATATTATGTATTTTCACAAAAAAGAGACCACTTTTTGTGCTCCCAATTTTTGAGATCCTTAATCTCCATAATTTTCAAAAAGTATTAAAGTAGTTTAATAGAAACTAGATTTAGATTAATACAACCGTTATTCTTGTTGCATTTTCATCTTTTGAGTCTAACTATCTCTAATTTATCATTGAAGTTTAGAATATGTTGATTTTAAAAAATAGTGGCATCTTATACACCCATTTTGGTCCCTTGTCTTTGTGCATACACCCAAAACCAAATAACTTGAATCTTAAAGGGAACAATCAATTAATAGGCGTGCTTACATGGCATGAGTAAAATTCATGAAAATTGTCTTGAAATATAATTGATTTATTTGAGGAAGTTTGACTAGTCAAGTTGACAAACTATTGGAGTCTTGTAGCATATAATCTAAACAACTGTGATCTACTTACATAAATTTGCTCCATAACATAGGGTGTCCATTCTCATTTTATCTTATATAAAATGAAAGAATAAACCTTGACTAGATTTGTACCAACCTCAAATACTACCTTCTTTGAATCTAGGTTCTGATTGTGAGGAATCACAAGATATTAACATATTAATGTATTATATTTATATGTTAAATTTTTTTTACAACACGAGAACAAACCTTCAATGTTGTAAGAATTCTATAATCTATTAATGTGATCAACTGGGTCAAGGAAGCTAGTTATCAAATGACTTTAGGTGGAGATAATTGACCTTAGGACCTACATTAGATTAACTCAAAGCCCATATCTAATTACAGCATCCATTTAGATCTTTATAAACAAAAATACTTACTATAGACTACAATTTGACAATAATTACTTATTGTAAACAAGTTATGTGAAATATAGTACATTTTTTATCTGATGTGAGGATTTTTAGAGTTTTTCTCATTTATGAGGATCAAAGCTATGTTGATTCTAGAGTAATTTAAAAGTAACGAGAATTTTTATTTTATAAAATGTATTAGTTTATTATTGAATATAGTTATTTAAAAATTGTCTAGGTTTGCATTAGATGAATCATAATGCAATATATTCTAATCAATAAAAAATAAGTTTGTGTTATGATTTAATTTACTACTTATACTTTTTGATTAATTATTACTCAAAATATTAAATCCCTCATAGATATGACTGGTCCTTTTCATGACTTTTGCAGTCTCTAGGTTACCATCCTAGTATAGATACACATTTATCTAAATTATGTCTTGATTGTCAGCTACAAAAATAAAATCAATACTAAAAATGTTAAACCTAATAGGGCTCACTACTAGTCATCAAACTAAACACTAAAGTTTAAGTTAATTCTAATAAACTGCCAATTATAGAGAATTGTTTTTTGAAAAACTAAAAAGGTCCAAGGGCCAAGTAGACCATAACAGAACTAAATTCAAAATAAAACTTTAAAAAAATCAACAAAATGGGACAACCTCATATTAGAGAAACCCTATGATAAAAAAAATTCATCATATCATTAGAAAGTTAAATTATATCATTGAAACTCTATTCAAATTTATCATTGTTTTTAGTCAATTGTCCCGCTCTAGTCTTTCCTTAAGATGAGCCATTCAATTTTGTCAATACTTAGCTTGATATTTTTAGAGAATCTCAATATTATGGGTGGTACGTGGGATTTTATTTTAATTATTTAATATATTTATCAATTATTCCTCCTAAGTACATTGATTATAATGTTTCAATACTTTATTGTAATTTAGTTTTAGTCAAATTCTTCTAGCTCACAATAACTAAATAACTTTGATCATTTCATGAGCTCATTATTCTTTCACAAGTATAAAAATTGGCCTTATTTATTTAATTACTTTTTATTAAAAAATATATATAATATTTATTATTTTTCTATGTACGTGAATTACATAATTATGATGTTATATTTTAATAATTACTCTTCAACTCGCATTCACTCTTTATTGACTTGTAAATGAATTTAGCCTTCTAACTCGTGGATTCATTTAGCTCATCCTTTCAATTAGTCTATTGAATCATGCAACACATTCATCTCCTAAATTTAGCTCTCATCTCCATTCAAAAAATGTCATCAGTTGGTTAATATGTTGATTGATATTAAGTAACATCCATAAATACATTTTTTATGTATCTCATTCCCATATGCAAACTTTGAAATTTCACAACCATAATGAGTTTATTATATAGTAAATGGAAGATGACATCTTTTCTAGAAATAAGATAAACCTTGAAAAATAAAAAATAAAACACCTAGTGCAAAACTACTATGGGCTCCTATATAATCCTTGATTTAAAGAGAAGAGAACTAATAATATGTAATGCAAAAGGTAATTAATATTTTAATATTACATCCAAGTTCATCCTACTAAACCATTTACCATTATACATTATTTGAATCTTATTTGATAATTTAAATGCTAAAGGTCATTCAGATTTACCATTACATAGGTATTACTAAGGGCTAGACAAATTCAAAACTAGTACTTCTAATGTAGGGAGTTTGGAGAGTCATAACTTTTGATTCGAATCTAGGTTTTCTTAAATTTTTCTAGGTTTTTTTCAAAATCTATAGTTGAGGTGGATTCCAACTCAATTAACTCTATTGGGGTCGTTTCAACTATTTTTTCGAGAGCCAAAAATTCCATCTTGACCTCCGAATTTCATTTTAAAAATATCTTAGGTGTTTTTTTTTGTTTTTTTTGCTTTGTAATAACTTTGAAATTTCTTTCTAAATTTCGGAGATTAGTTGGCAATTCACTTCTTTGGTTTAAAGGGTAGATTTAGGAAACTTCGAAATTGCTTTCGGAGGTTTTTTAGAAGTTACCAAAAATAGCATTTTTTCCTATTGTCAAAATCTGCCAAATTTGGAAATTTCTTATTTTTTGTGGTAGTTGTTATTTAATGGAGTTAGAGATCCATGTAGAAGGAGTTTTGGAGGAATAAAGAATTGAGAGTTTGAATCTGTATTGTGTTTTGTTATGAATCTATTAATTTCTCTGTGAGTTTAGATTGGCTTGCTACATCAACCTCTATATATTGGTTTCCAAGAATTGTATTGTGAGATAATTAAAATTGCACTCTAAGAATTATAAGAACTTACATTGAGAAATCATTACAGTTACACGAGAACTACATTGAGAGATCATTATAGCTGCACATGAATATACCTTTCTCTATTTTACCTGCATAATATAGTTCTTTCCTCAATCATCTTATTGCTTCCTTAGAATACCTATTTTATCTATCCTATTATTGTTTTTCTATTGTCTAAAAAATTGTTAGAAATAATCTCTTTCAAATACTTGATCAAGATTGAATAAAGAACAGTTAATTTTTTTCCCTTAAAGAATATATTATATGTTTTAACTTGTTCAATTAACTAGCTTAAAAAAATACAACTAAATATATTCTATTAAACAAACTAACCTAATTACAAATGACCACCTAAACCAAAGCCATAAAACATCCCTCAAACCTAATTAAAAATTCTTATTATTTCCCATTTCTATACAACTCCACATGGACATTTTAAAAGAAATCAACCAACACAATACATGTAAACCGATGAACTCTCTCTAGAAAAATAATTATTTTTCCAAAAGAGCCAATGTTATTTCTTCATCATATCCATTGTAGAAACCAATGCCAATCCAGATTCATAAATCCATCATAGCCATCCTCTTCCTTGTGGCAAAAGAGGCAGATTTACAACTCCATCATATCCATTGCACAAACCAGATGTCAATCCTCTTCCTTTTGGAAGAACCCAAGATATCATAAACCTAGCCTGATCTACCAATCCTTTCCTCATAGATTTCATCACTCTAAATCTCATGAACACAAATCTTCCCACTTTTACACCAAATCTACGAAGCCTTAACCTCAGAGCAGGTTTTGGCTTTCCAACATCTGCCTGCTTCATAATTTTCTCTATCAATCTCTGCACAGCTGGATGTCTCCTTTCCTCAGCTACTTCTTCATTCATAACCATCTTACTGTAAAATTCTTCCATCCCATTAAATCTCAAGCTTCTTAATTGTACTCTTTTCATCAGAATTTTTTTGGAGAACCCAAAAATATTGATGCCCAATCAAAGCCAAAGAACAAGAGATCTCTATTATACTCTGAATACAAAATTTGATGACTCCAATTGCTATAAATAAAAGATGAACATGTCGTTATACTTTATTGATATAATTGTAGATGTATATGTCAGAGCCCACGTCATCTGCAATAATTCATCCGCAATCGGTGCTACTCAGTGTACGAAAATAATGAAATAATATGTGAAGAGAAATATAATGACTCATGCCGGTTGGCTTCCTTCCAAAGATTATAGTTAAAAATGAGGTCAGTATTATCATTTCAGCATTTTGCATCACTCCTGGCCAAAATTCTTATTGTTAGACGGGCGCATGCAAAAATAAAGCTTATCACAATAAACAATGATAAGAACTGCCGAATTGTGATGTCCAGTGAGTACCAAATAATTTTAAATAAATAAAATTGGTCAATGATTAGGTGTGCCTCCACGGCACGAGGGAATCCATGAGAACAGTCAAAATAAAAACTGATTAAACCTTCTCCGTCACGTAAGGTGGCCATGTTTTTTCCATTTTCTCTCAAACCTTGAGGAGATTCTTGTCGACTCAAATATAAAGTCATTTGAACCTTGGTTCTAACTGTGAAAACTCACATGTTCATGCAGTTGATATTTTAATCTATCAAATTTACATGTTAAATTTTCTTATTAAAGTAGAAGAATGATATTTTTTTAATATCACAGTGAAGTTGGTAGGTTGGTTCAATGATTCTTTGATTATATGAGTCTTTCTATAATTGTTATGGTTATCAATTAAATCGAATAAGACTAGTTTTGAGATGATATGAAATAGAGAGAATTGATCACTGACGTTTACATAAGAGGAACACAAGTTTCTAAAGTGACTACATGTCCCTTTTAACTCTTATCTAAAGCACAAACTTTAAATAATAAAAGAAATTGAAAAGTTAGTCTGACAATTGAAAGCTTAGCTTTTTACTAGGCAACCATTTCTATTACCTTTTGAGGTCGTCAATTGAACCTACATAGGCTAGACATCACATAACTTGAGGTAGCAAATATTGATCTTGGAACCTACAACAGAGCCCTTAACCAACTACATAATCATTTTAGACCCTTATCTAAAGCATATACTTAGTTTGGATTACAATTTGATTTTGGTTGCTTAACTAGCTACATAATCCTTTCAGACCCTTATCTAAAGCATATACTTAGTTTGGATTACAACTTGATTTTGGTTGCTTATTGTGAATAAATAACATGAAATATAGTGAATTATGTGATATGACACAAGAATTCTAAAATCATCACCTTGTGGGGGTCAACTTTCTGTTGATAGTAAAATAACTTTAAAAAGTAGCAATAAAATTAATTATAATATATAATGCATTAGTTTTTTATTAGATAAACAGGTTTTACATGGACCCTGAAACCCAAGAGTTAAAACATTAACAAGGCTGATAATAAGCGTGAAAAGCCCAGCCAAAAAAGTTCTAGTTCAAAGGCTAAAAATAAGCACAAGGCCCAGGTGACAAACAAAAACCAAAGAATAGACTAGGAACAGAAACAATAAGAAATGACCAGGGCAAAAGCCCTTATAAAATGCATTAGTTAAAAATATATTACATTTTTTATTTAAAAAATTAGGTTTATCTTTGACAAGTGATAACATAATGTATTCTATAAGATAGGAAACTCTAGATCACTTATATATTTAGATCAGTAAGTATTCAAATAATTATCTCTCATAGATATGAGTGGTCTCTTTTACATGATGTACAATCTCTAGATTATAACTAGTATATATATCATAAATAAATTTATCCTAAAGATCTTTCTAGGATCAATAATAAGATGTTTATATTTTGAATTTATGATGTAGGCTAAGTAGCATGTCAACTTTAATATCTCTTAAAATATTTTATATAAATGTATTAAGATATCCATGTCTCTTTCACTGTATTGATATGAAACCTTAGCCTTTTTCTAGTGTGATAAAACTTTATAAATATTTTTTAAAATTATATTTAAATATATGTCATATTGTATGTGTTAAGATGTATGTGTCCTCATTATATGGAAATTTGTGATCCCATGTTATATGGTTTGTTTATATAGTGTATATATTTTTGCTGAAGGGTAAGTGGTACTTGTTTGTGCTTGGATGTATGGCTCAAAAGAATTAATATTTGAATGTAATGGGCCCTTACTTACAAGTCAAATTATTATACTTCTACCTACATTAATTTATAAGTGTCCTTCTTAACATTAAGGAATATAGTGAAATTTGTCTTAAGGTCAATAAGGATTTCATGATGATGAGAGATCTCATATAAAATATTTAATCTTTGAATACTTACAAGCTAAGTCAAATTTATCAATGACATCAAAGAATTTGTGAACATAATGTTTTAGGTTGGTACTCTATTCCAATGATGTATACATTCCTAGTAATTGTAGAAACCACTTTTCTCATGACTAAACATGTTTTAGAGGAGGTTAATGAGAAAGAGAGTTTGTAAACATTACTAGTTTAAATGTTTAAATCCTTAGCTAAATATAAAACTTACTTAAAAATAATAATTTTAAATAAATGTATTTGTCAACTTGTTACATCAAGAGAAGACCAAACAATTTAAAATTATATATAGAAAAATGTCAACAACTAGGTGTGCCTACATGACATGAGTAGAATCCATGAGAATAGTCAAGATATAATTTATTGATTTGAGGAGAGTCGACAAGTTAAGTTCACAAGTTGTTTGAATCTTGTGGTCTATTATTTGAACAATCCTTGAGCGTTAACTTAAACCTGCTTCATGACGAAGGGTGGCCATATTTTTTTAGCTAAAACAAAATGAGCACAAAAACGTTAAGTAAATTCCTATGAACCTCAAATTCCAAGTCATTTAAATCTCTCTTAGACAATGACGAGTTCCATGCAACTGATATTTTAAATTTATATGTTAAATGTGGCAACAAAACAAACATACATTTGAATTAGGTGAGATTTCTTGTAATCTTTTGATGTGATTGACTAAATTGGAAAGTTCATCAATCAAATGAATTGAAGTGGGGATAACTAATTTTGGGAAGTTATATTGAAAGAATTCAAAGCCTTTAAATAGGCACTAGCATGATGGATCAATCTACGAAGCAATTTTAATTCCCCTTGTATACATACTAGAGTTGAGAGAAAGTTACACCAAGTTATTAATGACTTTATCAAGACAATTAATGGAAGCACAGTTGTGGAAGCAAATCTCATGCAGATTAACAACTTCTTGAGGATCTACTTCAACTTGAACACTTATTTTCCTATACCAAAAGACCTTTCCTATGACAATAATTTGAAAGATGATGGCTCCCTGGTGAATAGTGAGGAAGATTTGGACATTGATGAGAACAACAATAATGACAATGAGATTGCCACACTACATTGCAAAAGGGCTTTCATCTAGAGGACGTGTAGGAAGTATAAGGATGAAATAATTCAGAGGAACTTAACAACTTTGAATAACTTGTAGAATTTTGGAGACTGGTGGCTAACTCTAAGGTCTACTAAAATACTTACAAATTGTGTAAACTATTGTTCCCAAATCCTCCTTCATCTAGGCAATAGCTAAGGGTCCATCTCTATCTTCAATTTCTTATTTAGGGTTATATTAGATTTAGGTTCTTTCAATTTCTTTTTGATGTATGCACAACTCTTTACTGTATTTATGATTATATAGTTTAGAGGTCTTTACTCACATATCTTCTCCATTTTGGGATAGAAGAAGAATATACCTTAGCTCAATATGTTGAACTATGTTCTATTTCAACCCTTTAATGTAGCTTCTTACATTTTTTATATATCAATAAAGAGCACTATCCCTCACAACAATAACACCTACTTCAAAAAAATAAAATAAAAATAAAAATGCTATAGTATTTTATTTGATGACAAATTACAAATGAATCAAATCAAATCAAATCATTGTGAATGATGCCAAATACTTTAAATAAAACCTCTCACACAATTTAAAGGAAAGAAATATATTAATTCACTTATAGTCTATAAAAGATCAGTGTTAAACAACTTAAAAAACAAGTACCTGTCATTTTAATAAAATGGCTTTAGAATATTTTAAAATAATAATTAAATATAAAATGCATAATCTTTTCTAATTCTATATTTAGAATTTTAAAGCAAAAAGCAAAGAGGACCCAATACTTGAATGCGTTCCAATAGTTGTGATAGGAGTTGTTCACTTGATATTTATACTTATTAACTTAATGTCCAATTTTTTTGACAATATTGTACCAATACTTGTGACTTTAAAGTTGTTAGTACAATGCTATCTACCTAAAATTGAATAAAATGTACCCTTAGTTATAAAAATTAACCAATGATGTGATGCCATATCAGCTATTCAACTATGGGTACCTTTTATGCACGACCATTGGTCTCACTTTTTTTTGGGCTGTTTTGGACAACTTGGCAAAAAAGCATGTTGATGTGGCATCATAACGAGTGATGTGGACTTGAAACCTTAGTTATAAGTACACGACTTGCCAAATAAGCTACTATAAAAAATTGGAGCAATTAAAAAATTTTATGTAAGATTTTGATAAGTGTGAAGTTAGGGTGTTAAAGTAGTGGGTCCTCTCCCTTAAACTCTAAACCCAGATCTTTATATTTCAAATTTTAAAGCAAAAAGCAAAAGACTGATGTGGCATCATAACGAGTGATGTGGACTTGAAACCTTAGTTATAAGTAGACGACTCACCAAATAAGCTATTGTAAAAATTTGGAGCGATTAAAAATTTTTACATAAGATTTTGATAAGTGTGAAGTTAGGGTGTTCAAGTAGGGCAATGGCAATCCAGGCAGCCCTTTCGACTGCCTGGATGCCCTGTCCTCTCTTGTCCTGCCATGCCCGTATTCTGAATCCCCTGTGCTGCCGGTACTCAGACGCCGTACTCTATCCTTTAGTCTCTTGGTTACCATACATCCTCATACATACATATTTTCTTGTTTTTGTGCCACAAAATAATCAAATCTCCAACTTAACTCGCCAATCCACTGTCAATCCATTTTAATCTTGTCCTTTTAAAGTTTTGTTGTAATTTATACTTGTTTATTTATTTTAAAATGAAATATATATATATTTTTTCTATATATTCATAAATTTTTAATAAAATAACAATAGTTCCACATTCATTATATTACTAATATAGTAATTTAAATAAGGTTTACTAAATCAAATATAAGAAAGGTGTTATGAAATTGATTTTGAAATCATTTTAATTAAAATAATTACAAATAATTTAAAACTATATTTTCATTAATAAGTTTATTTTTTATTTTTTTAGAAGATTTGTTTAAAAAAAAGATATTTAAAAAAAAATTGTATTTTTAATTTATTTCAAAATATATTATTTTATTTTTAAAAAATAAGATAATAAATAGAGATTAGATTATGTTTATCATGTTTTAATAATAAAGAAAGAAAGAACATTTTTATCAAATATTAATTTTAAATATAATTTTTATAGATATGATCATAAATAGAATATTCCCTTTTAACATTGTATTTTTCCTTTTTTGTTATCATTCTAAAAATCTAATTTCTTGAAAACTTAATTAACATAAATAAATATGATAAATTTACCTAAGATGTTTATCAAAATAGATTTATGTTTATATGAGAGCTTAAAATATTATTTTATTGATGTTTTAAAGTTGATTCAATTTACAAAATTATTATAATAAATTAGTTAACTAAGAATTTAATATACAAGTTAGTATATTTTATTTTATTTAGTTTTTTTTTAAAAAAAAATTTGCCCTTAGACATTAATTTTTCTTTCTCTAGTTAAATGATTTCTATAAGGTAGTTGATTCTCTTTCAATTTATTTATTTAGTAAAAAAAATATGTATTTATGATTATATTATAATCATATTTAGATAGAATTTGATTGCTAGGATAAATATTTTAATTTGAATAGTTGAAAGATAATAGTTAATTTCATATTATCTTTTAATATGATTTAATTATAGTAGAAAATCATCACATACCCATAAAAAAAAAAAGAAAATCTATCATAAAGTACAAAATACCAAAACAAACTCTAGGGTCAAAATCACGAATTCACATCAGTTGACAAATTCAAAAAGGTAACACTAACTCAGATACTTGTCCTATTTTCTAGGACAATTGGCTTAGATTGGGATTTGGTCTCAAGAGTTATCTCCCCATGTATACCATTGAGATACTATGATAGGGTACACTCATCCTGGCAATTTGGGGAAGTTGATACCCAGTACATACAATCTACATGCATGTACAAACACTTATGTTCTAAACTAAATAGACAATGGCGAAGAGTGGTATCGTGTAGATCCTGACTAGTAGGTGACTACAACTCCCTCCCTGAACCACATCAAAAATGTCAAACATAAAGTAAAACATAGACATACACCATACACATGCAAGTATGGGTAAGTATCCATAAAATCACATATAAATCATTCATCCAACTAACATCATAAAATTAATATATGAACACACATATATCATCACCAAAATAGTCCTGAAATAACTAAAATTACCAAATAACTAAATAAATTGTCACATAAATAAATTGGGTATGGAATACATCTAACCAAACTCGGTAACCAAGTACTACTAATCATAAACATAAACATAAAAAAGGCCTAAAAGAATCTGACAATACAATCAAAAAAGTCAATTAGGGGTAGGCATTACATAAGCTGTGATATTGCCAACAAAATATGTTCCATATTTTGCTAAAGGGTTCTCCTTTGTATCCACTGTTATATGTGTATTGTCCACTTGCATGGATTCAGTACCCATAACTATGTTTGGTGGTGAGGGTAGTTGTTGTGTCTCCTCAACTTCTTCCTCATCACTGGAAGGTGTACTCATTTACACATATATTGGGCTCTCAAGTTTAGACTACACACTCTCCTTTGCTAATGTAGGGACTGAGGTCATGTATTTCACAATGGCCTCCTCTATTTCCTTCCTTACGTTGTCATAATTGCCTCCCATCAAAAAAATTGCTCTTCTTTTGTTCCCCAACAAGGGCTCAATACCCTTCAAAATTTTGTCCAAGTCCTCCTTAGAGTTCACTTCACATAATTTACTAATCATTGTTTCTCTCAAGTTGCTGTCCTCCTCTATCACTCTTTTATTTCTATTCAATCACATTTTTTCTAGCTTTTTTCTAATTTCCTAGCTTTTTTCTTTTGATTAGGAACAATGTATATATAACTCTAAAATGTCAGAATGATTTTATTTAGTTAGATCACCTTTTCTCATAAGATCTAGGACTCGCCCTAAGTCTTTTTCTAGACCTCTCAAAAGTACAATCTTACCAAATTCTAAGACAAAGCATTAGCATATTAGTTTAAGATTTTTTTAAAAAGGAAAACAAATTGAGTAGTTTTTATTGGTGTGACTGAAGTGTTGTACCTAACCATAACCTTGCCTAGGTCCTAGTTACACATATCACTTAAGTTACATAGTGATCACATTATACATTTAGTGGTTATATCATGTTATCCCCCTCAAGTAGATCTTCCACCTTTAGTGGTCTTATCACACTATCCCTTTTCTAGCTTATGCAAGTGATAGGTTGTCCATTACATAGGATTAAGACAATTAGCCTCTTGTCTAATCCTTCATTGTTGCGTTGCCATTATATGTGAGGCCTAATATGTACATTTTCATGACCATGAGCAATACCATCATTCTTGCCTTGTGATGTAATATCCTTGTGTCATTCTTTAAAGGAAGTTATCTTGGGTTTTCTTTAATCTACGGGGCAATTATAGAGAGTTAAATCTCTAATTACATTCCATGCTTTCAACTTTTTGCTTCATCCTCTCACTCTACAAATATATTTATATTTGTCCCATAACAACATTCCCATTTCTATAGATGTGTGGATAGACCTTATCTAAATTTCTTGAGCCAACACATGTTTGGGTCTTTACTTTTGATGAGAATAGTTTTAACATCCAATTCAATTTTGTAATCATAGGTTTGCCACAATAAATAGAAATGGGAATTGATGAGTCCTCAAAATCCATAACTCCCAAGTGTAGACAATATAGAAGGGGATATAATCTTGATAGGATATTCTTCTTCTGGATTTTAGCTATGACATACGTGAGATTGCTCCCCATTCTATGCTTTAGATGTCCATCACTATGTTTGTAATCGTATTTAAAATTGAGTATTTTAGAAACTTTTTTTAAATACCCTATGTAAATTGTTATTATCACCAAATGTTTATAACACATCTACTAATCATTTTTGAATGAAATGCTCAATACCAACAAAGTTGTGTGATAAAGTCCATTTTTATGAAATTTAAGCATATTGTATGAATTTTATTTATTTATATGCAAATCACTTACTCAAATAAAACTTGTAGCCTAAAAGTATCATGTAAAATGCATTTGCATCTAGAATAGCACAAAAAGTGATGATGTGGTCGATTGCCAAAATCTCTAAGGAATATTGTAGCCTAAAAGTAAAAATTGGCATTCCCTTTTGACTAATAACAAGAGTATTGCAAAAAGAGCCATAAGATTGACAACAACTAATATGTCAAGAAAAAAGAATGAATTGCAACCTCAAAAGTAGAAAGTATAATTCAAGTCCAACAAGAAGTAGAAATTGATAAGATTTAAAGGAATATCAAAGCTAATCTACTCTTTCAAATTTAACACAACTTTCAACTATTACTTAGAAATACACTAGATATGAGGTTGATAATGCCCCAAGAGAATGCGACATAATGGATATTCATTAGTCCTTAGCTCTTAACCAAAGAGACACAACCTAAGACTCATGTTTCCATCTCAATAAGTTAAAAATAACTTTGTGAATACAAAATCCTCCCATAAAAAAACTCAAAACAAATAAAACTTATGACATCACTCAAGACCAAAATAGCTCATGCTATATAAAAATCACATCTTTTAACCACCCAAAAGATTTTCTATTTTAACATTCTAATCATGAATGACTTACAAAACAAAATTGCGTGTACATTTCCCTTATCTTACTCTAACCAAAATATATTTTTACTTTAACTATTATCTTTCAACTATTGAAATTAAAATGTTTATCCTAGCAATCAAATTCTATCTAAATAGGATTACAATATAATCATAAATACATATTTTTTTTTAACTTAATAAATAAAATTCAAAGAGAATCAACTACCTTATAGAAATCATTTAACTAGAGAAAGAAAAATTAATGTCTAAGGGCAAAAAATATATTTTTAAAACTAAAATAAAATATACTAACTTGTATATTAAATTCTTAGTTAAATAATTTATTATAATAATTTTGTAAATTGAATCAACTTTAAAACATCAATAAAATAATATTTTAAGTTCTCATATCAACATAAATCTATTTTGATAAACATTTTAGGTAAATTTATCGTATTTATTTATGTTAATTAAGTTTTCAAGAAATCATATTTTTAGAGTGATAACAAAACAAGGAAAAATACAATGTTAAAAGGAAATATTCTATTTATGATCATATCTATAAACCTTATATTTAAAATTAATATTTGATAAAAATGTTCTTTCTTTCTTTATTATTAAAACATGATAAACATAATCTAATCTTTATTTATTATCTTATTTTTTAAAAATAAAATAATATATTTTGAAATAAACAAAAAATATAATATTTTTTTTAAAATATCTTTTTTTTAAACAAATCTTCTAAATAAAATAAAATAAACTTATTAATGAAAATATAGTTCTAAATTATTTGTAATTATTTTAATTAAAATGATTTCAAAATCAATTTCATAACACCTTTCTTATATTTGATTTAGTAAACCTTATTTAAATTACTATATTACTAATATAATGAATGTGGAACTATTGTTATTTTATTAAAAGTTTATGAATATATAGATAAAATAAATATATTTCATTTTAAAATAAATAAACAAGTATAAATTACAGCAAAACTTTAAAAGGACAAGATTAGAATGGATCGACAACGGATTGGCGAGTCAAGTTGGAGATTTGATTATTTTGCGGCACAGAAACAAGAAAATATGTATGTATGGAGATGCATGGTAACCAAGAGACTGAAGAATAGAGTATGGCGTCTGAGTACCGGCAGCACAGGGGATTCAGAATACGGGCATGGCAGGACAAGAGAGGACGGAGCATCCAGGCAGTCGAAAGAGCTCCCTGGATAGCCGTTGCCTTCAAGTAGTGGCAGCCTCAAGTAGTGGGTCCTCTCCCTTAAACTCTAAACCCGGATCTTTATATTTCAAATTTTAAAGCAAAAAGCAAAAGACTAAACTCTAAAATCTGATGATCAAGAATAAATGCACGAGAGCCTAAACGGTAAAATCCTATGGTAATTCGCTCACTTGTGAAACAATCTGGTGCTCTGACTCGTTAGAAGCGAGAAGAAATGGAGAAATATGAGCTTGTGAAGGATTTTGCGTCAGGAAACTCTGGAGCAGCGAAGCTGATGCAAGACAAGTTCAATAAACAGCTCGTTGCCGTGAAGTGTATTGAGAGGGGCGAGAAGATTGATAAGAATGTGGAGCGGGAGATCATTAATCGCCGTAATCTCAGCCATCCGAACATCGTTCGCTTGAAAGAGGTGTTCTTGACACCCACCCATTTGGCGTTAGCCATGTAAAATGCAGTAGGTGAGCAGCTGTTTGATCACATTTCTAAAGATGCCCATGGGCGCTTCAGCGAGAATGAGGCCCATTTCTTCTTTGAATAGCTCATATCGGGGGTCAGCTACTGCCATTCCATGCATATCAATCACTTTGATTTGCAGCTTGAAAACATGCTGCTGGATGGGAGTCGTCGAAAAATCCCATGTCACTCCAAGTCTTTGCGGCTTCATTCTCGGCCAATGCTTGCGTCCATAGCCTCCGAGGTTTTGTCAAGGAAAGAATACGATAAGAAGCTTGCAGATGTCTGGTTATGTGGCATAGCTCTCGATTTCATGTTAGTGGAAGCTTTTCCGTTTCATGAGTATGCACAGTACAGCATTCCAGGTAGTGTTCGCAGTCTCACTGCTGAATGCCGTGACCTTCTGTACAACTTTTTTGTCGCAGATCCTGCCAAGAGGATCTCAATTCAGGAGATTCAAAACCATCAGTGGTTTGTGAAGAAGTTAAGCGCAGATGCAGCAGAGAAATGGGTATGATGATGAGGAGAATGGTCAGAGCATAGACGAGATAGCGAGGATCATAGGAGAGGCTACGAAAAGAGTCCATGCTCGATGATATGGATTAGGGTATTTCTTTCTGTGCTTTCAAATAGGGTTTCAAGCATGCCATCAAAATTCTGTTTTCGCTGCATAATGTTTCTTGAATTAACATGCATGCATCTAGATATTTTAGTTCTGAACTTGTGAATTCGAATCAAATGAGCTCATTTTGTCTATAAAACTTTGGCCAGATCCAAAATAGTATATGGTACATTTGTCTTTTCATTTTTTTTGCTTAGCGGGCAAGAATACCGGCTTCGATGTTGATTTCTCGGTGAAACTTCTGTAACTTACCCAAAAGAGGGCAAACTTGTAAAATGAAGTGGAATTTTCTATTTATAGAAATTTTCTTTTTAATTTATTTCTCCCTTTGAAGTCATTGTTGCACCCTTTGAAGAAAAACTTGGGGAAGTCCATGCTGCACTTGCATCCTTTGGGGAAAGTCATTGTTGCACTCTTTGCAGAAATATAATCGTGGATTCCTATCTTTGGTGGTGGACAAGCTTCTGAACCTGCAGGTGGAAGGCATAAAACTTTTAAACTTTATGTAATTGTAATCCTATTTTCTTAAATTCGTTGCCAAGCGTTTTTCTTGTGGTTGAAAACATGAGATGGAAAATAGTGTCTGATTGAACTGTGTTGCCCGATTGGTAGGAAACCAGGCTGTTTGAATATGAAATGCTCTGTAATTGGATTCATAATTTTTTCATCAGAAAGGTTTTTAGTTTACAGCACATCAACTTAAGTGATCTGGAGTGTGATGTTGGAGATATAAGCACGGATTTCAGTAATTTTTTTATTTTATTTATTGACTGCAGAAGATCCCCCTAAACAAGAACATTTTATGGGTTTTGTGAGTATTATGCACCGCAAGAATGAAAGAGATGCAAATTCAAAGGAAATTGTAAGAAGAGAATCAAACAACTCGTCAGCTGCTTGAATGTCTCACTATAATTCATGCTCTATTCTGCTTGGCGCATTACGGATATAGCAAGTTCAATCCAGCCTTGCTGCTTGGACAAGCTTCCATATACAGTTCTTTTTTATTTATTTCATTTTAATAAATTATGCCGTTTTGAGTGCTCGATTTGACTAGTCAATCACTTTCCAAAACTATAAGGCAAGGATATTAAGCATTACCTGTTGTTGGTCTAGCTTATAGGCATCATCAATAACTAGTTGTGTTTGTGAATAATAAGAAAAGTGAAACTATATCAATATCACAACAGGTAATGCTTGGAAGTTCCTGATAGCAATATCACAATTTGACTTGCTGTGGAAATTATCTCCTACTTATCAATTGATGAGCTTAAGGGGCCTTCTAATGAATGGTTCATAATCTACAACACTTGGTGAAGGTTTTGCAAATGGGGTTGCAGGCTTTGGGTTTAACCATGGAGGAAACTCCGTAGTTAAGTGCGCTTAGGCTGGAGTATAAGTACTGGGATGGGTGACCTCCTGGGAAGTCTTGGTGGTTCACCTCTATGAGCATCCCCTAGATCTAATGAGTGCTAAGTGTTGCATTTATTCTCATGAGAGATGGATTCATGTTGAATCACTACTCATGAAACATGGGTCAATGAGTTTGACTCAAAATCACAAAGTTAAATCCTGATAGCAATATCACAATTTGACTTGTTGTGGAAAATATCTCCTACTTATCAATTGATGAGCTTAAGGGGCTTTTTAATGAATGGTTCATAAGGTACAACACTTGGTGAAGGTTTTGCAAATGGGGTTGCAAGCTTTGGATTTAACCATGGAGGAAACTCTATAGTTAAGTGCGCTCAGGCTGGAGTAGTACTGGGATGGGTGACCTCCTAGGAAGTCCCGGTGCTTCACCCTTGTGAGCATTACCTAGATCCAATGAGTGCTAAGTGTTCCATTTATTCTCATGAGAGATGGATTCATGTTGAATCACTACTCATGAAACATGGGTCAATGAGTTTGACTCAAAATCACATAGTTAAATCCTGATAGCAATATCACAAATTGACTTGTTGTGGAAATTATCTCCTACTTATCAATTGATGAGCTTAAGGGGCTTTCTAATGAATGGTTCATAAGGTACAACACTTGGTGAAGGTTTTGCAAATGGGGTTGCAAGCTTTGGGTTTAACCATGGAGGAAACTTCGTAGTTAAGCGCGTTCAGGCTGGAGTAGTATTGGTATGGGTGACCTCCCGGGAAGTCCCGGTGCTTCACCCCTGTGAGCATCACCTAGATCCAATGAGTGTAAGTGTTCCATTTATTCTCACGAAAGATGGATTCGTGTTGAATCACTACTCATGAAACATGGGTCAATGAGTTTGACTCAAAATCATACAGTTAAATCCTGATAGCAATATCACAAGGTGAAACTAGTCTAAGTGAAACTGAATTCAAGTGCCTCCAGAAAGCAATTTTCCAGATGGGAATTGGATAAACATAGATCACAAATTAAAATAAATACTAGGACTCACAATTCATAATAATTTCATTAAGTATGTTAAATTAAAATATTAAACTATTTGTTTTTCTTTTAAACAAATATCTATCATGTCATTCAAGTATGACAAATTGACATTGAAGGAGTATTTATGCTAGTTTTGTTTAGCAGGTGTGCTGTATGGTAAATCTGAACTTCATGTCTGATTTAACCTGCAAATTTGTATATATTTATGATTTTGTATAGATGAACCCAGGACATAGCCAACTGCTCCTCAATTTTTTTCCTTTTGCCTTATTGGTGTAGTGTACACATGCCCCAGATTCTGCTTCTTATTTGCATTTTAGGTTTCGGCCATATGGTTTGTCCAGAGTTTTCTTTTTGATGAGAACTTTGTTAAAGTAACAATCTTCTCATCAAGGTTTTTGATATGGTGTAGATGGAGAATGGGCTGTATTTTGCAAGTTTCGGCTAGGGGATGGAGGAGGTTTAGCATGAACCCTGAATCTTATGATATGATTTAGCCCCATGATAAATGTGACTCCTTACAGTCAGTAGTTATTGAATTTTTCTTGGGACATCTGCCTTACACTCCACATTATTGATTGCATGCCTTTACGTTGGCACAAGAGACTCTCAACAAATAGTCATTGTGCTTTCCTTGTGCTGATCAATTGAATTTATGTTGGTAGGATCAGTGCTATAAGAAGGTACACAAATATGAACCAAAATGTATAATTGGAATATTAATTTGCAATTTATTTATTTCTCTATGATACTACTCGTAAAAACAACAGAATTTAAATCTAAGTAACACTATTATATTGAACAATCCAAGCCCTTCTGTGTGCCATCCTTTTGTGGAATCAACCCCTCCCTTAAAATTCCAGGGGAAGACATCATCATTCCAAAAGACCATCTACAAATGATTATACAACTTCTTAAAATGGGAAAGTATAGGGGATAGAAAGGGAAGTCTAGTGGCAATAAATCTCTTTGACTAAGCAATCACCTTTAATATACTGACCGATCAGTCATCCTTGTTGGCTTGTATTTTGTCACCACAAAATGTTGGTAACAACATGAAACTTTTTCAAGCTAGTTTTGCGTATCTCTAAGTTTGAATTTGATATTCAATTTTTTAATGTTGATCGATCAATCAATTTCAATTCGTATATCAAATCAATTTACTGAAGACTTTCGTCAAGTCTTTTTCATTTTTCTTTCTGTCAAGCCTTTGCTTGATTTTTAGTGTGTGTTTGTTAGTTTTTAGTCCTTTGGTCTTGCTCAAGTCATGACTTTCAGTTTCCCCTTTGATTTGATCTAAGCTAGAGCTTAATCGGAGTTGTCAGTCAAGAGATATGGCCATTTTAGTGCCCAAAAAGTGGATCTTTTTGATGCAACCACACAAATTAAAAATATCACATTATATTTTCAATTTGACATTCACTTTTTGAAAAATATAACTTAAATTCACTTTACGTTATGTTTTTAAGTTACTTTATCTTTTAAATTTTCACTTAAAGTAACTATAGTGCACTTTATGTTATATTTTTAAGTTGAGTTACTTTTTGATTTTTCACTTAAGTGACTATATTAACTATATAGTTCAATTTAATTTTTAGGATTTAAATCAAATGCTCTAGTAAATATTATTTTTTAAATGGTATTTACATGTTATATAATTAATATGATATGTAAATATAATTTATGCCCCACTTAAGTAATATTTTAATGAATTTAAATTGACATGTTATTTAATCACTTAAAGTTATCAAAAGTGGACATTTTATGTCATAAATGTAAAATCCATCAAAAAGTGGATCTTTTACATGCCATTGCATATAATTTTCAAGCTAGAAGTATCAATCCATCAATAGTGGACATTTTACATGTCACTGCATATAAAGTTCAACTTAGTGGACCTTTTTGATGTCATTACATCAAAAGGTAAGTTTTTATGTTTTTGCATCCAAAATCTGAGATGTAACTTAAAATGTGCATTCCCTTCTAAAAGGTCTAATTTTTATTGCTTGCACATTTTAAAATATGCTATTGACCCAAAAAGGTCCGATTTGCCTTGTCGAAAGTTTTTAAAACATGCTATGCACCCAAAAAGGTCCAATTTTAACTAAAAGCATGTTTTAAAATGCGTATTACCTTCCAAAAGGTCCAATTTTGAAGAAATGCATGCATTTGCCTTCCAAGAACTCAATTTTGATCATTGTGAGATTTACTTGGTGGATTTACATGAGATTTTTCCTATTAGTGTCATTTTTGCTTGGCAATGGATTTTCTAACATCAAAAATAGATTTATCTTACTAATTTTTTTTTTTTCAAACTCCTTCTAAGGGCACGTTTTTGGAAAAATCTTCAAATAAATCAATTTAGATTGATTTAAATCACATTTTTGCAAGGAAAAGAGGTGTTTTGACATCTTCAATCATTTGCAATACATCTTGGCTCACGTTTTTGCACTTAGAAGCCAAAAACAAATTCATTTCATGCCTTTTATGAATCATGCTTTTGCGAAAAACGCCCAGAAAATTGGGTTTTTATCCACTTTTTTGCATTTTGGAGTCATGTTTTTGCATTTTGATCCATGTATATGCATTTGGGGAAGTTGTTTTTGCATGCACAAGTCAAAAATGACTCAAAAATATGCATTTTTTGGTCACGTTTTTGCAAAAACGGCCTAGATTTTTGCATAAAAAAGTCATGTTTTTGTTCAAAAAAACTCAAAAAAATGTATTTCTAGCCCATACCTTTGATCAAGAGGGATTGTTTTTGAGTTTTAATTGCATGATAGTCTTTGGAGACCATGTATTTGACACTTTCATGTGAAATTCGATCCTTCATTGCTCATTTATTTTTGTTAAGTGCAAGTACGGAAAAAGTCAAAAAGTTGTTTGAAAATCCGGATTTGAGGAAGAATTGGTCTTCAAGTCTATAAAATTTGCTATTTTGGCTCTTTAACCTCCAAGTAAGTGGACATTTTCAAATTTGCTCATCAATTCATGCTTATCTTGCTATTTCTATGCATATAATGGCTTGTTATTGTACACTTGTCCATATATATGCCATGAATAGTGCATTTTTCCTTTAAAAATGAAGAAATGGTTCATTTTCATGTTTTTGGTTCTTTCCCAAGCTTCAATTTCGAATTTGAGTGTTGAAGTGTTTTGCATCTTGGCATGTTTGAGTCACTTTCCAAAGGTATGTTTTTCTTTGTGTTTTTGTGTTTTGTGTTTGCTTGTCAGTTTTCTCCACATTGGAGAAGTCACAAGTTCTTTCCAAGAACTTGTTGCTTCACTTCATGTGAAAGCATCATCACATTCCACTTCCATTTTCCATGTCACAACACTTAGCATCTCATCCGACAAATGCGATTACATGTTTTCCATTTCATTCACCATCCACACATGCATGTAATCCCATTTTCCGCTTCCATTTTCACTCATCTCACTTTCCGCATCCATTCGCATGACACGATTGCACGAAATGCCTTGCGTGTAATTGCATCCAAAAGGTCCGATTTTGATTAAAAGTCACTTTTTGAAAAGTAAAAAATTGTCATACACATGTTTTCCCATGTATTTTAACTTCTCCTTTCTACAAAGACGACTATAAAGTTCACTTCGCATCAAGTTACATTGCATTTCCATCTTTCCATATGCACTTGCACCTTCATGAGAAAACATATGTTTCCGCATTATTCCATGCTTTGCATCTCATTCGTCACCTACACTTACATGTAAAGCACATCCTCCATCTGCATTTGCATGTCATCTCACTTTCCATTCCTCATTACGTGTTGCATTTACATGTAATCCATTTCCGTGCAATGACATCTTGAAAGCCCAAGTCACACTTTTAAATTCAAAAGTTCTCATTTGCATGCATTCACATGCACCAAACACTTCACTTCGAAAAAAAAAAGAGAGTTAAAAGTGCTAATGGAAAGTTGTTCCGAATTTACATGCGGACACCATTGAGAAGGTTTTCAAAGTGTTAGAGAATCCAAAATGTGTCAATCTACAAAGGAGAATTCACGACAATTTGAGCAAGAAAAGCTTGATCACATGAAGTTTTCAAATGACATTGAACAATTCATCAATGTCAGAGGTTACAAAAGACGCAACACCATAGTTATCAAGGTGAATATAGATATTCAAAGTACAAGAACCTCTGATCTTGTGATCATCCCTAGGATTGTTTCAATTCTCTTCCGTCTTTCTTCTTCTTCTTCCTTCATGTTTGTAATTGAAAAGGATGTATTATATGAAGATGTGTAATTACATTTAATGCGAGTTACATATATGTGAAAAGATGTAATGCGAGCTGCACGTGCAGTTGCATGTAACCCTAAAATTTCTCTTCTCATTAGACTAGGTCAAAGTTGGTTGAGTTGCTCCCACTTTTTCCTCCACCTTTTTCTCAACTCTTGTGCCTATATAAAGGAGTTCCCCCTCATTGTAAAAATCATCTTTTGTTGTATGCAAGAAAGCTCTGCCACATTTGTGCAAGCATAACTTTGATTGTGTAGTACAAAGTTGGGAGAAAAGTGAATAATAGAAGCAATTGGATTTGAAGCTTTGACTGGAAGCAATTGTGATAGAGCAAATTAGAAGTTT
Source organism: Cupressus sempervirens (assembly GCA_028749045.1). NCBI lineage: Eukaryota > Viridiplantae > Streptophyta > Pinopsida > Cupressales > Cupressaceae > Cupressus > Cupressus sempervirens. The sequence goes on along the minus strand of CM053788.1, from coordinate 488,940,612 downwards.
TGACTGTAATTTGTGCCTATTGTATTGATTCATTTAGAAGCAATTGGAGCCGAAGCTTTGACTGGGAGTGGTTGTGGAATTATATAGCTAGAAGCTTTGTATGTAGCTTATACTTCTTTCTTAATTCGCAAAATAGTTAAGTTATTCATACTTTTAGGAGTCTTTGTGTCCTAATTGTAAAGCTTTTTTATATAGAAGTATGATCGGACTTAGAGCCAAACTGGTACATTTTCAGCTAGCCTTTTGAGTTAGTGAAGATTTATCAGTATCACTGTTTCCAACTCTTGATAGAAGTGTAGGTAGAGATTCACCCTGCCCATTACTCGCTCCATGAGTAAGTGGATTTTTCCTTGAAAGACAAGAAGAAAGGATATTGGTAACACCCATTTTATAAAATCTCTCAACTTCTTGCTTACCTTGAGTTGATCCAAGGAATGGTGAGAAGGGGGAGCCTTCCCTTTACGGTAGGAGAGATTCTGTCTCACACGTGGTTGGTCATCCTATTTTGTGATTGGATTTTTACTCAAAACTGTCGGTTGCAAAATATCCACCCAACAATCCTTAATCTAAATATTTTACATTGAGAAATCCTAACAATACCTCTAATTGGTGCCAACTGTCCTTTACTTCAGGCTCCTTATTGTGTGCTACTGCTAAATCTTCATTTATTTTGGGAATTCTTTATAGTAATTAAATTCTTCGCACAAATCGCTGTTGCCTGATGGCTGGTTCATTAGAAGTGAGCATGACGATTGGCTTCCCCTATAAAGAATGCACCATCTCAATAGTCATGATTTTCATACGGTACAAACAAGTCAATTGAAAGAATGGTTGTGCAACCCAGAGTTTAATCTGTATGAAAGAGATTATGGCATTGTGCCTCTAGATTGGTTGTGTTGGTTTTCAACGCTTCTTGTTAAATAATTGTTGTTTATACCGCATCTCCATCTCACCCAAGTACTTTGTGGCAGACTTTTTTCATATCCAAATTTGCATGATAGGGTTTTTGACTTTCTTTATCAACATAGCCATAGGTGATTGAGGAAAACTAAACTATCTTGGCCTGTGTTCCTTCTTTCCACCTTCATGTCAAAAAGGCTAAAAGCTTCTTACCACTCACTATTTTTCCTCCTTTTCAAGCATATGTCTATTGGATGATAATACCATTTTAGCTACGCTGGAGATGCTTTCAACAGACATGCAGATGCCTTCTTCACTGTTTTATTCCTTGTGGGTTGTGGAATGTTCATTATCTAGGGGACAATAATTAGTGAATGTACTATAAGAGAACCTAAAGGTATGATTGCCCTAGTAATCCTTATTGGGACTGCCTACCCTGAAAAGACAGCCAGATGATGATTATATTATTTTTGTCTCATTTTTTCCTATTATCCTCTCTTGCTCCTTCCCTTATTTAATACATCTTTTTACCTTTTTTGTGTTTCATGAGGAAGGAAGAAGGGGCAGATGTTGTAAGAAGGGGAGCGTCTGCACGATGATCAGGTGTCGATGCTGATCAGAATGTTAGAATGTTTTATGAGGATGGGTGCATTCGTTCAATGCTGCATCACTCCTTTGATTGCTCTTCTAGGTGCTTTTTCTGGGATATAAATAAATATAGGGATATTGGATCCCCTTTGTTAACACAAAGGAATAGAGGGATATTGTATCCCTTATTTAAGGCTTCTGATAGCTGGGAACATAGTAAGATACCTGCAAGTACTTCATCAACTAAAACTGAGAAGCTTGGTGTAGCACCATTCGTTTGGAAAATAAACTTTTCTTTTACAGAGTAACTCAATTCATCTTGTTATGTACTTTAGTTATGTGTAGATTGACCATCATTTAATGTTTCTTTCTGTGCTTGGGTGAGTGTTGTAGTACTGATATTATTTATGTTTAGAATATATTTACCTTTTACTAACCTGTTTTGCTGTTTTGATATGGTCTTATTTAAACAACTTTTTAATCTGAATGCTAGTGCAACCTTTGTTGTATCTTGTAGATAGTATTCTATGTTGATGCTTGTAGCTGCAGGTGATATCCTGATTACCTGTGATGGTGCTCTTTCATATACTCATGTTTAGAGACATGCGTTTGGAAAAATGAAGAGACATGTTTGCAAATATGAAAAGTCACACATTTGGAAAATGATGCGACTTCCGGTTATAATATGAAGAGTCTCTTGGTTCAAGTCTTGAGGAGTTACATTTTTAGGAGCCTTGACTTTGTATATATAATATATCCTGGATTTGTGTGATGTGATTCTTGCTGAGTTGGGTTATTTTATCTATACAACAAATATAGATAGTCTATGGAGTCAATTAGGATATATGTAATAAGTTGAAGAGTTTGCAGTATACAGTTGGAAGCATTGCACTTAGACCTCTATTATTTGCAGTATTAAGTTGGAAGCATTGTACTCAGACCTTTTTATTAAATAAATGAGATATTTTTTGGTGTGGCTGGGTTTTTCTCCCCAAGTTGGAGGGTTTTTCCCAGGATAAATAGTGTCTCTTATTGTTTCTTTTTTGATGTTTTGCTACTTATTTTCATTCCTGGTCTAAAACATTAACATTCCATGATGCGATTGGCTAAGAAGAAAGAAGTATCTGAGTATTCCACATTGTGTTTCTTGGGAAGTAAGGCAAGAAGATTTTGCTCATTCTATTAATATTGTTTTTCTCCCGATTCACTTCTCCGCAACTTTCCATACGTCTTGTCCTACTAAAATAATCGGTTGCCTTTTTACTTCATCATCAAATATGGGGCCATAGCAAAGTTCATTGTTTTGCATGATGCGATTGGCTAAGAACTAAGAAGCATTCAAGTACTCCACTTTGTGTTTCTTGGGGAAGTAAGGCAAGAAAGATTGTGCTGATTCATTTAATATTGCTTTTCTCCCCATACACTCTTCCACAACATCCTATAAATCTTGTCCTACTTTGTGCCCAAACTCTAAATGTAATATGCTAAAAAAAGTAATAACAAAACTTTTGTGATATTGCTATCAAGATTTAATTGTGTGATTTTGAGTCAAACACATTGACCATGTTTCATGAGTAGTGATTCAACATGAATCCACCTCTCATGAGAATAAATGGAACACTTAGCACTCATTGGGTCTAGGTGATGCTCATAGGGGTGAAGCACTGGGACTTCTTGGGAAGTCACCCATCCCAGTACTACTGCAGCCTGAGCGCGCTTAACTCTAGAGTTTCCTCCATGGTTAAACCCAAAACTTGCAACCCCATTTGCAAAACCTTCACCCAATTGTTGTGCCTTATGAACCATTCATTAGAAAGCCCCTTAAGCTTATCAATTATATCTTGGGGTGGGGGCGGGGGGGGGGGGGGGGGGGTGAATCATTATCCAACTAAAACATTTATCAACCTTACTTAATCTTAACCATGTAACCAAAGTAAACAACAACCATAACAAGATGCACATACACAATTACACCAGATTTGTTAACTAGGGAAACCCTTGATCAGAGGGAAAACCCCAGTGGGAATGATGCCCACAAAGATGTACTGAAATATATATTCCTTGTTAGAGGATGGACCTTGTTAGGAGTCTATAAACACATTCAATACATAAGAGTCTCTGTTAGGAGACTTTGAATCCTTGTTAGAAGATTCCAACCCTGTTAGGAGTTGTGCCAACCTTGTTAGGAGTTCTAGAAGGCAGAAGGACCCATTGTCCAAACAACTTCTGGAGCAAGACCACTGAACTTCACTGTCCAACTGATCTTTCAACTATTCCTTGCAGAATAATTGTTTGTATTGTGCTTTATCCTCTTTCCTCTGTCTTGTCAACCAAACCAATCACTATTAGACCTTGTAGACTAGGTCACAAACCTCGGATCCAAATATCAAACCTCTGATCACAAAATAAAACCTCGGCAATGAAATTTTCTTATCCAACTTTGCTTTTCTTTGCTTATCTTTGCATATCAACTTGATTACTTAGCGTTCATATCTTTTCTCCTCTTTTCGCTCTCCTTTTTTCGATATAACAAAGGAAAATGTCCTTCCTTTATATCGAGTCCATAAAACAATTCCCTTGAGTCGTCTATTACACCTCAATTAATTATTATAGGACCTCATTAAGAACACATTTTACTTAGCGATAACATCAATGTGTTGCCTTGTAACTTGAATAACTTTCCATACGTGTAATATTATGACGAACGAGCTTAGCCACGTCATCTCCAGTATGTCTTCTACACGCCTTTAACCTTGCTTCTCAAAATAACAACTCTGCTAAGGGATGTAACAAGTTTACTAGAGCATGCTTCTATAAACTCTACCTTTGAACAATCTTCACCAAAACTTGCATAACTTCTTCTAGACTTAATATTTTTGCACCCGAGGTTAGCTGCATATACTAGACACTTAGTAGTATCTCCCATTAACCTCGCTAGTGAAAATACTCAACGATTTGTCCATACCAACTTAATCTTTACCGCTGTTCTTCTGTCAGATACCACAGAAAACTGCTATGTTGACATCAATAACAAACACAGTTATGAATGTAACGTATCATCATGATAATGATTTAATTATGTTTTTACAATACTCCCCCATAGGAATATCATCAGCATTCATGTTTCCAACATAACTTTTCATCATATCATCATGATAATGATTTAATCATGTTTTCACCTTTTCACCGATTGCGTGGTGGCAGGGTGTTCGTTTGGCATTGGCATAACTTTTCTGCCAATCAGTAGCTTCTGCTAACCTTCGACTGATCAATTTGATCCGCCCCTCCACTTTTGACATCTCTGCGCCAAGCACAATCCCGTCTTCCAGCTTATCCCAACTAATAGTAGTTCTGCATTTTCTATCATATAGTGCCTCGAAGAGGGCCACTTGATAGATGATTGGTATGTATTGTTGTATATGCACTCCACCAATGGAAAATAATCCTCCCATTTGTATTGCTGATCTATGCAATACATTCTAAGTAAGTCTTTCAAAATCTGGTTCACCCTTTTTGTTTGCCCATTCGTTTTAGGATGATATGTTGAACTTATGTTTAATTGTGTTCCCAACGTTGAGAAGAGACTCTGCCAAAATCTGGAAGCCATACGAGCATCTCTATCGGAAATTATCTTCTCGGGGATGCCATGGAGCCTAAATATTTCTTGCGCAAACTTGTGTGCAATTACCGGAGCTCCATTGGTTAGGGTACCTAGAATAAAATGGGCTACATTGGTGAGTCTGTCCACGACTACCGATATTGTGTTGTGTTTATTACGTGACATGGGTAGTATTGGTTATCAAAATCACTGGTTAGAAACTTACAAGCCTTGCCTGCTCGATGCTGGGTATCTAACTGATTTTGACCAACTTGACAGGATTGATTCAAATTCTCTGCGCTTTTGGTTCCACTGGACCAAGGCCTGTTTGCCCAAATCTTGGATGACAAAACTCTGATCCAAGATGATTTATAGTGGATTATAACATAAAAACAAACTCCTCAACTAGCAAGTGTCAAGGAAACTTTCTAGATTGTAGTTAATAATTATTTATCTTCAAACTTTGATTACTTTATTAAGATTTGTGTATTGCTGAAAGAAAAAAGTTAAAACGAATTACTATTACGAATAAGATTCAATCTCTTTCAAAAGAAAAAGTTAAAAAATTGCCAGCATATGAGTTGAAAATCATGAACAGATTAATGATTAGTGCCAAATTTTAATGGGTAATAGAGTCAAAGTATATTTCTTATATACAACTTAATGATATTGATGATATTATATTTATTAATAACTTAATTATTACGTGCCACGAATTATTACACCTTTGCATATTCAGACTAGTCTGCCATGATTTAACCTTTATTTTGGATACAACAGATACAAATAGAGGAAATATTATATCCTGCAATGTTCGTATTTATCAAATCTGAAAAGCAACGAACAATTCAATGCACTTATCGAAATATTAAATTATAGAGAAATAATCATCAAAATCATAAAGGACAAGTTATACACCCTCTAACTCTAAAACAAATAAAATTCTTACTGATTTTATTGCTGGAATAGTTCGTACTGAAGACTCTCAAATTCGTTGGAGCTCTATTCAATACAACTCAATCACAGACAACTTTAATGTTTATGCTCAACAATCTTCAGTCTCCAACTGCTTTGCTCAATATTTCAACAATTTCTCCTGGAAGAGATTTGATAACATGTATCTTTAGAAAAATATGCGGGGAGTTTCCAATAATATAGGCTGTGTAAATTGTATCTTTTTACTATTTCCCATGCTTTATATTTATAGAGGATGAAAGGATGCTTGCTGGAACAACACACCCTTTCATCGCACCTAATCACCACTTAAAAAAAAATTAAAATACAAATGTGGTTTATTAACTAGTGACAGGTGCCATAAACTATGTTTCTTTAATGAAAATAAACTCCTTCGTTTGAAACTTCATTGCCCTGACACGGCATACGCCTGCGACTTGCGTTCCCTTTTATCACGAATCCTGTACCTGTAACAACAAAAACAAAGAAACAGTAAGTATCGATGTAGATTGCGAAATACAATGTCTACGCTTTTCTTATTCAACGTGAACACTCAGGGCGGCAAGCTCTCTGCTTAATGATATTCTGTGGCATTTCCCCACACTTATGAACCCGATGCCTCCTTTATTTGCTTCTAACTTATATATTTTCCTTATCTTTCCATCAACGCTGCCATATATCATCGTTTTCCCCTTATACAATCCTGTCTTCTACTGGACTGTGAGTTTCATTAGGCTGACTGACGTGGATAATAATTGTCTTTCTGCTCTGAATGACCGTAACCTTGTCCTTCATTGGGAACATCCACTGGCGTCTCCCATTTCTTTCTGCTGCCCTCACTTTCACCTGTTCTATGTGATTATACACAGTAGCTTTGGCATATTGAAACAGGGACTTGCAACTTTCCTATCCGCATATGCTTCTACGGTGTAATCACGTTGAAAGGTTGATGCTTGTTGAAGGGGCATTCTCCATGGGTGATGGCTTTTTGCACTTTACAAATGAATGGAGTCTCATTGTATATAGTTGCTGTGTAACTGTAAATACTGATTGTCAGTCACCGTTATATATACTGTATATACTTATGCCTTATATTGTTTTATGTTTGGCATCGATACAATATGCATCGAATTTGGCTTTGGCTCCTATCACCGCCACTTTGCAATGGTTTGAATCTAAACTGCTTGGTTGGGTCCTTCATATACGCACATACATCCAAGACTTTATAATATGCTATTGGTTGCGATAATTTATATATATTCCAGATCACTGTCTTCATTCCACTTACAAGTTCCCAACTTACCAGCAATATATTTGTTCCTTGTTCACACAGACAATATATTCTCCTGACTTTTACAAATATTTGTTTCCATCGCTGCTGTATATATTCATGTTGAAGATTGCCTTGACTATTCCCTACATCTTCTTTATGCAACCTTTAGTGACTGGACTGACCTTCAGTGTGTATAGATATGTTTATTGCTAATATGTATCAATTTGAATACATTCCTCCATTCTGAAACATTCCTTTTGCATCTTGGAAACTCTTCATATTATAGATCATAGAAAAGAATGTGTATCCATCAATATAATTGTGTAAGCCTTTTCGGATTTATCTTTGTTATCAGAGCAGAAGCAGCTTGCCCATTTTCTGCCACTAATTTCCAGTTGCTAGAGTAAGAGTCTATAATTCATCTTCAAATGATCACAATCTGAACAAAAATACTTTGTGATAGACCCTTTGCATTTTCACTTATAATGATAGAGAACGAACACCTCAGTGATTGCCATAAACTCTGCCTTAATGAACAGATTGTCATGAAACATGAACAGGAGTAACATCAGATATATAGGTGCAGAAACTAAATGAATGAAGATCTGTATTGCTGCAACATGATTCAATAAAAGGTTCATGCTTTCCCTAATGATTTCTTTCTTTAATCATAGCATTTACTTGAGATCTCTTGTACTCCAAGTCCTTAATGTTGTGAAATTTCGTCATCATCTCCAATATAAATGGAGCCCCACAAATTTTCTAAAAAATTGGGCTCCATCAGGTAGTCCTTGGACGAAGTCCATGATAATAATCTGCCATTTCCATTCTGGAATAGCATGCGGGTGAAGTAATCCTGTTGAGTGGTGGTGTTCGGCTTTAACCTGCTGACATTCGATGTAGCTAGCCACAAACTTGGCTTCGTCCCTCTTCATGCCCTTCCAAAAGTAAAAGGGTCTGATATACTCTGCCAAAATCTGGAAGTCATATCGGCATCTCTATCAGAAATTATCTTCTCGGGAATACCATGGAGCCTAAATATTTCTTGCACAAACTTGTGCGCAATTACTGGGGCTCCATCGGTTAGGTTACCTGGAATAAAATGGCCTACATTGGTGAGTCTGTCCACGACTACCAATGTTGTGTTGTGTTTATTACGTGACATGGGTAGTCCTTGGACGAAGTCCATGCTAATAATCTGCCATTTCCATTCTGGAATAGCATGCAGGTGAAGTAATCCTGTCGGGTGGTGGTGTTTGGCTTTAACTAGCTGACATTTGATGTAGCTAGCCACAAACTTGGTTGCGTCCCTCTTCATACCCTTCCAAAAGTATAAGGGTCTGATAACTGCTAAGAGTTTTGTAACTCTAGGATGACTTGAGTATGGTGCTGTATGAATTTCCCTGAAGGCTAGATTCCTTAGTTCTTGGGAGTCTAGAATGTATATACGCCCTTGAAATCTAAGTATTCCATATGACTCAAAATGGAATCCATCATATTGGTGATCTTGAGGGTTCACTTGCAATGCCTTTTTAACTTGGTGGTAGTATTTAACACTTCCATAACTTGACAAAATCTATTGTTTGAAATTTGATTGCATAGATGACATGGTAGATACATGCTGCCTTTGGTTGAAGGCATCAACTACCTTGTTATCATTTCCTTTGATATAACTAATTTCAAAATCATAATTAGAAATCAGCTCTATCCACCGCCTTTGCCACATGTTTAAATAAGGTTGAGTAAAGATATACTTCAAACCTTGGTGATCAGATAGATCTTAGTTCAAATGTTTTTCCCATTAGGTAATGTCTTCATCTTTGTAATGTGTGCACTATGGCAGTCAGTTCCAAATCGTGAGGTGCATAATTTGCCTCATAACTCTTAAGTTTCTGCAACTCATATGTAATAACATGCCCATCTTGCATAAGCCCTGCACTGGATGCGCCTATTACGATGAGGAATTGTCCTTTTGGATCAGGCACTTTCAAGATCAGTGCAATGTTTAGCTTCTCCTTGAGTAAATCAAAGGCTTGCTGACACTTGCTTGTCCATTCAAATCTCTTACCCTTGCGCTACAAGGAAGTAATTGGGAAGGAGATTCGTGAGAAATTAAGGATGAGTTTTCGGTAGTAACCTGCTAGGCCAATAAAACTTCCTAGGTGCTGACCACTCTGCTATAGCCTTTATCTTTGCAGGATTCACAACTATTCCGTCTCCAGAAATTATATGACCTGCATATTGTATTCCTGCTGAAAAAATGCACATTTTGACAACTTTCCATACAACTTATGCTCTTCTAGATGTTGGAGGACGAAGTGAAGTTGTTGCAAGTGTTCTTCCACATCCTTCGAATAGATTAGTATGTCGTTGAGGAAGACTAGGACGAATTTATCGAAGCAATCATGAAAAATAATGTTCATTAAGATCATAAATGCAGCAAGCACATTCGTAACCCAAAGGGAAGGACTGTGAACTCATAATTGCCGTAATGAGTTTTGAAGGCTGTTTTGTGAATGTCCCCATCCTTCAATCTCAATTAGTGGTATCCTGATCACAAGTCTATCTTGGAGAAGATTGTGGCCCCACGCATTTGATTAAAGAGATCGTCAATGCGAGGTAAAAGGGTACTTATTCCTTATAGTAACTTTATTAAGTATTCTATAGTCAATGTAGAGTCTTAATGTTCCGTCCTTTTTCTTAGCAAAAATTACTGGCATTCCCTAGGGCAAAGCATTGGGCTTGATCAAACCTTTATCTAGTAGTTCTTGAAGTTGAGCCTTAAAGTTCCATTAACTCTATTGTAGTCATTCTATATGGTGCTTTCGATATTGGTTCGGCTCCGGGAATTAGATCAATAGAGAAATCAAACACCTGCTTTGGGGGCAACCCTGGTAAATCCTCAGGAAAAATATCTTTGATATCCTTCAGATAAGGGTACTTCTCTTCAAATATTTCTTCTAACTCCTGATTGGTTAAATTTTTCATATCCAAAATTATGAATTCATTGGGACAAATACCCTTGGTGGTTTCTGAAATCTCTTCCATTTTGACCATGAATAACTAACATCCCTTCTTCTCACTTTGCCTAAGTTGTGATGCTAAAAGTTGTTGGAGTTTCACATCTTGTTTAACTCCTTGGATGATTATTGGGTTACCTAATTCATCAAAACATTCAACCTTCTTTGAAAAATATTCCACCTGGGCTTTGTGTTGCCACAACCACTTGATCCCTCAAATAATATCATATGAGCCTAAGGGTGCAACATACAAGTTGACTTTAGTAGAAAACGCTAGAAGTTCTAACTCGACTTCGAACAAGCATTGCTCTACTCGAGCCTTAGACCAGTTTGCATACTCTACAGTCCATGGGTTGCCCATGAACCCAATCCTTTTTGGAAAGCGGCTTAAGATTCTAGGATTAATAATTTTTTTTGTAGCTCTAGTGTTTGTGAGTATGGAAATTGAGTTTTCGGAGAGTGTACCTGTCACTTCTATAGGTGCCACTTGAAAGTTTGCTTGCCGATCATTCATTGCTGAAAGGCATTTTGCTAGCTAGTTAGTGGAGTCTTTGGCGGTGGGGCATTCTGAGTCTTGGTGGGACATTGGTTGGCAAAATGTTCGCTTTCGCATGTAAAGCATCTGTTGGGAGGCTCCTTTTTTTCCCCTGCCTTGACTGTTGGTCCAGAATTCTTTTGATTTCTCACTTGTTCTTTTTTGTTACTTCAGTTTTCATAACTATTACCGTTGGCCTTTTTTTCGGTTCGGGGTTCATTTACATCCTTCTCCATTTTGCATTTATTGAACTGAAGACTTTTACTTCACTTCTTCCTCGATGTTTATCTCTAATGGAGTCATCCCTTTTTAATTTCAATTCTTGCCGAACTACTTTTTCATGTCTCCGTTGTGGTAGTTGAGCAAAGTACATCCACGGGTCCTTGAATTTTGATGTTGAGTCCCATAATGTATTTTATGAGCCTATACATTTCATTGTCTTGTAACTCGGGGATTTACTTCAACAGTCTGTTGGACTTTTCGGTGACTCATGCATCGATTTATCTCTCTGTCTGAGTTCCTAAAACTCGGCAAATTTTTGCTCATAAAATAGTTGTGGAAGCTACCTCTGCCTAAAAAGCTGGACAAATCTTGTCCACATGACCGACGTTCTTGTTAGCCTTAATTCCACCTTCTTGCTTTATCTCTAACTGACGACTTCCCCGTTAGTTAGTACGAACCCCAAACAACTTTCTGCACCTTCATATAATCCCGAATCTCAAAATAGTTTTCCATCCTTGTAAACCAAGCCTCTGCTACATCTCTAGACACTGCTCCATCAAAATGTGGTGGTTAACCTTTTTCATGTCATCAGTCATGATCCCTAACCCTTGGTTACCCCTTGTGCTGTGTGCCTCATGGTCAAAATGCTCTTCCCTATGGGAGTCAATGTGGTGAGTGTGTCTCGTTCCTTGTTCTTCTTTGTTGGAGTGGGTGTGGTGAGTGTGTTCTTGCCTACTCTAGGATCTAAATTCCGATCCTTTGTTTTATTGACTCCTCTACGGTCTTGAGTTTGTCCTCAAGAGCGTCCATCTTGTTTTGAGTTTGCATCATCATAGCTAGTAGCTGATTTAGCTTTTGTGATGACAAGTTAGGCAAACCGTCGTAGTTATCTCCCATTTTGGAGGAAACAAAGTCACTATTATTTTTCCGTGATAAATATATTTTGATTCATTTAATAAGATAGACACAGATACAATTATTTGACAATTGATCATGCACACCAAAATTGATATTTTTTTGTTCTATTTATTCATAGCATTTGTTTACATTATCCCATGTGTAATGTGCTAAAAAAATTTAATAACAAAAGTTCTACTAATCTATGATGTACTTGTTAATAAGTAGTTGTAAGCAAAGGGCAATATTTTTTTTAAAAGACATGAAAGTACATGGCATAGATAACTGTAACTCTAACAATACCTAACAAGAGTGAGTACTGACAATAAACTAACAATTATCAATTTATTTCTTAATAGGAAAGAATTTACATGAACTACTTTATAAGAAAACTTGAATTCAACTTTTCTAATTACATACTTTTCCCTTTTAATATTCTGGAAAGTACTTGCAATGAACTTAAGTAGAGTAGTCACATAATGTGTATAGAGGTTGAGTTTGATAGAGAGTTTTCTGCTTGAACAATGCACCCAAATCTCCGGCTTGTGGCTTGGTTAGGGGAAGAGGCATCATTGGGGTATTTAACCACCCACCCATGGATCATAACTCTATCCCTCTTAGGCTGCTTCGAGATCCAAAGCAAACCTGACCCTCCACGAGGGATGGTGGATGATGAAGTCAAGTTTCCTCGGAAATCCAGTGTAGAGACACTTACATCGTGATCAGTCGCACTCCGTAACCTACGGCTACTCTAGTACGACTTCTATCATGGATGTATCTACCGACTCTATTCTAACATCCGTTAATCTTACCTTGGCCAAGGATTTTTAGTATCAAGAGTCAACTTCTCACCTTCCTATCTACCCTCAGGTTTGGTACAAGTTTACTCTTTTGTTAATGAACAGATTGGGTTGTTTAGACATTCTTCTTATTAGTTTGGTCCCACTTGGGAATGATTGCCTCTTGGTACCATAGGAATTAATGAGATGATCTTTTTTTTCTTAGTCTATTAGGGTCCGTTTGGTTCTTGGAAGATGATAGGAATTGGCTTGTTCAAAATCCAGATTTGAAATTTTTTGCGTTTGTTTCAAAATTGGCAAAATGGAATTAGCATACCGGACTTCCAATTTTGCCTCAAAACTAGGTTTTCCAACTTCCTACTAGCAAGTAGGAATTGAAAATCAAAACCTGGTTACGTTTTTTAAGGAGTGTAAAAGCAATAGATTGGACTACTTTTTGAAATTTGCCTTCAACTCCAAGCTTATGCATAAAAATGTGTCTTCACACGCATCTTCCGAGTGAAACAAATGGTTCAAGTAAAATCTCAAAAATCGGAATGAAGATTTGCAAAACCTTGATTTGGCCAAACCAAGGTTTGTAGAAATCCCGGTTTTTCAAATTCCACGAACCAAATGGACCCTTAGAGTTGTGTTCTTTTCCCAATCAGCTAGTCTGTTGTATGAATAGATGTGGGACTGTGGCAATATAATAGCGAGCTAATACCTTCCTTCCGACTTCTACTGAGTCCTACTGGGGACGAGTACTGTTTAGCTTTTCTACTATCCCAACTAGTATAGTATAACCTCCTGATCTTCTGTGTGGTGATATTATTTTAGAGAATGTCTCCTGTCGAAAAGATCAACACAATATTTCAGATTTATTTCTTGGACTTAGGATCGGCTTTTATCATTAACAAGGTCATTTGATAATACGGCTCTACAAGGCTCTTAAGGTAACTAGATGTCAATAATTCTTAAGGTGTCAATGGTCCATGATGAGCAGGAACAATAGTTACTGCAATTACACGTTTAAGATAAGTTCCAATAATCACAAAATCTCAATCTTTAACTCGAACAAGATAATTGTTTTGGGTTTTCTTTAGTGGGTATTGTTGTTTCACCCATAACGAGATTGAGAGTTTCCTAATGAGTCCGTTGATAAGAGTTACATTGGCATATTCCAGTTTACATGGAAGTTTTAATCATTTCTTTCTATGCTAATCACATGGATGCTGGATGGCTTGTTTCTTTATCAACCACTCAAACAAGTAACAAGGAACCGGATTTATAATGAGAGATTTAACCAATCTGAATTAATTCATTGTAGACAAGAATTAGTGGGTTTACTATAAGGCGTCAATGCTTGAGCACACTTAATGTATGATTCCCACCTATTGCCTATGACCAAAAGTTCTAGCCATTGATAAAAAGAATATAGGAGTAAGAAGTATCGAGCTCATTTAAAGGTAACAAGAATCAAAGAAGGTTCGTTCATAATTGAGACTGCTCAAGAACGCGTTTATTGTATCAACTGTTAGCAACAAGTTCCCTATACCTCTTTCCTAAAAATGATCTCCAGATTCGTTCAACTAGAAAATGAAAGGTTTGAATGAGATTCATTACATTGAACCAATACCGAAAGTAGGAAAGTAAGAACCCAATAGCAATCACTTGACAACATGTGGCTGGTTGAATGTTACTTGTCTGGAGTTGTACGCGAGTCTCCAAAGTAAAGGACGAAATTGCAACTGTTGCCTTTGGTTTTACAAGATGCCTAAATAAGAACTTCTACAAATGGTGCATCCCCTATCAACTCATATCATTCCAAGAACCGTATAGTTGCTCCTGCCTTCTAACGCAAGGTGGTGAATGAAAAAATACACAATGTTATGGTTTTTCTTTCTTTCCTCCTTCCCTTTGAACATCAAGGAATCCCCAATAACCTTGGTCGTTCGATGAATTACGTGACCCATTTCTTTGCCATTTTCCATTGTGTGAGTCTTCCAGCTGATTAAAGGTTTTAATCTCCATTTTCTAAAGTTGGCGGTATGAAATATATTTTTCCCACCCCTTCAATTGGAACATAGTTTGTAATATATTCAATGATCGGGTAAGACAAGTAGGAGGATGAAATGACTGTTGGTAAAATTAAGTCCAATGTTAGAGTTGGAACCAAATTATTTAAATTATTAAGTGGCCATAGAAAGAGAGAATGTGTTTATTGAGGGATAATTTCTATGATTACAATGTGATAATGAATGGGTCCCATTCAAAGTTGAAGGGGGTTTATTTTAAAATCTTAATATTATAACATTCAATTTACACTAAGACCCCCTCTTTAATTTCATGTCAACATGAGAGGGTGAGAGGATTCTCAAAATCAACAAGGTTGTGATAAACAAGATGGAATAGGTTACATTTCCGGGTCACTATGACACAAGATTGATCAAGAGATTTAGTCTAAAATTAATAAATCGTTCATTGGTTAGGAAGTGTAGAGGAGAGACTCTAGAGTATAATCACGTTGGCCACTAGGTTCAACTTGTCAAGTCTTACCATTTCCCAGGTTGTCTGAAACTTGATCATTCAACATCCCCTTTCCTAGTGATACCTCTTCCCCCTTCAGGTTTGATTCGTGTTCTTCCTGCATGCAATCAATCGAATGTTTAACCGTAATATTAATTAATGAGTAAACAAGATCTTCATCATGTAATTGCATTACCATGTCCATGAGCATATTCTTATTAAAAATTTAAGTTCATTCCACATAATAATCAATAGTTTCCAATTATAGTTAAGGCATATCCAAAACTAAATTAAGGATTGTAAGTTAGAAATAACCTAAATTCCAAAACTGGAATCCGTCTAGAGCAAGGTTTGCAAAACCACAGTTAATCCACATAAACCGCTTAGGGCACAAAAGTTATACCACTGTATCGTTATAATCAAAACTATTTATGACAACAAAACCACTGTTTAGATTAGATCTTTCCCGTGTAGGGCACAAGTACAAAAACCTTTAAGAAACAACTAATCTCATCTAGGGCATCAATTAGTAAGACATGAGTATAAAAGTATTAAATAAAAAGGGGTTTGACACTAAAAATAATTGGTTGCCGTTTTACTTCATCATCAAATATGGGGCCATAACAAAGTTCATCATTGGGTTCTTTTATCAATTTGACAAATTGTTGAGCCTTTATTTCATCACTATTTGACTCTACTAAAGTGACTTATTTAAAGAGACAACCTGTCCTCTAATGCACTCGTTAGATGTACATACTCTTATTGATGTTTTTGAATCTTTTCATTTTGTTGTTGCTCTTATCACTCCAGATGAGCATTAATCTTTTTCTCGTGTCCTTACAACCATGCATCCAACATGTTCTTTATTTATAAGCATCCCTTGCAGATTCACTACAAAAATCTTTTGTTATTTATAGCGTTTTTTTGCAGATTTGTTGATGTGAGTTTTATTCCACTACAAAATGCAGAATCAAGCATTCGATGCTTCGAAGTGAAACATCAAATACTCGACTTTCTCTTGACATAAGGTTGCTTCTTATGCTAAGACTGCAAAGTAAGATCATAAAGTGACTTCAAGGTTCTTCCAACTGTGGATACTGGCTTAGTGAAATCATGTGATTTGCTGGTAATCACTTAGGGGACTTACACTATTCATTCAATGAGTAGCAATTGCTTATACCTCTAAAGATTTAGCTTCACAATGTGCAATGAAAATATGGTTTGATTCTCCAACTTTTCCACTTAAACATAACTTCTATAACTACTTGCAAGGAATCATGGATGGACTTGGACTCTATTAGATGTAGCTTAATCAGTGATTCCACCCACCTAGTGCAAGCTTTTAAGGATATACTCAAATGGTTTTCAAAACAATATCCACCCTCTTCAATTCCATCAATGGATGCAGATTAAAGATTGAATATCAATTGAAGTTAAGTATTTTCACTAGCTCACGACACAAGGCACTCCTACCATCAACAAGAGGCTAGTGAAAGTACTTAACTTAAATTGATATCCAATCTTTAGTTTGCATCCATTGATTGGATTGAAAAGGGTAGATATTAATTTGAAAACCATTTGAGTATATCCTTAAAAGCTTGCACTAGGTGGGAGGAGTCGCTAATTGAGCTACATCTAGTAGAGTCCAAGTCCATCCATGAATCCTTGCATTCATAGGTAGAAGTACAAGTAATTGTTGAAGTTAATTTTTAATTTAAGTTGAAGTTGGAAAACCAAACCATATTTTCATTGCAAATATTGAGGCTAAATCTTTAGAAGTGCAAGCAGTTGATACCCATTGAATGAATACCCTGAGTCCCCTAAGTGATTACTAGCAAATCACGTTATTTCACTGAGCGAGTATCCTCTATGATCTCACTTCGCAGGCTTAGCATAAGAAGTGACCTTTTATCAAGGGAGAGTTGAGTATTTTATGTTTCACTTTGAAACATTGACTGTTTGATTCTGCATGTTATAGCAGAATAAAATCCACATCAATAGAAATTATCACTAGAGGGCGGCCTGTTCAAAGTACACTTAAGAATAGTCAACAAATTGAGGATGGTGTAATAGGGAACTTTTAAGACAACCACCACCCAAGATAGATTAGGTGACATATCAAATTGACTTCAAAGTACACTTAAGAGAACATTCTATCTCTTGCTTGGGATCAAAAGAGAAGTGAACTCGAGTATTTGCAGGTTGCTGATATACTAGAAAAAGGAAGAAGAAAAAGCTCAAAAGATCAAGACATAGAATTGTTGTGAGGTTTTCACACCATCGCCCCATTGCAAATGGGAACCCCCTCTTTTTTCTGTAGTAGTAGTAGTAGTGGTCTTAGGTGGTTTTAGTTGGCAACCTTTTCAAGTCTTCAAGTCAAGGAAGGGACTTTGTGCAGTTTTGGCTTTGCCTAGAAGTCATGTTTGTTTGGGGTGTGAGCAAGAGTTGAGCTAAGTTTGTGAGGAATTTAGAATTGAAACCAAAGGGATTTTGGATGAAATGAGTTAAAACCTTGCAGCAATCCTTTTCTAGCTTTATTTGACCTTAGAAAGCCAAGATAGGTTAGGGTGAGTTGGAGTGTTGATAGCATGCTGAATCCTGAAATTTGGCTGAGCTGGAATTTTTCGAAAAACTTTAGAGTCTAGACTTTGCATCTTAATTCCTATAAAGCTGAAATCTGTCTTAAACATCTTGACATTATTTATACAAGTATAGCTTAAAATATAAGAAATAAATGTGACTTATACTTAAATATCATATTTGTATAAATCCTCTCGCCCCTTGAGCCAGAAATGACTAAGTGTTGAGTTGCGGAGCTAGCTTGCAAACGGATGCCCAACTCGGTTGGATGCCCATTGTACGGATTGAGTGTTTTTGCAATCAGCATCTTGAAGTATTTTGTGAGTAATTTCTTTGTTTTTGATGACAATAGGTAGTTAGAAGCTCAAGATTCATACTGTCACTTGTGCATCCTTTGTATGCCATGTTTTCTTGATCCTGTGTGTTGGTAGAAAGGGATTTTGATCACAGTTCATTTGCCTTTTGTAAAATTACTTTGGTTTTACATTTTCATTGGTTTTGTCCAGGCAGTTGTTGAAGATGGAACTCTAACTCACTTTTTCACCGTCCAATTTGTACGACCTCTTGGGAATAGTGAGTAGACTCCATGTACATCATGTATACAAAAGAAAGGGCCCTCAAATGCAGAGGAAGTATTTTTAAGGTCTTGCCCTAGGCAAGCCTGAGGTGAGTCCGGCTAAGGAAGACCATATTCAAAACAACATTTCTTGCAGAAGAGCAAAGCTAGAGTCCAAATTCCTTTTGGACATGGAAGAAGGAAGTCTTACCATCATCCCATGAAGCAGAGAGGTTCATACCAATCCTAGAACAAACCTAAAACAATATTGATTGTTGAAGTAGCCTGTGAAAGCCTAAAAACCCTGATTTTCACCTAATTTGGGTTAGGGCAATGGATGGGAAGGTATGACCCCAAGACCCCAAAAATCCTTAAGGGGATGAATAATGAACCAAGAAACCTAGAAAAGATTGTAGGGTTCCTTTGGAAAGCATAGGAGAATAATCCTATTTTCTCACTATAGGAGACTTAATTGGGGCTAATAGCCTTTTAGGCCTATTTGTGAAGAAATGACTGAATCAGATGGGGAGATGAAACTGATGGGACTTCTAACGCACCTAAACGGTTGAGTTGAAGTGTTTGACAATACCTCCACACCTCTGCAAGGTCTAGTTCAAGATTCGGGGGTTGAGAGCCTTTATGATGTTTTAAGGGCTAGGATGGTTGAAGTGAGAGAGCATCAAGTTTTGACTTGATTGAGGAATCTTTCTTGGTAGTTGGGTTGGCTAGAGTGACCAGGGGATCCTTAGGTAGTTAAGGTCCTATAAGTGACAAGTGGTGTGGAAGAGACACCCTAAGAGTCTTGTAAGAAGGCCAAGAGCATGAATTAGTGAGTGATTCATCCAACCTCCCTATCAATAACATGATGACAATTTGAAGTTTTGAGTGAAGTATTATGAAAAGCACGTAATTTTAGTGGTTTGTGGACTTAGAATTTTTTTGAGCTTGGCTGAGATTGCCCAACTCTGGTCGGGATTCGACTCGCTTTGGGCATTTTTGCCCAAACTTTGATGTTTTCTGCCCAACCATTTTATCTCAAACCTTTGATGCCTTTGATATTTGTTAGAAAACTAATCAAATTTGATGAAAATGATTTGAGAGGGACAAAATTTGAGTGTTTGTTTTTTGGGACTTTATGGTGGAAGGAATTCCAAAAAGATAAGGAGAATGGTGATATTAAAATCACTAGATGGAGGGTAATGTTTCTAGGTTAAAACTTAAACGCTAAATTCGTACCTGAGGATTACAAATTTTATGTTGCTAACTAGTAATGCCCAAAACATGTCGGAATATGACCTTTTTTGGGCATTAATGCCCAAAATCATACGATTTCCAAACCCTCTATTTTGGCTCAAATTATTAGTGCCTTTGAGAATCTATTCAGACTTGTGAATTTGAGTGGAACAATGAGAAAGGAAGGCAAGTTAGAAGGTTTAACACTTGACTTGTTGAGTTTGGTTGGAATGCCCAAGTTGGGTTGGAACCTGACCACCCTCTTGGGGCATTTTTGCCGGAACTTTGATGATTTGCGCCGTGCTATTTTGACTTGAAACTTTGGTGCATTTAAAATCTGTTTGAAATTGGGCAAAATTTGATGGAAAAATGACTTGAAGCGTGAAATATTTGGTGAGTTTGACACTAAGAAACTATCTGTTGATGGCTGAGATTGCCCAAAACAGTTTTTGCCCAGAGTTCCTAAATTTCAGACCCTCTATTTTAGTTTCAACCTTGGATGTCATTTCTTGAAATTGTGAAAACTTAGCAAATTTTGTGAGAATGCCTTGAAGGAATGAAATTTTGGGTGAGTTCGATTGAGTTTTTTGACTGAGATTTCCCAAAACAGGTCGGAATCCAACCCATTTTGGGCATTAATCTCAAGATCATGAATTTTCCGACCCCTTATTTTAGCCCAAAACATTAATATCTTTTGAAAACTGCCTTTGTCTTGGCCAATATGGCGAGAAAACAACTTGGGGAATGAAAGGTTTGGAGGGCTTGGGCTTGAGAACTTAAAAAAATTTCATGTTGTGCTGGAATCGCCACAGGTTAAAATCTGACCTTCTTTGGGCATTTTGCCCAAAAGTTTGAGTTTTCTGACCCTTTCATTTTGAGCAATTCTTTGACTAAGGCCAAGAAACATTGAGTGTTTGGCAAATCTGATCGAATTGACTTGAATGAATGAGGTTTTTAGCAAGTTTTTGGACTTGAAGACTTTTTCTGATTGTGGTTGCAGTTGCCCAAAACAGTTTGGAATCCGATCTTTTTTGGGCATTTTTGCCCAAGATGTTGCCATTTCCGACCGGCACAGAGAATAAGATTACAATTATTTAACTTCATTGTTTAAAGGCCAGGCGGGCCTCTAGTTGGATGTGGCTTTTGGGGGCCCTTGGATTGGCTATATAAAGGCGGCCCCTCAAATCATTTGAGCACTAAAACAAAAAAATTCTGCTCTGTGAATTGGCAGTGATCCACCCTCAAATTTGTAGTGGATTTGTCTGATTTTAGCAGCGAAACACATCTTCCTGTAGCAGAAAATTAGGCTCAGACCTGTAGCAATGAAAGTCTGGTTGTTTCTTTTGTTTTCTCTTTAATTAACTCATTGGATGCATCTTCTAATTGAATTTTGCAAAAAAAATGTATTTTTAATAAAGCTGTTTTTTAGGTTCCTGTGTTTTTCCCTGAGTTTGTTTTAAAAACTGGTTGAATTTTTCCTGAGTTTTTGTTTTGGGCGATTTTTTGCGAGTGAGAGTTCTTCATCTATGGCTGCTACAGGTTCTCTTGTGCTAATAGGAGATGCCATTGAACAGGCCAGAGGAGAGGATCTTTTTGGCAAAGACTTCTCTGAAGAAGGCCAAAATAACATAACTCCTTCCTAAATCACATATTGTGCCTCATACGATTGTATAGATGCTCATAGAGTACCAGAGTGCTTTCCCAGTTTTCTTTGCATGGCCTTTTCACTGCTATACCCTGAAAAAAGGCCGAATTGAGTGTTAGAAGGTGACATTTGTACATCTACAAGGAAATTCTAACAATTTTTGTTGACCTACTTGTTTTGTGTATATAGTTTTGTCTTTTGATGAATAATTGTTTAAGAGTGTTAACGCCAAATGATTTCAAGCTTCTTGTGGTTTTCGAAATTCATTTCTATTATGAATTCCATGTCAAAAAACAAGGGTTTTTGATGAATAGCTTACATGGTTGTTACTGGTAAAGAGAACTATTACCGGATGATTAATATTATTTTTTCAAAGGTGTTTGAAATTACCATTTGGTATCACTCAGATTCTCTTAAATGTGGTGCATGACCTGCTAAGATCATTGATCTCAAATGATTCGAAAAGATATTTTTATTTTTTCTTATTTTATAAAACTACTCTTTTCTAGTGCCAGAAACTAAAGGGGATCTAATAAAGATCTCACATGTCATCGCTGGTAAACATCATTGGTGTTGTTTAGAGTTATGTTCAACCAAAACCAAATTCATTATTTTTTCTCTCTAAATAAGGGGAATATTTGCCATACTTGCAGTCTGTTGTCACAAACAGGGATCATGACTCTCCAAGGGCAATAATCTCAGATAAGTGTTTTTCAAATTTCGTTGGATCTTTTAAAATACTCCAGTATTAAAATTTATAAGCAGTGTTTCTTTACGAAGAGCATGACTGGCTAAGAGTATTGCTGTCAAAGAATTAGAAAGCTTTTAAGATTTTGCAAAAATAGTCATCATAATTGCATAGCAGCATAAGTTTTAATAAACAGTGGCATCTGATGAAACGATTATGGACTTGTGAATAGATAGATGTGCTAATTTAGAGTTAGCCAAATGCTTATTAAGGCTCTTTCAAGGCAGTTGCTTTTGTAGATCAGTTTTGTTAAATAAGTATTATAATGAGGATTTTAAGAAGCATATTCTTATAGCTTTTAAAACATTTGTTGCTAATGCAAAGCTTTTGCTAAACAGGATTTTCTGTATTAAGACCTAATCTATACATGATTGGCTAGGCACTTTGAGGATGACATCCTATGGTTTTCTATTGCACGACCCAGGTACTTAAGCATGCTATGAGCTTCTTGACAGAATATTTGTTGGCTAGTCTCTCAGAAACCTTTCTATACGGGTAATGATAAAGTGGACTCCTTTCTATATAGGTAATGATACAGTGGATTTACTTTCTATTGGTCACATTTTAAACTTTAGATTTTTATTTTCAAATTGAAAGGGAAACAATAATAAACTAAAAAAAATGCAAAGAAGTTTTATTGCAATTTCTATTGAGCATAGAAGTTCTTATATATATTGATTAGTTCTTATTTAGATTTGTTGATGTTAGCTACTCTGTAGTTTCGTTAGACTTTTGTCTTGTACAATATCTATATTGTAAATGGAAAGAATTCATGAATACTAAATTCAGAGATGAGGTGGGTTTGTAGATTTTACTAAGATTTTCATGAATAGAGCTGAATACTTATCATTAGATGTTTAAATTGTTTAAACTCATACTACTATAGAGTTATTTCAGCTTCGCTAAATATCAAAATTGTGTCTTTTTCAGGGGTCTTTAAATCATATTGTTTTCAGTCCGTATTTAGGAGTTATTTTTGCATGGAACATTCTCTGGCTGAGAAAGCTTAAAGAGCTTCCCACACAAGGCCAGAAGGATGGAAGCCCCACTCTTATTATAGGTGAGGATACAATTGCTGAAATAATGATTCATTTGTTTTTACTTTATGTTCTTGGATTGGCTAATAATTGCTTCTCTCCTTGGTTCACAGGTTTATGGGTATATCGTGTTGTATGATTTTTTTTTTAATCAAATTTATTGTGATTGGCTTTACTGCCACACCTGGAAGTGCAATAAATATTCCCATGGTACTTATCCTCTGCTTGGTTAAAACAATTAAACTCTATTTTTAGTTGATAGGCTTCTCCTTTGGAGCTGCTTGCAACTGGAAATTGACTCATGCCTGTAAACGACCTTGTTTCCAGATCATGGTTTTAGATCGCATCTGTAAACTAGTCTTATCTCAGACGTACCATCTGACTTTTGCAATCAATGGTTGGAAATTGAGAAACACCTTTGCAAGATGATTGCAACAGTTTGATCCATTGATTTGTTTACCTCTGCCATAGTGACTGTTTTATGGAGCTCTACAGGGATAATGAACTGTTTGATTTAATGAACATATCACCGCAACCATTTTTTTGTCCTCTCACAGAACGTGAAGTTTTGTAACAAAAAAAATGGTGTACAAATTTTCTCTTGTACTACTGCATAACCGTCACCATCCATCTGCAAATGAACAAAAGATATCAAGTCACATTTACTAGAATGTGTGTTGTGCATCAGCAAGTTTAGCTTGTTCCTTGCCTTCTCTCAGCAGTCCGCACACAAAGCTCCCCTTTTCTGCTTCATAATTCCCAAAAAGGCTGCTGGATAGACCTGGCGGAGTTTCAAAATAGGTATCCCCCTCTCATGGCTTTCTCTTCGGAACAAATGAAACCTACGTGCTTTCTTTTGCATAAAATTGGCTTGCCCCTCTCACCTAATTAAATTCTACTCCATCTGTTTGTAGTTCCTGAATATTGCAATTTCCTTATATTCTCAGATACATCTTCTATGCTCCTTCACACCTTTGTACTGCCACAAAATAAATAACCCTACAAATACCAGCACTCTCTTGTATACTTTACTTTTGACTGCAAGTAGCTCCTAGCATACGACAGTCTCCACTTTGTCATCAGCTTGTTGCACTTTCAGAAGAGGTATCATTCTCACTGTGGTTTCTTTTTCACATTTAATAAGTTCTACCTGTTTTATTTTTTTTCAAGATAAATTTTCCAAATACTTAGCCATTTTTTATTTAATTTGTGTAGTTTCAGTTCAAGACGACTTGCCATGTTATCATTCACTCGCTTTCCTAAAACGTATTCTCCGGAGATCTACATCCTTTTTTAATTTGTTGGGTATGTATGGATTGGAATTAGGTAACTAGGTCTAATGATTTTTTGAATAGACAATGAAGAACAAGGTATACTTGTAATTAGCATTATGTATTTAATAATATTTACTCTTCTATCGATTAAAAATAAATAAATTAAGAAAATTAAATATATTAATTATAAAACTAAAAAAATACTATAATCATCACTTATAACGGAGCACCAAAATGGTTTCACCCCAGACAAGGAGATCTTGGACAACATAATCTTTATCTCTGAAGTTCTCTACACAATGCAAAAGGAGAATAAAAGGTATGAACATCAAAATTTATGTATCAAAGACATTCGATAGAGTCGTCTGGTCCTTTCTTGCCCATGTACTCTTCAATCTCTTGGTTTTAACATTAGCTGGATTGAAAATATTATCTATTGCAGATCCTCCATTAGTTTTTCACCCTTTGAAGTCATTGCGGCACCCTTTGAAGAAAAACTGGGGGAATTCCATGTTGCACTTGCACCCTTTGGGGGAAGTCATTGTTGCACCCTTTGAAGAAATATAATCATGGATTCCTATCTTTGGTGGTGGGTATGCTTCTGAACCTGCAGGTGGAAGGCATAAAACATTAAGACTTCATGTAAGCCTAATTTTATTGAACTTGTTGCCAAGCGTTTTTCTTGTGGTTGAAAACATGAGATGGAAAATAGTGGCTGATTGAACTGTGTTGCCTGATTGGTGGGAAACTATGCTGTTTGAATATGAAATGCTCTGTAATTGGACTCATAATTTTTGCATCAGAAAGGTTTTTAGTTTACGGCACATTAACTTAGGAGATCTGGAGTGTGATGTTGCAGATACAGGCATGGGTTTCAGTGATTTTTATTTATTTATTTACGACTGCAGAAAATCCCCAAACAAGAACATTTTATGGCTTTTGTGAATATTGTGCACTGTAAGAATGAAAGAGATGCAAATTTGAAGGAAATTGTAAGAAGAGAATCAAACAACTCATCAGATGCTTGAATGTCTCATTATAATTCACGCTCTGTGCTGCTTGGCACTTTGCTGATATAGCAAGTTCAATCCAGCCTTGCTGCTTGAACAAGCTTCCACATACAGCTCTTTTTTTGTTTCATTTTAATAAACTATGCCGTTGTCAGTGCCCGATTTGACTAGTCAATCACTCTCCAAACTATAATGAAAGGATATTAAGCATTACCTGTCGTTGGTCTTTACAGGCATCATCAATAACTAGTTGTGTTTTTGAATAAAAAGAAAATGGGAAACTAGTCTAAATGAAACCGAATTCAGGTGCCTCCAGAAAGTAGTTTTCCTGATGTGAATTGGATAAACATAGATCACAAAT